>JAPDOI010002021.1:0-35000 GCA_029168955.1 Aplectana chamaeleonis
TCAACTACTATTACTTAATCTTGGTCTCAAAATGAAAAATCTTATACAGCATTATCAAATCAAACTTCCACCTCCTCTCCGCTGCAGTCGTGAGCACTAGCACGGCGTTTCTGCCTAAATGAGCCAGACTTCCTGCGTAATTGAAGACACTGGTCCTTATAAGTACCCTACGCCTGAAATTCCGCTGCACACTTTCAAGCAGCTCTATTGACTTCAACTTAATCGGGTTGAACACCCGTATCCCAAAAGAGGTCCCCTACATGACTCAAAAACTTCGACAAGAATATCAGAATTAGTGGTTTAGAGCGCCCTGAACACGCTGTGCATCACTTTCTTGGCTTTCGATGCCTCCTGATTACAGTGACAGTCAGATCTGTGGTCACCTTAGATAGAGAAACCCCAGGTCCGGGTGTCGTGGATCTATTTCGTTGGAACCCATGCTGGCACTAAGAGATGATAGAGTATCGCTCTAACTAGAGACTGCTTTACCTACCCTGTGGAGATTTGGAAAACCATGTTGTCGTCGCTGTATAGTTTCCGTTTTCGATCTAGTCTGACGCATGAACAAGGCGGCTGGCGGTGCGGACTCAACGGCAGCCTCGCACAGAATGGGGTTTCCAGATTCGCGCTTCCCTAAATGGCTGCGGTGATTTTAAAAAAACGGCATTTTCATTGCTCCGCAAAAAGGTAAGGGTACCCCATTAGGGAATTTTTGGGGTGTTCAGGAAAATTTTTCGGGTTCGGCTCCAAACTTCCAACTGTGAGTTATTTAGGACGCTGAACCCGAATCTGAGGTCTATTCTTTGCTAGACTTAGGTTTACTGTCGGTTACGGTATGCATAATGCCTTTTAACTGGCGTTACTTACCTTAACATTTCGAAAATCGAAAAATGGACCTCAAATTCGTGTTCAGCGTCCCAAATAACACCCACAGAGGAATCTTGAGTGTAATCTGAGACTATAACCGAGCTACCATTTACCCACGGCTACATACCGTAATCTAAGGAAAACCGATAAACCGACCACAGATTTGTGTTAGACAGCCCAAATAACCCCAATGTAGAAGTTTGAAGATGAATTCATCGTGGCATTCTCGAAATTGTCATAAGTCGCGTTTTGCCACAACAATTTCCCCTATTTTGAAGCTTCAGACCGAATCAGACGGAATTTTTCGAATATCGACAAATGTGCCTCAGATTCGTAATCGGCGTCCAGAACAACTCCCAGAAAAAAGTTTTAGGCTCAACTCGAGACAATTTTTTAACACCCTAAAAGTTGCCATTCTTGTATCTTTTTTCTTTTCACTTAAGCCAGCCATGGAAATGCCCACTTGTTTGAAATCTCTATGGCATTGAGGGGATTAGGAAAACAGGTTATCAATGCAGTGTCCCATACCCTATAAATATCAAAACATGGTTTTTATGAGAGCCCTCGGGAAATGTAGGGTAAGCACTAGTACGTGGTCCATTTTTCTTTTCTTTAGCACCTTTTAAACAACCTAGCGAAAATCGAGGTGATACGAATGGGTCGAGAATCTTTAGGGTTAGTAGAGTAGATAGTTTCTTCATAAGAATAGGAGTTACAATTTTTTTTGACTGAATAAATTTTGAATTGAATTGAATTGAAATTAAATACGCTACCGGCTTGGAACATCAGCCCTCATGAACTCACTCAGACAACAGGTGCGGACTGACCGCTGGCAATCGAGGCCTCTCCGGGCGGTACGCCGGCAAGTTGCGGGCGGATCGCTGCTCATCGTGGCCTCGGCGGGCGGATCGCTGGCTATCAAAGCCTTTGCGGGCGGATCGCTGCGTTTTGGCGGGCGGATAGCGGCGCCTGGGAAACTTGATCACGCTAGCGGGCGGATCGCCGGCAAGCTCCTGAAGCGGCGATCCGTCCGCAACCTGCCAGCAGATCCGCCCGCAAAGGGCTTTGATAGCCAGCGATCTCGCCCGCTGAGCTATGAGATGCAGCGATCCGCCCGCAACTTGCCGGCGATCCGCCCGCCAGGTCTTCTTTTGATAGCCAGCGATCCGCCCGCTCCAAATTGCACACGGTGAAAACTGGTCAATCAATGATGAGTGGATTGGAGTTCATTTATTGATCCACTGCCACGCCATAAACCCCAACCGCCATCTCTACTTCAGTGTCATGAGTTGTTTTCACTTCTATATGTCGCTTTTTTCTTGATGTTGCTTTTAATTGTTGAGTGATCTTTATAATGCTTACCTTGTATTTAGCTCATTAGAGTACGTGTTCTTTAATTTTCCCAGTTTATCGCAAGTATCCTAATTTTTGGGAAGCGGTTGTTTCTTTGAAAAAAACATATGGTGTGTATGCTAGAAATGGAGAGAAAAAGCGCTTCACTCGTTCAAAAGATGGCGGGAATAACATCTACGCCGCGGATATTTAGAGATACGTAATGATAGAAACCATACTAATATCGTTAAATTCTTGACACAGATGGTGCTAAGCGCGTGAATGGAAGAGTCACCGAGTTTTCCCGCCTTTCCTGCGCTTTGGGGAATAATTTACGATCATCCACTGACTGCTCACTTGGCCTGTTTTCAGTTTGTCGCTTTTTGAAATTATTCGAAAAATTATTCGAATATATTCGAGTCGATTTAATTCGAAACTATTCAAAAATTCGGACCCTCGAAAAAGAGGCCATTTCGAATATATTCAAAAATCGGACGTTAAAAAAGAGAGTCATTCCGAATCTATTCGATATTCGGTCTTTTTCTTTCCAGGGCACAACTATAGTAAACTGGTGTCAACCTTGTTTTTAGAATAGCGAGCACTCCTTCGAGGGAAGTGGATATATGACGCATTTTTCAGGCGCAGGAGTCAGATGGCAGCGGGGCGTCTTCTCGGTTCCAGTTACTAAAGTTTGCGGTTGCTTGATTACCCTATCTGGAGTGTCCCTCTCACCCGGTGAGAGGCCCCAATAGCCAGGTTGGGAGGAGTCGTCGCGCCGCGTGTCAGGGTGCCGGCCGCATCTGCGTGCTGTCGCTGTGCCGGCCGCGTCGCGTGTCGGCGTGCAGGCGGTGTCCCGGTTTAGCGTGCAGGCTGGCTGTTATTGGGCGCAGTGTTGAATTCGAGTGATGAGGTTCCCCAATTTTGGATATGTGGACCGTGACTGCCCACATTTTTGAGGATTTTCTATGGGAGGATACTGCAAAGAGTAAGAAACCCGAAAGTCCGAGTTTCAAAGAAGTCCGAATTACGGCATTTTGAAATGTACGGTCGGCATGGATCCTAAAGAGACATTCTGTTCCCTAGTAAACGTTGGCGCAAGCTCGGTGCCATATGCTAATACATACGGGCCATAAAACGGCCAATGTCTCACCAAAATCGACTGCGTACCACGCGATATTGCGCGACCGCGCGTGTCGTCGGAAGCAGAACGAGTTTTTTTGGCCGCCGCGCGACGTAGTTTCGGCGCGCCGCGCGGCGGCTTGTCAGCACGTCGCGCGGCGGCGCAACTCATCGCGCGGCGGCCAAAACCCATCTGCCTTCAGACGCGCGTGCGGTCGCGCAGCGCGTGGTTCGCAGTCGACGGTGAGACATTGGCCGTTTTATGGCCTGTAGGTGCAGCAAGTTTGTGCCAACCTTCAGTCAGGAACGCATGGTAAATAGAATTTCGCTATTTCGAGACCCACAATGCAGATTTTTCTGGTACTTAGGCAATGTTCATTTGGAACTATTTCAAGATACATCGCCCAGATACCTAACAGCGGTCGGAGGACCATATGCATCCTAGGAAGCCGCGTGGGTAGGGTCGCTTTCAACTCAGTTACTCTCGAGATACGTATATGAATTGCTATAAATTTATTTCCCGTAATGGTAATATTGATCAGTTCCAGCGCTTTTAGCACTACTTCGGTTTTTTCAATCTTCCTGACTTCCCCACAACCTGTAATGGCTCCTAATTTTAGAGTACTGTCGCCTTTTAGATTATTCTCTAATCAGAATAATGGTCTTGCGATCGGCTGTTGAAGCGTTGCGCTAAGTTTTTTGTTTTTTTTTTTGTAATCGTTCCATGTTTTAACTTACTGTTTTGTGCCAGTTTTTTGAGCACGTCGGCAACGGCGTAAAAGGTAAATAAATAAATAAATAAATAAATGTAGGGTTCTTTACTAACTTTAGACAAGTGCCGAGTGAAAGCCAAATTATCCGCTCTAGCACGATGTGATTTTTACTTCATTTGCCAAAGATGAAAATGCGACTGGTTATGTAGCTTCTGCAACACGTTTTGGCGCAATTCTAGGCAGTTGGCCGTATTCATGAAACAAACAGGAGCCTCCCGGGAAGGGTCTAAAGTTCGCCCATAACGCATACACTGGCTGCTTATAGAACCCTTCCGGGAGGCTCCCTGTAGTTTCATGGATATGACCAGAACTTAGAACTCTTTCAGAGGCGATTGTGAACTGGCGCCCTGAAAGGATGGTCGCGTGAGAATGATTCCCACAATATTCAACCCTGCGCCCCATACTGAAAGCACAATCGAACCGCAAAGTGCACTACTAGCGCAGCTGATACAGAAAGCTTCAAATCTCTACTGCCCTAATCGGAGTGTAACTTTGCGGGTCCGGCAGCTGCAAACAACCGTAGCTTTGCAGCGAGCAGCTCCGGATATACTAGAGCTGGGTCTACGGGGTCACGGCACTATCATTTAGTTCTCAGCAAGATTGTTTGTAAGCTGCGTGCTGCAACAGACCTTATCTGCAAATGCGGAGCGCTATTTCACTCCTGTTCAGGACCACCTGCGGGGCGGAGGCTGTGACGTAATTGCTTTTGAGAGACTGGGGCATTGCATTCAATTTTGAAGAGCTTGACCCACTGCCGTGTCTGAGTGTTCGAAGAGGTGTAGAACCAACGTCTAAGAAAAATTGCTAAAGTTTTCTAAACATCAAAGGGTAGAATATGAGACACGGGACCGGAGTAAAACGGAATTGATTCATTATTATGTGGGTATAAGGCAGTAGATGAGCAGTACTGAGGTGTGTGCAGAATTACGGCCGGCACCAGTTTGCCCACATACCTTGCGTTCCTTATTGTGTGACTTGTCGCAAAACTCGGTGCCTACGCAAGTGTATGTATAACATTTACTCAGAGCACATCAGCTTTGCTCTAAGAAACAGTAAGGAAAGCAAAATATCAAAGCGATCTGTTGTCGACAATACGCCGGTTGGGGTCTAGGGTGCAGCACAAACTTCAGGGCTTCAGTTTCTTGGGCCAGTAAAGTTTTTGACCAGAATTTTTTTGGCCCAGGTTTTCCTCAACTTGTTTAGGTAAGTCAACTCTTTGGGTTGAAATTCAACACTGCGTCTATACGCGCTTAAAGAGCACAGTCCAAGCTCAGGGGCCAAATCTTAGATTTCCACATAATTATGAATGTAGACCCACCCCGTATAACACCTGCCAAGTGAGAGCTCTCGATTTCACAGAATAAGCGGAGATATAAGGAGGAAGCCAATCTGGGGCGCCCACACCCAGGGAAGGCCACTTTGGCACGCCCCTTTACGATCTTTCGAAGGCTTTCGAACAGTGGCGAGATGAGTGATGATTTCCGATCAATAGCCCCGTTCTTCCCTACATTGTCAGCCTCCCTCTTTATTCAGGTCGGCTCGCATCCATAGGTTGCACATCAGGTAGTTGGCTCACGCAAAAGTTTCTGTAGGCGAAAACTTCGCTAGGTCTCGCTAGTAATTTATAAGGCTCTTGCGATATTTGTCCCAATGAAAACTCCCCATCCTGTAAATGTGGTCTATCCTGCTCACATAATCAACCTTTTTCTGTCCAGAAAGAGCAGCTTGTTCCATAATTTCGTTAACCCGTTGTCCCACCCTGCTTATAAAAAAGTGTGCGCTGATCTCAATCGCCACTTGAAAAAATTTCTTGCGAGTTATGAAAAGAGACTTGCCACACGTGAGCATATGAAACACCTTTACAGATATTTACGTGATTTAAGTAAACCCAAGAGTTCATTACCACCGTTGCTTTCCCATAATGACATCACCTTCTCGACTGATCAAGAAAAAGCAGATGCCTTTGGTGCTAGTGTATTTTCGCCAAACGCCTATGATGATAATCCACCGTTAAGCGGAAGCCATGCTCATTCAAATGACATCAACATCTATTTTCACCCTAATGAAATAAGCTCCATACTAAAAGCGCTCAAACCTTCTATGATGGAACCTTATGACGGTATTCCCCCGATCATTTACAAAAAATGTCATGGATCGTTATCTATGCCTCTTGCACATCTGTTCAATCTTTCCTTCATGTATGGAGAGGTTCCACATCTGTGGAAGCAAGCAATAGTTACGGCCATTCCTAAGATTTCCGGAGCCAAAGATCTGAGTAATTTTCGACCAATAAGCCTCACTCCTACGCCTATCAAGGTCAAGTGGAAAAAGTGATAGGCGAGGAAATTGTTGTCCTGGCTCAATGAGCGGATCGCTCATTCCGCCCGAACGGCGTTTAACACGGGTTCCTTCCCGGTGCATCGACAACTACAAATCTGCTTGATGCCTTTTACGACTGGAGTCGTTCCACTTGAATATGGGTGATTCTATTGAGATCATAATTTTTGATTTCTCAAGAAAAGCTTTTGATAGATTGGTGTGTCGCAGCAAACTTCTCGCAAAATTAGAGGCATTTGGGGATTCAGGGCGAATTTTAATTAAAAATGGTTCCAGATCATTACTTAGAAGACAGATATATGACAGTGAAGGTAGGTCTAAGCTTCTCCCAGAAACATCTCTTGTGTCAGCGGTGTATTGCCTGCAAGGTGGGGTGCTATCCCCCTTTTGTTCTTGATTTACACAATTGAGCGTTGCCTCAGCTTTTGAAAGTGCACATTGTGAGATATTAGAGTCCAAGCATACTGCCGATGATATAAAAATATATGCGTCTTATGGGCGAAAAGATCAAGAACAAAGTACGTCGTGCGCTTTGTACTTCGATGAGAGATCATCTGAACGAGTGGGCCACCAACTGGAATATACCTCTCTCCAATCTTGGTAAGTGTTCAGATGATGCATATTGGTGAACTCGAGGCGCCTGAATTCCACGTCAATGGTGTTACGATCTCTGGTTGTGGGATTCTGTGTAGCAAAGACTCATGGCGTTTATCTCAGCTCAAAGCTCGACTTCTCTGACCACATTGACAAGACCTGATTAAAAAGCACTTATGCTACATTGTTTATGTTTGCTTACGAAACATTAAGTGCTCTGACGCAGAAATTTTTGACACGTATCTATAATTCCCTAGTCATGCCCCATCTGGATTATTGGTGATGATGTTCCACCACCTTGTGGAGCCCATTTCTCAAAAAAGAAATCTCTCTAAAATCAGGAGAAAGTTCAACAGTTTTTCACCCCGAGTTCTGTGGCTTATTGCCCCATTTATGCATAAATCCTGGATCGTGACTCTTTGCCTAGTTATACCGAACGCTTGGAAGCATTTTTCACTGATTTCCTTACAAAAGAGGCGAATTTTTTCTGATTTGTTGTTGTAAGCTTCCGTATCCTCAAAAGGCCAGTAAAATTACGCGCGGGAAAGTACTGGACATTCATGCCTTCGAGCTCTAGACTATCCAGATTTGCCATTCATTGTGCCACGTTGGGGAGCAGAAGGAGAAACCAAATGTTCAACAACTTTTTCTATCGTTGCGCGCGCTGGATCGGACAATTGCCACTTGAGGTGTTCGTGGCGGAAAATAAAATCGTTTTTAAGAAAAAGCTGAAAAAAATCAACATGTCACGGCTATTCAATATTCCAGATGCAAGCTTGAAGAAGGTGTTTTCGTCTTATTTTGTATTCGGCGTGGATGATATCTTATCCTATTCTATTCTCTACCGCGATGTAACCATTTATTATATCGTATGGCAAAGGAAGCTATTCATCGATCTAACATTTGTTGATCAATCTTACCTGTGCCAGTTACCATTTTATTGCAGTAGAATTTCATTAATTCGGTCAATAGAGACCACCGACAATATCCGGCTGCTAATACCGAACACAACCACTACATTGCCCCATATTTTTTTATCAAAAGCGCTGTATCACTTCTTACTGTTAGCTGTATTTCCATAACCATGTTTCGAAACAAGCCGACTTTTATTCGGGTAGTTGCACCGGTGATTGTTAACAGTTATCACTCTCAACTGATGTTATGCGAGAATTATCATTGATAATTAAGCTCAACTACCCCTTGTTTTCAACTATTTTGGATACTTGCCTTGTAGTTACAAGCCGTATTGAACTTCGCGCTTAACCCCATTAAATCTTTTTCAATTTAATCGGCGCAAATGAAAAGTTATTCCGAGGAATAGTATCTCACAAAATCATATTCTAGGATATTCAGTGGTATATAGCACGAGGCACATTTAGTATTAGTATAGTACATTAGTAAAAATGAGGTGCGTGGTGATGCTATGTGGCGATGAATTCTCTGTTTGGGCCAGCCCGCTTTTCGTCCCGCCGCCTCGCTGCTACTCGGTTGCTCCTGATGGGAGTAGCTGCTTACTTCATGTGACTGTGGCATGTCGAGGTGCGAGCGGTTAAAGGGTCTTCTGAATGTATTGCGGTCCTTACTGGCGGTTGGAGCCACCACTGGTATCAACTACTCCATGTCCACCCATGATACCTACCTAACCGAGAACTATCATACTGTGTGCCTGGTGGGCCTACCCTGACGCGCTTTCGCATTCGAATGCTGTATCCCTTGTAATAGATATTTCGCTTTATCAGAATCAGAGTGTTTTCTGTGTTCACACCTCAGCTTTCCTTTTTGATCGGCGTATCTCACAAAAACAGTATCTTTTCTATGCTCAGAACTATAGCACAATCAAACTCCCCGTTTCACAAATGTGTTCGGTTTCTTTCAGCCCGGAGATTGCCTAGTTTGGATTGTTTTGATGCACTTCCTCTTTTTCTCTTTGTGTTATGAGTAGTTTTCTTTCTCACGTGTGAGCCCAGGTTCCCTATTCTCAGGTGTTTTGTAGCACGTCAACACTGACGTGTAAATAAACAATAAACAGCCAAATCGATTCAACAATTTCACTACATTTAGGAAATCTGCTTGATAGCCAAATCTAATGGAACAATTTGACGACATTTTAGAGCAAAGCCAAATCCTTGACCTTTTCTGCGGAGCCCAACTTTCAGAAATAGCGATTTCAAAACGTTTTCAGGTCTGTTTTTTCTCTAAAATTCCGACATGTGGCATCCTCGCGGTAAGTTCGCAGAAAGAGTGCTGAAATGCGAGAGGAACTGGCGGTTAACGAAAAACTCCTCCCGAGAAGTTTTTGGATGCGGTTAACAAGATACAGTCGGAACAGTTTCGACCATCTATACTGAGGGCAAGTACGAGTTTAATTAATGCAGAGGATTAAGGAAGTTTGATAGCACTGTTAGCCATTTTGATTCAGGACGTCAGCCTATCTTTAAAACTGAAAGGTGTTTCAAGGGATAGCCTTTTAACGGCTTCTGCCAGGGAAACGGGCGATGAGGGATCAAAAACAAAGCAGGGATCATTGCTGAAACACGTTGGCCGTCTTCTTTGGTGGCACTAATCTATCCCTCCCAATCAGCTGTTAATTTTTTGTCGAGCGCCGACACTTCTCCCGCTTTTGTTTATTTTCTTCCGAAATTCATTTACTTCGCTATTATCAGGT
This sequence comes from Aplectana chamaeleonis, assembly GCA_029168955.1. Classification (NCBI taxonomy): domain Eukaryota; kingdom Metazoa; phylum Nematoda; class Chromadorea; order Rhabditida; family Cosmocercidae; genus Aplectana; species Aplectana chamaeleonis. The sequence continues at coordinate 9,688 of JAPDOI010002021.1, forward strand.
TAGTTTCATTTTCATAATTCATTGCATAGCACAGGCTATGAGGAGTATGTAGTAAATTATATATCACTGCTCAATATCAATTACAATTGCTTCTGCCTGATTGCTCCTGCCTTATATCTTGTTTGACTTCTTATCGCTCGCGGCCGAATCAACGCGTGCGAAAGGCCAGAGGCTTTATTCCGATGCTCTTCGACCGCTTTTCGGCTTAGTGTAGCCGAACCTGTATCCGCTATCAATGTTTTCATAGTGATACTGATACGAGTCATGCTTTCGGAATAAACATCTGGATGTCTCAGTTGCCGTCTAAGAGCTCACAGCGAACGGTTCGCTGTTCTCACTTGGTGAGCTGCCCTCCACCTTCTGGCTCTACAGCGCTGGGAAGAAGCGCGGCCAGCCGAAGAATCTCCCCCCCCCCCCCCGAAGAGTTGACTGCAGGGTCCTCCTCCGTAACCTGTTGAGCGCGCTTGGGCGCGCTCCGGGTTCGGTTTTCTTGGAGGATAGAGTTGAGACTGAGCGCTGCTCGCACCAGGGGTGTGCGTTTTTCGTTTTTCGATTTTTCGGTTTTTTCGTTTTTCGCCCTTTTTGGCGAAAAAAATCAATATCGAAAAAAACGAAAAAGTTTAAATTTTTTTCGGTTTTTTTCGGTCTGAAATTTGCGGTTCTGATGCGACTTGCAGTCGATCCTTCGCTGCTTACAGATGTCTCCAGCAAGTTTGCACACGTCTCTGACTTTATTCCAGAATCAAGCAGAAGCAAACGTATGATCTGCACCTTGCACGACGGTTCCTTCTACTACATCACTTTCGATTAAAAATTACATTGATGGAGCCGAAATTTTTTGAATTTCCTGTTTTTCAGCAGACTAAAACGACTCGGCGCATCTTTGAGCATGGCCATAACTTTCAGGAATAATTTTCCGAAAACCAAAAATACACATTTCGACAGGCGGAAACATCACCAATATAATAACGCTAATCGATTCCGCATAGCAGATAACCTGCATCGGTAATCTCGAAGGCAGCGTTCACGATAATCATTCTCGATGACTTTCCGCAGTGAAATGATAGGCGAGAAGAATTCCCATGCTCTCAGTGACGAAAAATGGTTTAAAAGAGCTAGGAATGGCTAAATAATGGATGCAAACAGGCGTTCTGAGGTCACCGAAACTCCTCATGTCGCCTTTCCGCCCCTAGAACCTCGAGGTTGTGATAACATGAAGTACTCAAGTCAAGGAAATACTGATGAGCGAGCTAAACCGCTTGATTATCACTGTTATAACTTTGACTTTAACTTTATTACGCGCCCTTGCAGAAGTGTAGAAACATAGAAAAGGCAAAAAAAAACATCGAAAACATCAAGGAATTTAAAATGACAAGTTTCGAAAAGGAAAAACGTAAAACAATTAATAGATCCTTGCTCGACAATGTAGGTAATTTTTGACAAGTGTTTTGAATTTAACAAGTTGATCGGTATCTGAACAGTATGACTCATCTTCAAGTATTCCATGCCGGCTCTGAAGGTGGAAGAAGCCGCGCCACAAAGAGGTGCGCGGCTGACGGAATTTAAGCTTGAACCTTTCTCTCCTAGTATTTGTTATATTTTGCTATGACTGAGCGCTCCGCTCTTTACTCCGCCCGGACTCATCCGAGCAAGATAAGCTTTAGCATCCTTCGTAGCGGCTGATTCCTCCACGCTCAAACGCTCAAAAGTCAACTTAATAAAGTGTGGCCCTCTTTTAGCAACAAAACACGGTTTCCGCGTTTTCTTCAAGCATGCCTTGCTGTATAGGGCACCAGAATTCCGGTAAACGAAAGAGATATCAAAAGTGCAATCTATTGTGAACACTGCTTTAAGTTCAGGAAAATTCGTTTTCGTTCAAGGTGTTCATGGAAAAGACGTGGAGAATCGCTCTTTGGAGGCCCATAATTTTCAAGCGGAAGTCAACCTAAATTTTCCTGCTCCCTCTATCGATCTATACCAAAAAAGTGCGAATAAAAACTTTCTAGGCGAATGGCATCAAGTACAGATCCATCAAGCGAAACTGATTGAACGTAACCCTATGTAGACACCGCGACTCAATGCCCGTGGTTGCGTCGCGGCCATTACCGTCCAATTGCGCCGAGAGACTAAGCTACTGGTCAGTGTTGACCACGACGCAATCGCTCACACTGAAATTCAACATGACAGCACAAAATTCACGCAAGAGTGTGCTATCCATCAAGAACTATTGATGTTCGTCTCTGTACAACGTTTGTTCCGTTTTGATCTATGACTTGCCCACGACTTTCAACTTCTGCGAATTCGGTATTTTTTCATGAAATTGGGGACGACCTTCGAGCCCACAGTTTAGATCAAAAACGTGAAAAACGTGGATGTGATCGTTCAGAGAACCACCGCAGTTTTAAAACAAGAAGTTCACCACAAGAATTTAAGAAGGTGTTCAGCGCTAAAATTTTGCCAGGATTCGACGCTGCAACAAGGGTAAAATTCCTTACATTGATACGCTGATTGGGTATGCTTTTGTGTCACCAAGAAAACATAATTCTGTCATTATTCAAAGCACTTCGATTACGTTGCCTTGTTTTTCCAGTCCAAAATATGCAATTACGAAAATAAAATGTTTCAAAAGACAAAAAATTTTTCGGTTTTTTTCGGAATTTTTCGACATCAAAACCGAAAATTTTTCGTTTTTCGGTTTTTTCGGTTTCGAAGTTTTTCGCACATGCCTGGCTCGCACTCCTCCACCATCTAAACATGAGATTTGAGTAGAGCGCGACAACAGTACGCGCTTCTCAAATAGGTGATCCAAATGCACTGGAGTTGCAAGCAAACCTCAGCTGAAAGATAGCAGTTGATTGCTATGCTCGCACGTACTTTAACGGGTAGTGCTTTTGCATTTTTTTCACCGTTTCGTTTCTATCCCAAGCGAAAGAATCTAAGACTTTCATTCGATATCACAAGGTGGTTCGAAAGTTTGTCAGTAGATCAACGTTTGTCTGCGAAGAGGCGGCAAAATGAATTCAATAGTCTACTTTCAGACTAACGTGACATGTAGACTCAATATATGTCAGCGTCGAGTCAGGAAACTTTTGAAAACGATTCGCTGGATGGATACAGCATTCACAATAGAATGTCTTTTGAGGTTGACGTGGTCAGAACATAACTGATTGAACCGGTAAACCTTATGCAATAGCGCGGTCATCGGGCGGGCAACTGTTGAGGTTTTCAAAGTACCATTGATGGTTATCTTCTCACGACGACCGTTCAGCGGTAGAGAGTGAATGATAATTAGGGGTCAACACCATCAAAGTTTTGAAAACCAACTAGAGGTTTTTTTCTCAGTTCCTTTATTTTCCATTGCTAAGAGAGTGATCATTGAGAAAAGGAAGTTCACACACTTGTCACGCAGACAATCTTTCCCCAAACGTTGAATCAATCATCAGGAGAGGTTTAGGTGGGAGAAGCTGAGCCAGTAACGCACTCCGAGAACTGTCTCTGGTAGCTCGGTCTAACAGTAGTCAATGTCGTTACAAGCCTCGGACAACTCGTCCACCATGCTTCCGCAGCTCAATTTTCGAGGGGCCACAACTCCGTTCTCAGGGGGCCTTGTACGACTAGAGAGACATCATTGGAATCAGCGTGAGACCATTTTCAAGATAAGAAGGGAAACTAGAAAATCGATTTTGAGGTTGGACTGTGCCTTTAAGATTTGGTCGCCGACCCGAGGGATCAAAAGGAGAAGGGTTTCAAATTACGGGTACATCGCTGACAACTGGCGGGTAGATCGCTGATAACTGGCGGGTGGATCGATGATAACTGCCGGGGGGGATCGCTGGTTACTGGCGGGCGGATCGCTGGCTACTGGCGGGCGGATCGCTGGCTACTGGCGGGTGGATCGCTGGCTACTGCCGGGCAGATCGCTGGCTACCGGCGCGCGGATCGCTGGCTGCTGACGGGCGGATCGCTGGCTACTGGCGGGCGGATGGCGGGGGGATGTCGATCCGTCGCAAAAAGGGTGGAGGAGTTCTTTTTCTGGCTAGGAAACTTTTTTATCCAGTTCTTGTGTTCCAGGATTCTGTCCGTGATGCATATGAAATCCTTTGCACGGATTTGGAATTCGACTTGAAACCCATACGGTTTCTGGTTGTGTACAGGACACCATCTTGTACTTCGAATTTGTCTGAGCAACTGTTCAGTACCATCGGCGACCTTATTTCTTGTAGCTGGCCTTCTATCATCACAGGCGATTTTAACCTCCCGGATATCAATTGGAATGAGCCATCTGCTTTTGCCAATGTGAGTTCCATCTCAAGAGGTTTTTTGACTGTGTGCTCGAGTCATAGCCTTGAGCAATTTGTTAGGGCGTCGACCCGTGGTGGTCATGTTCTTGACCTAGTTCTGTGTCATGATAACTGTATGGTCAATTCAGTAAACATTTCTCCGCCGTTGGGGTCCAGTGATCACTCTACTGTTCATTTTGCACTTAACCTTCCGAGGTGTAATGCTCCCGTTGTGTATAGAAGGAATTTTAGGAAAGCAAATCTTGATGCTATTCGCAACCATTTAATTCATGTAGACTGGTTCGGTTCCTTGGGCACTGTTGTGAGTGTGGACGAGAAGTACGAGCTTTTCCTTTCTATCATCCATCATTGCATTGATACTTTCGTTCCCCTCGAACCGTGTTACCGTAATAAACGAAGACTCCCACCGCATTTAGCCAACCTTGAGCGGTTGAGATCTGAGGCCTGGCGTTTGGCTAAAACTCAGGACTGTGCTGAGTTCTGGGAACGGTTCAAGAAAGTTAGTGAACGTTTTGCTAATAAATTGAAGAAGTATAATAACCATACTGAGAAAAAAGCGGTCGAGTCAAGTGATAAACATTCCTTTTTCAGATTTATCAACTCTAAACTCCGGGAAAAACAGGTGTTGGAGTTCTCAAAAACCCCAATGGGGCATTGGTGAGGAATGCTAGTGATAGAGCTGAGTTGTTGGCGGATGTATTTCAAAAGTCGTTTTCTGACGTCTCTTCTATGGACAGTCTACCTGTGTCCAATTCTTTCGCTGTTATGGCTGATTCATGTTGGTTCTACAAGGATGAAATTATCAAGGAACTTCTTGCCTGGCCTTCATCCAACTCTATCACTCCCGACGCCACACCACTCTGCTTCGTCACAGATCGCTCTTGATATTGCAGGTCCCCTGAGTATATTTTTCAATCTGAGCTTCATGTCTAGTGAAGTCCCCATCAAATGGAGGCAATCATTTGTTACCCCCATTCCAAAAGCCCCTTTCACAGACCCCGCTAATTTCAGACCAATCAGTATAACATCTATTTTCTCACGGCTGTTTGAAAAAATTCTGAAGAAGAGAATCGTTTGTCACTTAGAATCAAATCAGGTTATCTCTCCCTTCCAACATGGTTTCCAGGGAGGAAAGTCCACTGTGACGGCAACCATAGAAGCGCTTAACAAGTGGACAGCTTTCCTAGATGTTGGGAAGAGTGTTGATGTTGTGTATTTTGATTTTGCTAAGGCTTTTGATAAGGTTCCTCATGATAAATTGTTACAAAAACTCGCAATGGTTGGTATCCATCCGCGAATAGTTTCATGGATACGTTCGTTCCTAACTGACAGTACGTTCTCGGTCTGTGTTGATTCTTCTCACTCAACTCCAAGGCCAGTCCTGAGTGGTGTACCACAAGGCGGGGTCTTGTCGCCCACCCTTTTCAACATATACACTCACGAAATCGCCGGTCTTGTCACTTCCTGTGGCACCGGTTTCAGTGCATTTGCGGATGATATCAAGATCTATCGGGACGTTTCCCAACCGGAGAACTGTATCTTGCTACAACAGTCTGTTGACATTATTAGTACTTGGTCTTGCGATTGGAATCTCCCGTTGGCAAAAGAAAAAACCAAGGTTCTCCACTTGGGTAATAGCAATGCTAACAGTAAATATACTGTCAGTGGCTGTCAGATCCAAGAAGTTGACCAAATAACTGATTCAGGGTTCACTATTACTACAAGTCTGAGTTTTGATAAGCACTGTGAATCTATCTCGAATAAGGCAACTTTTGGTATGAATAATGTTTTCAGGGGTTTGTCAACTTGCAATCCCTCTGTGCTTATCAGAGCTTACACCACGTATGTAAGGCCTCTACTCGAGTACGGTACCCCGGTATTCAACCCCGCCAAACTCAAGAACATTAATAGATTGGAAAAGATACAGAACAATTTTACTGGAAGAGTTCTTATTAGACAGCATGGCTTCATTTATGGGCAATTGCCCTCCGCTGCTGACAGAAATGCACTCTTTGGCCTAAAGGGTGGGCGGAACAGAAACAAATCGTTCTTTTTCCTTCTGAGAGCCTTTGGCTCTCAGAAGGAAAAAGAACGATTTGTTTCTGTTCCATCATATCCTTTTCAATGGCAAGTTTGGTCTTAGGCCTGGGGATTTCGTGAGAACGAGAGATTCGGTAACCCGGGGGGGTCCGATTAAATTCCACCGTACCGTGTCGAATCTTGAGTGTCGGCGATGCTTTTTCACAAATAGAATTGTTCCGGTATTCGAAGATCTCAGTAGGAACGATACTATTCCTATAAACTTCGGCGCCTATAAGAACTTAGTGCACGTGAAACTGGCTTCCGGAGAGCGGCAGAATGACCCTCCGTAGTGCTGGGTTGCTCGTTTCCCTGTGCTATTCTTCGGACTGATCTATCGTTTGTTCTCGTTTTCATTGGTTCACAGTATCTTTGCTTTGGATATTCTTTTTGAGGTTGGTTGTTTGTTTTCCTGTTTTCTCTTTTTTTCCACACGAGTGCAAACTTGTGTAAATAAATAAATAAATAAATAAATAAATATATATATATATATATATATATATATATATATATATATATATATATATATATATATATATATATATATATATATATATATATATATATATATATATATATATATATATATATATATATATATATATATATATATATATATATATATATATATATATATATATATATATAATCCGAAGAAAGCCTACACGTTGCCGCGACAGTATAGCGGGAAGATGAACAGATGTTCGCCTGTCTTGAACACTACCAATGGAGTTGCAGTTGGTGATGTGACGCTGCCAATATGAAGGATTACTACAGTTCACTACTGAATCGTCCAGCGCCATCAGTACCTGAGCTCCTGCATGTTCAGAGAGCACACTACGATGTCAGCGAAGACCCGCCGACTGAGTCTGAAGTTTTGGATTGTGTCCGGAAAATGAAGAATGGAAAGGCAGGTGGAGATGACAACATCACTGCTGAAATGCTGAAAGCTCTTCCTCCGTCTGGGATTTGTGAAATGACCAACACCATCCGTGCCATATGGATGAGCGAAAGGATACCCGATTCGTGGAGACATGCGATCATCGTACCTCTTCACAAGAAGCTATCCGTCACGGATCCTAAGAACTACAGAGGAATCTCTCTACTTCGTGTCATGTACAAGGTTTTAAAACGTATCATTCTCGAGCGACTTATCAAACATCGTGAAGGAACGACCAGAGATGAGCAAGCCGGTTTTCGACCTGGAAGATCGACCATCGACCAAGTGTTCGTCGTGAGAAGAGTAATTGAATCGTGGCAGCGGTATTCGAAGCCATTACAGCTTGGTTTTTTGGACTTTGAAGCCGCGTTCGACTCTCCTCGTCGTGATCGATTGCTCAATGATCTGCGAGCAGATGGAGTCCCGGAAAAGTATGTTCGGTTAATCGAGGACATGAACAGAGGAACAACAGCAGCAGTTCGTACACCTGTCGGATTTACGTCAACTTTCAAGGTGAAAACAGGAGTAAGGCAAGGAGCCGTAGCAGGACCTTTTCTTTTCAACTTCGCCGTTGATGACATCATGCGTAGAGTTGCAGAACAGTTTCCTGCGGATGTGATCCTAACACCATCAGGACGCTCCTTGCTCGACCTGGAGTACGCTGACGACATTGTGTTGTTCGCTGAAAACAACGCAAAACTGCAAAGGATTGTGAACCTCGTTTCGAAGTATGCCGCAGCCTATGGACTTCGTCTTCGTCCCGACAAATGCAAGCAGATGTGGGTCTCTCAGAGGCCTTCAACGGGAGTTTGTGTGGACGGACAACGTATCGAACTGGTGGACGATTTCTGTTATTTGGGCTGTTTGCTGAAGAACGATGGTAGTTATGCAGCGGATATTCGACAACGATGTGCGAAAGCTACGTCTGCATTTAATTCTCTAACCAAGTGTTTGTGGTCTACCAACATCGCGAAGGAAGTCAAGTTGCGCGTCTACCTATCCGCTATTCGCCCTATCATGATGTACGGATCGGAGACGTGGGCAGCACCGAAGACGCAGATGTAAAGGTTGGATTGCACGGAGGGAAGCTTTTAGGCGTTTGCTTGGATATTTCTGGCCGCGTGTATGCCATAACGAAGAACTTTACAAGGAAATCGACGCAGTACATCAACGCTTGACACGAGGGAGGTGCCAGCATCTCCTAACGCCATCTCAAGCAGCAATGGAAAGTCGACTTCGACTGCTCGGGCATATACTAAGAAGAACGCCGGATCGTCTCGTACAACACGCTTTAAAAATGCTTCCAAATCCTGTCTGGAAACGGCCACCTGGGCGTAGGCGGAAGTTCTGGACGGATGTGGTTAAAGAGGATTTAAAGTCACTCGGCATCGAAAGACAGTTTAGGCGCGATGTTTCGTTTCGCAGGAAATGGAATAGTGACAGCTGGATGGAATGTGTTCAAATTGTGGCTGAAGACCGTGAAAAATGGACACGGCTGACTACTAGGACGGCACACCTCGGTGAAGATGCGGAATGACCGCGTCAGGCGAAAGCCAACCGATTAAGTCAAGTAAGTCATATATATATATATATATATATATATATATATATATATATATATATATATATATATATATATATATATATATATATATATATATATATATATATTCGCAGCCCCCAGGGGAGGTAACCTCATGATAAATCTTGATGTCATCAGCAAAAGCACCGAACCCAGTGCCGAAGTGACTGATCAAATTCGCGATTTCAAACGTGTAGATGTTGAAAAGGATGGGAGAAAGTACCATACCCCTCCTTGTGGTACTCCGTTGTGAACGGGTCGCGGACAGGGGTGTGCGGCAATTGCCGTTTGCCGGCCATTTTTGGGGTTTGCCGTTGCCGTTTGCCGAAATTATCGCTCAAAACGGCAAATTTTCGGCAAAAAATGCCTTAAAGGCATCGTACACGATGAAAACCGAATTCCAGCTTTTGCGTTCAGTCGCACTAGTGGGTCATAATAATGTCACTCAGAAAGTTTGGAGTTTCAAAATCGTCTCTGAATGGAGATTCGCTTACCTCAAAAGGGCTTCCTGGGTTTTGGGGGCCGGCCTTGGGGTCGATACGTTGTTACAAGGAACAAAACTCCGTTCTCGCTGCCGGCGATCGTGCGTTGACGCGTCGTAGGGCGCAATTCACACGCCACTCGATTTCACGCTCGGCATCGATCGAAAGCAGCTGACAGCAATGGACGTGGCATGTTAGTAACCCATTTTAGTTTCGTTCAAAAAAAAAGATCTCGCCTGAATGGCGTCCTTGGTGAATTGCTTCCAACGCTGCGCCAAGAAACGAATCGTAAAAGTGTTCCTTGTGTTCTTCGCGCAACTATCCCAAATTGATTTCGGCGGGAACTTCAAATTTGTATTGAGCTTTTCTGAAATGGGTTTTTCCTTAAAAGTTGACGTATTTGAGAGGGCATTTTGCAACCTTCAGTCACTATAGGCATATAACAACACTAAAAACTCAAAAGCCCAGGTATGGTTTTCATCGTGTACGATGCCTTTAAAACAAGAGGGTTTGCCCTCACCTCAGTTTCTGTGTTGGTCAGCGATTCGAAGCTGTTACAAATAATTATTTTGACTTGTTCCAGCTACTATTTCCAACTCATGTAATGTGTAATTGTACCCTTCAATTCGGTAACTGATGGGAACATTTTGACTAGGTAGTCAGAGAAGTTCGTTCAAGTTCTAGGTAGTTTGGGTGCTTCCTAATGTCTTTCTTATTCATCGAATTCTTAATCCCTAAGAACTGCCAGAAGTGCGAAAAAGAACCTTTTTCAGAATCACACCGCTTCTTCAAGTTCCAAGATTACAAAACCAAGTGGAATCAAAGTTGTAGCGTAAAAGCAGCCTTTTTTTAGACATATGAGCCAATTTAGAAATCGGTCCATTCGTCATCGATGGTAGGCTGATGGTAATACAGTTGACCGCAATGTTAAAAGAACATGGTGCGGTTGCGGACTCGCACTAAAACTACGGTAGAATCTGGCACTTTGCCAGATTTTGTCATCGATCGGCGCCAACCATCGTCTCTCTGCTCACGAGAATATCAGCTGTGGCGCCGATCGATGACGAAATCTGGCAAAGTGTCAGATTCTACCGTAGTTTTAGTGCGGGTCCGCAACCACACCATGTCCTTTTAACATTGCGGTCAACTATATTTGTTCATTAATATTTTCAATTTCGAGATCATTCGCTGAAACCAAGGGTTGACTCCCTGTCAGAGATGAGATTTTTAAGAAATGGTGTAAAAATTAAAAATTTAAAAATCTTCAAAGGCAACGATTAAAATCGCCTTTAACTTTTCACCGGGAATGGAAAGGTCCGAGGCTCATTGCAACAGCAGTGTCGAAAACCGGCTCAAAACAAGCAACCAGTTGCAATTACGGCCCTGAAGCTTGAAATGTGGTGTGTTCACCCCCACCGACTTCGTCAGTAGTCACAGGGGAAGTGGGTGGGGCGGACACATCTTATTCAAGTTTTGGGACCATATAGTGCGATTTATTGCTCGTTTTTAGCCGATGTTGTTGTAATAATGGGCCGCATGCCGGCTTGTAGACTGAATATACAGAAAGGGAAGCGCCCAAGAGCAGTCCGGCTGGCTCAACGCACTCGATTTCCGGTGAAAATTCAAATAATTGCGAATTTTGCATGGCTATTGCATTGCTATGGCATTGAAATGCAGCTCCTCCGCGAAATAGCATTCTGGTATCAGTATGATGCTCAGTGTAAACCAACCGAAGGGTATAAAAGGCGCTCCATCTCACCGAATGCTCACTCGGCATTTCGAGGCCGATCCTGGAAGGTGACCTCAAGTCATCTTTGAAGGATCACTCAGAAGCCGAAGAATAATTTTTGGCAGCTGAGGGGATGGTCCCCACGGCTAGGGGGGGGGAGGTGGTCCCGTACACGGAGACCGTGGTGGGAACCATCGAAATATCCCACATGTGGCATGACATAACCCACATGTGACATTGAAATAACCCACATGTGGCATCGAAGTAGCCCACATGTGTCATCGTAATAAGCCACATGCGGCATCGAAATAGCCCATATGTAGCATCGAATTAGCCCACATGTGGCCGGCCAAGCCACATGTGGGTTATTGCGATGCCATAGCGATGCAAATTTTTTAAGAGTATTCGCACATGAATGTTGTACCGGTATCGGTCACAGTCTTTGGGTCGGCGCGCATTCCCCCGCATCAAGCTTGCATACGATTAGCTGCAGGTCCCCGGATCGACAATGCCGAGGCGCGTTTGCCGCAAGCCCCTTTCAGAGTGAATTCTTAGCGGGTCCAACACACTTTGCTCAGCTCAAAATGACGCCCATCCTTTGGACCTCTAGCATTGATTTGCACGAAAACTTCAATTAGCCGTGAGGAATTAGCAGAAATATCTTCGGCGAGAGATAAGCTAACGGCCTTGTTGAACTTGATAATGACTCCCATACAAACCACATACACAACAGCGCTACCGGCGTTCTCTGATCACCTGAGGCTTTCAAGTAGCTTTTGACAAATGAGATTTGTTCTTCCTGTAAAGGCTAGTGAAACGTCAGGAACATAGTAAATGGCAGATATTGCATGGAATACCACACGGCTAAACAAATGTTGGTGTATTATAGCGCAAAACAGATTTTTCCGTTTGCCGTTTTGCCGTTTGCCGGCCATTTTTGGGGTTTGCCGTTGCCGTTGCCGTTTTCCGAAATTTTAGATTTCTTTACCGCACACCCCTGGTCGCGGACTCGAAAAGGACGAGTTGACGCGGACAGAAAATGTCCTATCAGTCCAAAAGGATGCAATCCATGAGACAATTCGTGGATGAATACCAACAAGCGAAAGTTTCCGCAACAATTTGTCATGGGGAACCTTATCGAAAGCCTTGGTGAAGTCAAAATAAACAACGTCCACATTTTTTCCTTGATCCATAAGAGCTGTCCAGTTGTTCAACGTTTCTATCATTGCCGTCACCATGGACTTGCCCTTCTGAAACCCACACTGGAGTGGAAAGATGAAATGGTTTTCGTCGAGATTGGAAACTATCCGTTTTTTAAGAATTTTTTCAAAAAGACGCGAGAAAATAGATGTAATACTGATAGGTCTGAAGTTAGACGGGTTAGTGAATGGGGGCTTTTCTGGAATTGGAGTAACTAACGAGTGCCTCCATTTCAGAGGAACTTCAGCCGTCATAAAACTTTGATTAAAAATGTGTTCTAAAGGACCGGAGATCTCATTGGCGACGCTTTTGATGAAACTAAGCGAGATGTCGTCAGGGGTTTGAGATCCAGAGTTAGGCCATCGTAGAAGTTCATTCAAAATTTCATCTCTGTAGAACCAGTTTGAGTCATTCATTACGACAATAAACCGGGACCAGAATGTCTCGACCTATCGGCAGTTTCAGAGAAGGTCTCCTAAAAAACGCTCGCCAGTAACTCGGCTTTTTCATAGAGGTGGGTTGACATTCGACTCCCAAATGGTCAAGGATATTACGAATGCAAGCTGCATCATAGCTAATCCTATTGGAAGGCACTTGATTTACGGACTCAGTAATACCAGACACGACAACAGACCTACTACGCTCGTGTTCTTCAAACGAGGAATCAGTCACAGCAGTAACAGGTGCAGTGGCAATAGCGTTAACGGGACTCTGAGACGGCACAACGATTGGTACAGACTGGCGTTTATCCAAAAGATCTCTCAATCTCACGTTTTCGGCCGTAAGTGAATCCACCTTGGCCTCTAACTCCCTATTCCTAACAAAGAGATAAATCATCTGTAGTTTTGAGTCATACAAATAAAGTAACTTATCTCTTAAGTGACTGGGCAGCGACTCATCACCGGTTGATCCGCAATATATACAACTAGCACAATCAGCCAGCACCCAGAGAGGAAACCCTTGAGATAATGGCTCTCAAACTTGGGTAATTGAAGGCAGTGTCCACGATAAGTTTCGTCCTCGATTTTTGGCCGGAAATCGAAAGTTCAGGGTCTCATTGAAGCACTGGGGTCGAAAGAACGAACGAAAACGGGGCCGAAAGAGCTCCATACGGCTCCGAAGTCCGCTCGCGCTAGCCCTTCCGCTCGCGGTCGAGTTTTCCGAGAAACAGTTTGGTCCGCTTCTACATTAGCATTGGAGCGCGAGCGCGGCTAAGTTTTAGCATTGGGGCTCATTTGCCCACGCTGTCTACTTCAGGCCCATGCCCGCGCAACCGATCCATCGTTGAAATGTGGCTTTCAAGAAGAAGAGCTGATTTTGGATGTTTCGCAGTGTTTTTCATGATTCTTTCTTCACTGATGAAACAGTTAGACTCTAAACCTTCGTTTTCTGGGGGAAACGCGAAAACAATTTTTATCGTGGACACTGCCTTTAAACCACATTGCCGCACGGTTTTCACGTCTCAGCCATAGCATCCCTCTCCGAGCCAGCGACCGCGACAGACGTCGCAAACTGTTCCTACAGCAGCAAATTTGTGCTGTGTGGGCCTAGCCCCGGCACGATTCGTAACAGTTGACCGCACCTGTCGCGGTCGCAAAGTTTTTGGTATAACAATGGCCTAACTTCGACCTCAAAGGTTTCTTTTTGCTCAGACAGGACCTCTGGCCTATAATCATCACAGGTGAATTATTTGGGGCGCTGATCACGAATCTGGTGTTTCTCTGACGATTTTCCAAAGTTTTCGACTAAATCCGTTCAAAGCTTACAATCGGGGGGAAATTTGAGGGTAAAATGTGACTTCTGACGATTTCCGGAAACCTACGATAGAAATGGCTCAAAATGTTTCTCTATGGGTTATTTGGAGTGCTAAACACGAATCTGTAGTCCGTTTACAGATTTTCGGCAGATTACGGAGAGTATACGGTAGTTTAGTCAAAGTTCCAGATTTTTCTCAAAATTTGTATACAGGGGTTATTCCGGGTGTAGAATACGAATTTGACGTTCGTTTGCCGGTTTTCAAAATACTAAGGTGGGCTTTGCTCCCTAAACGACATGGCACCTACCGTAAACTACAGTAAACCTTGAAATTTCGACAAACGGATTCCAAAATCTTGTTCACCACCCTAGATTACCCCTACATACAAGTTTTGAGCATATTCCGAGAAAATTTTCCGAAACACCCGAAAAAAATGTTCAATACCCTTGCTTTTTCGCGAAGCTTGAAAACCCCTTACAACTTCTTGGAACCTGCAGCTCGGGGCGGGATACTGCGCAGTTTTACTATTTAGCCACAAGAGATACTAACAATACTAATCGTTTTCGCAGATGCGTTTACACTAAAAACACTTCCCTTGTAAAGGACAAAAGAGCCAGGGCCTGTGTAGTGATGGGGAGTGTCTGCAACGGCAGTAGCGGCAAAGCATCGGAGCAGTGGTATGAGGGTCTGCAGACAGTGACGGTAGGGCATCGGTTAAAGGCACCCCAACCTCCGAATCGTTTTACTGTTTTTCTGCCAATAATAAAAACGGTCCCACACTGATTCCAACGATACCTCTAGAATCGTACAAGACTCCCTGGGAACGGAGTTAAGGTTCCTCGAAAATTGGGCTGCGGAAGCATGGTGGGCGAGATGTTTGAGGCTTGTAGCATCCGTCTTTTGCAACCGATATATGTGAGCCGACCTGAATGAAGAGAGAGGCTGAAAATGAAGGGAGAGACCGGGCTGTTTATCGGAAACCGTAGGCCATTTCGCCACTGTTGAGCTCGAAAGGAGCGTGCCAAAGTGGCTTCCTGATGTGGGCGCCCCGAGCCGGCCTCCTCCTATATCTCGCTTATTCGAAGGAATCGAGAGCTCGCACTTGGCAGGTGTTGTACGGGGTGGATCTTCTTCACAATTATGTTGTCAGGGCTGTACACCATAGTTACGTATCGTCCCTCCGAGGGTCTGACAGCTGAAGGGAGGAAGATGAGAGAAAATTTAGATTACTTAAAAAAAGGTAGAATAAGTCAGAAAAGTATCACCTATATGTTCGGATAAAAGTCCCCAGACTAAGTCAATCACTGTTGATAGAACGACTACTCTGACAAGGGAAGTATACAAAGCGTATGTCCTCAGAACTTTGTGGGGAAGTTCCCGAGGACAATAGACCTGATTTGGTCGTTATCACTCGGTCGAGGGGAGAGGAGCGAGACGTCCCCCCGGAGGGGGACGTCTCGCCCCTCTCCCCTCGAATTATACACAACGATAAGGCGTTCGAAACAGTCAACTCGGGGGGAAAACAAGGGAAGATTGCTTCGCGGTTGTTCCCATGGCCTCCCCCCGAACATGATGAACGCGAAAACAAAGCCGCAGCGTATACGGTGATGCAGACGGGCTAGTCGCGAGGTGGTCTCGCACTTCGCAAGTTGAGATGGTAGATCTGCCACTCAAGGACTACGCAAGGCATCCCTGTATGGATTTCAGAGGAGCTAATAAGCTTCTCTATAACCTTTAGTCAGAGGTGAATATTTTTGGATCGATCGCAGTTTTTCAGGATCAGGAGACTGTCGAAAACAGCGAGTTCTAGCAAGCAGATTTTTGATCGATCATTGAACAATGGGAAAATCTGCAGTCGGAAGGTCTCGGGAAGACCTGCAGTCGGGAGAACAAGAGAACTTCTGCTGTGGGAACTTCCCGTATTACTCTGCTGTCGAGACGTCCCCTTCGCCTCCCCCCGATTCGGGGGAAGTTCCCCAGTTGTTTCGAGGGAAGTTCTGCTGTCGTTCTCGGGAACTTCCCCACGAATATCTGAGTCGCATCTGAGAGAACGAATAGTGTTGTCAGTTCCAAAATTTTATAAGCTATTTAAAGCTTCGCAAAAAAGTGAGGATATTTTACTTAGAAAATGCCATCATGCATTTTTTGGGTGTTTTGAGAAATATTTTTTCGGATTTTGCTCAAAACTTGTATATATGGGTGATCTAGGGTGCTGAGAACGAATCTGTGGTCCGTTTGTTGAAATTCCGAGGTTCACTGTAGGTTAGAATAGGTACTATACTTGGGCCGAATCGTATGATCGAATCATCATCCGATTGAAAAAAGTCGACTTAAGTCGACTATTCGAAAAGTGGAAAATCCGGCTAAATCGAAAAGTCGATCATTCGAAAAAGGGCGATTTTCGGATCAGTCGAGAAGTCGATCATTCGAAAAAAGGCGATTTTCGGATAAGTCGAGAAGTCGATCATTCGAAAAAGGGCGATTTTCGGTAAAGTCGAGAAGTCGATCATTCGAAAGGAGTAATATCTGACTTATTCGAAATTTTCGCCGCTCTCAAGAGTACCTGGTGTACTTGTTATCCAAAGATATTTCTTCGGATAATGAATATATTCAGATATTGCCGATTTTAAATTTTACGGAAATTGGTTCAATTCAGATAATGCTTTTTTCCAAATTTTCGGATATTGGATCGATTCAGATAATGCCATTTTTTCAATGATTCGGATACGGATATCCGGTCGGATAATTTCGGAACAAAGTTCAATTGAGGCAAAACGGTAAAAAATGAACCAGGTACTCAAGACAAGCCTCTGAAAACAACCATAATCGAAGAAACAGAAGTACTTCTGTGCATTTGCAGCATGTTCACATGCAAACTTCAATCTTCATAACTGCATATTAATAAAAATATGAAAACAAATCTTCTATCGTCGTTGGGAGACACATTATTATCCATACGCAGCTTTTTCAGAACAACTAGCTAGTAAAAAGTATGCAAAGCAACTATACAAAAAACTTGTACACTGAATAACTAGCCAGTTGGTCATCTCACTTGACCACGCCCATTTTTTCGCGCCGCCACGACACTTCCGATTTCGGAAGGAGGAGGAAAACCCTGAGTTGATGCACTAAACAGAAGGCGGTACGGGAAAATGGGCGTGGCCGAGTGGAATTTTATCCCAATTTATCCGATTTTATTCAAAAATTATACGAAAATTACCCGATTTTATCCGAAATTTTACCCGAATTTCATCCGAATTTTTGACCCTTCGGATAAGTGTTCGATTCAGATAGTGCCGATTTTAAGTTTCCCAGAGATTGGTTCGATTCAGATAATGCGTTTTTTTTTCAAATTTCCGGATATAGGATTATCCAAATCGGATATCCGAAAAGGAGTGATTCGGATACTAAGTATAGAACCTGGCTAATGAGAAAGATGTTGGAAATGCCAGCTACTCCATCTGGACACATTTTTCTACTTTGCGCGTAATCAATGCACAATTTTTGTAGCCGCAGACAAACATACATAATTGTTGCCTTCTTTCTACAATCTAATTAGTTTTTTTTCTTATTTCAACATGTGCGCAACGCTCAATTAATCCTAGAATGAGTTAAGAGCTCATAAGATTTCAAATGTACGTGTCTGAATGAGAATAAAAATGGGGGACCTGCGGGCGAATTATGCTGATCATCGAGGAGGAAAATCGTCATATTAGAGGGGTCGTACGCGTAGAAAACCATCTATGGTTTTTTTCATATTCTGTATAGCTTGGCCTCTTCAGTGAAAGAAAATGTCGGACGAGTCCCTAAACAATCTTTATCTGTAAAGAAAAACCAGTTTGAATACACTGTAAAAATGACTTGAAGTTTGCGCCAAAATCGTTTTCGAAGTTTTCCTGCATGTCAAGGCATGTCAAGTTTGGGCCATAGTTGTTTTAGTGTTGTTTGACAGTCGCATCAGCATTCTATGAGAAGCGGTAGATGATGGACCAGAAGTGCTAGATGATCGACCCCATAGCAACTTTCAGCTTGCCGTAGCTTTTAAAGGCAGTGTTCACGATAAATCTCATATACGACTTCGACTCAAAAATGGGGTTGCTCGGTCGTGAGCTATCCAATAGTGAATAAACAGCGGTGAAAACCGCTCCGATTAAGCTAAAATAGCTGTTTGTAACGTTCTGGGCGTGGACGAGCTTACGGGTCCTGCTAGTTTCCACAAGTGCGCGCTAATGGCGAAATGTGCGCGAATCGATCGGGCTGGATGTGGCGGAGTTCCTTGGCAATTCGCCATCGAAAACGTCCGCGGCGCCACAAGCTCGTCAGAACGGGGCGGGCGAGCTAAGAGCAGGCGTACTGGGCTAACGCTAAATCTTTTCGCCGTCGTTTTTATTGATTTCTAACTCGTTTTCGCTGCTTTTTTTTCGACCCTATCCCCTCTAGCATCTGCTAGCGTAGTATTTCACACTAGAAACTTAAAAGCGAGATTCATCGTGAACACTGCCTTTAGGAGCTGAAATAGGCCTCGGCAAAAAATCTGAATCTGAGCTAGGTAGGGGGTGTCAGCTTGTGCGCTACATTGAGAACGTCGCGACGCATCCGCTTGCGCCCGAGGAAAAGAGGCCATCCTTATCAAAGCTCTGTTCATACAGTCAGCGCAGATCGCACAAATATTTTGCGTTCCGTTGTGCGGTAGCGCAAGCTCGGTGCCCGCATGTTATAACACGTGGCACCTAATTTGCACTAACTGTCGATAGGGACCGCCAAGTATTAGCACGATCCGAGCAAACTGTACACTCGTTGCCCAATACCTCGGTGAAATTGAGAGACTCGCTTTACTTTTCGAATGATGTTTCCCCGCCGCTGTTCCCCGGCCAGTAGCCGGCTTAATTAAGCTATTCTTTTTTCGCAATCCATTTGATAAATATGCGCACAAATATGTAATGGAGCTGTTGCGGGAACGAAAAAGTCAGTTTGGCTGTCACGTCTTCATGTACCGTCTGAATGGCTGAATGGAAGGGTAGATAATTTTTTAAGTCGATTGAAAAAGTCGACTTTTTATTCGAAAAGTCGATCATTCGAAAAGTGAAAATTCCGGCTAAATCGAAAAGTCGATCATTCGAAAAAGTCTAATTTTCGACATATTCGAAAAGTCGATCATTCGAAAAAAATTTTAATTTGCCCAAGTATAATAGGTACCACGCATGTCCTATATGAGGCAAAACGTACCTTAATTTTTCGAAAATCGGCAAACGGAAATCAAATTTGTATTCACTACACCGAATTACCCCAGCATACAAATTTTGAGTCAAATGTGGGAATTTGACCAAACTGCCGTATACCCACCTTAATTTACGATATTCTGTCAAAAATCGACGAAAGAAAATCAGATAAGTGTCAAGCACATCAAATAACCCTCAGAGAATGATTTTGAGCCCCACACCGATGGTAGTAATGCAGATATGTCGAAGGTCGCGTTTTGTCCTCGAAATACTCCCCCGCCAGGATGCTCTCAACTATATAAGTGAACGCTCGATCGAAAATCCTTAGTAGGGAAAACGCTACCAGTCGGTGCGAAAATCGGAAAAAATGCGGTCACCAAAACTTTGCTCAGGGGTTTGTTTGGATCGCGATCGTAAGGTCCGTTTCCGGATTCTGGAAAGATTACTGTGCATCTAGAAGGTACAAAAAAACAACTGTCTTGAGATCATAACGTTTCAGAACCAACAGCTCGGAGCGGAATACTAAGCAGTTTTACTATAGATGCCCAACAGATACTAACAATACAATTCGTTTCCGCAGATGCGACCTACGCTTTGTATACTTCCCTCGTGAGAACTAGATGATATCACCAAAATAAAACAAAAAAAGCGCAAGAACTTATTACCAATTCAATAGATAACTACATAAAAGCATAGAACGCGGAAATCTAAGGAAATCAAAAATGTGCAATGAATACGGAAAAAATCTAACAGCAATGAGTAAACTCATCACGATTTCAGGAGACCAAAGTTTTTCCATCCGTTGGCCACGTCCAGTACCTGAAATCAGAAAACATGTACTAGGTTAAGGGTAGGGTAATAAAATGAGGATAACTACGCTTACCATAAAGCTACACGTGGATTCAATCTGAAAACGCTTGTGTACATCGATTACACGGCAAACTGCACTGAGACTACATAACGAGCAGTGAAAGATTTCGGAACCAAAACTGTTCTACTTGAGTAGTATGTGTACATAGCAAAAAAAGTAACGTACATATATTTCAGGAATTTTTTTTTTATTTTAGGGAAATCTGGGAATTCGGACTTCTCGAATAATCAGCAAATTCTCAGATGGAAGAAAATTCAAGTCGAATGAGGCCACTCTGAAATTTCCGTGCTGATGAATGAATTCGGAAAAGCTTCTCATAATCCCCACATAAATGAGTAGCTCATTTACCATTGTTTAGGAAATTTTCATTGGCAGATTAATTCAAATCACCCCTTTTAGAAGTGAGAACTTGAATTAATGAGCGAAATCAATTGAGGAGGCCTGTGGCAATTTTCGAAATTGAAAACAAACCTGGAAAATACCTTTTTCCAATTTGCGATTGAATTGGTCAAACAAACATTAACAACACATACATTAACAGAAACATTAACATAAAATTCGACGCTTTTCGAAATTTGCCAATGATTGAGTGATTTCGAAGATCTGACCACTGCTTGATTCAAACGAGTAATCGCAAAAAAATGGAGGAGTATTCAGATAGTTATTGCGGTTTCTGTACAAAGTTTGAATAATACACGCATAATAAAAATTGCCTAAAATGCCCGAATACTCAAAAATGGTGACTTGAACGTAGCTTAGAAATCGGAATTTTAAGTTTGTGAATAAGTTGGATACACGAAAAATTTGATATCGCGATCCTTCTAATAAACTGAATGTTTAAAATGGTAACAGTTTGAGTACAGGAGCAATTCAATGTATACTGGACACGCGTGACGATGAGCGCCTTGTGTACTAATTTGCGAAGTCTCGTCAGTGAGGGGCGGAAGACATACAGAAGTTCTACGGTGTCAATGATGAGAATGGTGTGCTACTCATTGACCGCGAAAAGGTTCTGAGAAAATGGCTTGACTTGCTCGAGAAAATCACCCTGGAAAGTTCTCTCATCCGCCTTTTCCTGAATCCACACCAGCGAGCGGCCCTGTTCATTCGATCACCGTCGAGGAAGTACACGCGGCGTCAGAACGTATCAGGCAGGGAAAAGCGACGGGGCCCGATAATTGGGTGGCTGAAATGTAGAACTCACGGGGCTGAAACTCGGCTGACTTGCTAGCGCAGTTGTTTAAAGGCGGTGGTCGCAATCAAATGTGCTTGTCTTCTTTTCCTCTCTAAACCCTCTTCTGGGTTTAGAGTAGTAGAACCTATAGGAAAAAATTGCGAAAAAAAACGCTGTTTCGGGCCAAATTTCAACCCTGAACCAGTCTTTTGATGGTGGACGAGCCCACTCCACATCATCGACATCGATGATCTCTAGTATCAAGAACATCAGCCGGCTTGAAATTGAATTTCAAAATATTTATGTACTCATCTAGTCAAAAACATTGACCGAAGTGCTTTCTTTCATTGCTCAACTGTTTTTATTAGGTAAATTTGCATTTATTTCGTCCTCTGAATGTCGATGAGTTTTGACTGTTCGGCATGAGACTGCGGTCTTTTTGAGCGGCGCTGTGCACGTGTTCACGAACTGACATCTTTGGGCCTTAGAAACTCTAATTCTAGCCCGTTTTTCACCGCGCTACCTTCATAGTTTTTCAGATGTTTTCCACCTTAGCTGATTTTTGTAGTTTTTTCGATAACGTTTTTCCTCGTGACCACTGCCTTTAAACAGGTGGTTGCTGAAAAGAGAGCACCTGAAGAAGCACCTCGAGAAGCAGAGGACGCTAAATATCGGAGTGCCGGTATACAGGGGATCCGTTTGACTGACAACGTTGAAACATATCCCTATCGATTTGATGAGTGATATATTCCTGTCGAAACTTATCTGAACACGTTATCAGTCAGGGGTGGTAGTAGATTTGCCAAACTACGATGTTACCCAAGACTGTTAACATCGATGTTAACTACGGGGTTCTTATATTTGGCTGAAATCGTAGTATCGAAGTTCACGGCACATATAAGCCACAGCACAAATCTTAAAGATAAACATTGATGTTACTTCCCCTTAACTACTCATGTTACCCCTCTCGAAACACTCAATCGCGAACATTAATGTTCGGCCATTAATCGGCGCACTCCACAGACCAACGGTGATACAGTGTGCCTATTTAAGAGTGCGCTCGACGACGATGGCAGGTTAGGGTGAAAAGTCCTCTCGAGGTCCTCTCCTTAACCCGACAACTCCGAGTTCCCCCGCAATCGCTACTGGGGCCGTAGTTGGGCCAAGAACTGTCCAACTACTCGTCAGTCTCCAAACCGCTGGCGCACGTTTGTGAAGTGAGAACGCTATCAATATCGAGCATTGCCTGTCGCTGATTTATCCGTGCAGCTGATTGGTTTTCCAATGATTGTTCTTTCACTATCAAACTCTCTTGTTTGTGTTCCAAAAAATCCTTAATATCCTTGATTTCACCGTGAAGTGAATTTAGGTAGCACTGTGGGCGAGAAATTTGTCAGAGGGATGAATAGTTAGACTGGTTTTTTTTTCGTTTTGTATTTCGATTTTGCCTCTTTTTTTTCGTCTGTGTTTATGAAAAGTTTATTGTAATTCCAATTTGTTCGTGACTTTACTATTGACACTGTATTTTCCATCTTCTCAGGTACTTAAAAAAGAAAAAAACACGCATCGTCATTTTCGCCGCCGTATCCGTAATTTGTTTTTCGAGAATTTTTTTTTAATTTCGAGAGTGGCAGTCTATTGGCACTGCCACTCTCGAAATTTCTGTGGAAAAATAGTTTTCTCATAAAGAAACTACCTGGAAGATCAAAATCTCGCCGGGAAGGTCACTATTTATTATTGACTAATATAAGCACATTCAAAGATGCTGCTACTTTTCGTTTTTGGTAGTTCCTAACAGTAACTATGTGCAATAAGACAAAAATGGTAGGTACTAGACTTGGAAATGAATCGAGTAATTATTCGAGTACTATCCGAGTTAATCGAATATTCCATTCAAATGGGGATTTCTGCTTTTTTCAGTATTGGGTTGAATCGGGAAATTAATTCAACTATTTCCGCTATTCATCGAATTTGTCAATCTCATTCATCCGGTTTTCCGTGTAATCGTTCCAATCTTAAAGTTCGTGCCCCAGGAATTCTCTTCATCCAATGCCTAAGACCACACCACGTTGAGCGCACGTCATCCCGTCCGATCTGGCAAGTTAAGCAACGTTGGGCCTCGTTAGTACCTGAATCGGAGACGGCTTGGGAATCCCAGGTGTCGTAGGATTTCGACAACTCTGAAGTGCATAATCGCCAAAAACAGTTTTCTTCTTTTAAAATTTTTCAAGTAGGACATTTCGTGCACCAGGAATTCTCTTCATCCAATGCCTGCGACCACACCACGTTGAGCGCACGCCATCCCGTCCGATCTGGCAAGTGAAGCAACGTTGGGCCTGGTTAGTACCTGGATCGGAGACGGCTTGGGAATCCCAGGTGTCGTAGGATTTTGACAACTCTGAAGTGCATAATCGCAATAAACAGTTTTCTTCTTTTCAATTTTTCAGGTAGGACATTTCGTGCACCAGGAATTCTCTTCATCCAATGCCTACGACCACACCACGTTGAGCGCACGTCATCCCGTCCGATCTGGCAAGTTAAGCAACGTTGGGCCTCGTTAGTACCTGAATCGGAGACGGCTTGGGAATCCCAGGTGTCGTAGGATTTCGACAACTCTGAAGTGCATAATCGCCAAAAACAGTTTTCTTCTTTTAAAATTTTTCAAGTAGGACATTTCGTGCACCAGGAATTCTCTTCATCCAATGCCTGCGACCACACCACGTTGAGCGCACGCCAACCCGTCCGATCTGGCAAGTGAAGCAACGTTGGGCCTGGTTAGTACCTGGATCGGAGACGGCTTGGGAATCCCAGGTGTCGTAGGATTTTGACAACTCTGAAGTGCATAATCGCAATAAACAGTTTTCTTCTTTTCAATTTTTCAGGTAGGACATTTCGTGCACCAGGAATTCTCTTCATCCAATGCCTACGACCACACCACGTTGAGCGCACGCCATCCCGTCCGATCTGGCAAGGATTTTGACAACTTTGAAGTGCATATTCGCAATAAACAGTTTTCTTATTTGGGGCATTTTCCAAGTAGGACATTTCGTGCACCAGGAATTCTCTTCATCCAATGCCTACGACCACACCACGTTGAGCGCACGCCATCCCGTCCGATCTGGCAAGGATTTTGACAACTTTGAAGTGCGTAATCGCACTAAACAGTTTTCTTATTTGGGGCATTTTCCAAGTAGGACATTTCGTGCACCAGGAATTCTCTTCATCCAATGCCTACGACCACACCACGTTGAGCGCACGCCATCCCGTGAAAAAATACAAAATCTCGTTTTTTAAAATTCTACACTCTTAGTGACGTCCTGCACCCTCCGAACTTTTTATGGCCTCCTGTACTCTCCCACTGGGGACCTGTACACTTACTATGACTTGCTGCAAACTCCCATTGGGGGCCTGCACACTTCTACTGGGTCCCGCACACTTTCAATAACGTCCTACACACTCTCACTGAGGTCGTGCACACTTTTCATGGCGTCCCGCACACTCCCATTGGAGTCCTGCACACTTTGCATGACGTCCTGCACGCTCTCACTGAGGTCGTGCACACTTTTCATGGCGTTTCGCACACTCCCAATGGAGTCCTGCACACTTTGCATGACGTCCTGCACGCTCCCACTGGGGACATGCACGCTTTACATGACGTCCTGCACACTCCCATTGGGATCCTGCACACTTTCTATGACGTCCTGCACACTCCCACTCGGGATCTGCACGCTTTACATGACGTCCTGCGAACTCCCATTGGGATCCTGCACACTTTCTATGACGTCCTGCACACTCCCACTCGGGATCTGCACGCTTTACATGACGTCCTGCACACTCCCACTGGGTACCTGCACGCTTTACATGGCGTCCTGCACTGCACACTCCCACTGGGGTCCTGCACACTTTCTATGACGTCCTGCACACTCCCACTCGGGACCTGCACGCTTCACATGACGTCCTGCACACTCCCACTCGGGACC
>JAPDOI010002021.1:40000-105005 GCA_029168955.1 Aplectana chamaeleonis
GTAATGTCGGCTAAAAACAAGCAGCAAATCGATCTATACTGTCCCGAAACTTGAATGTGATTTACCCGCCCCACTCACCTCCCCTGTGGCTACCGAGAAAGTGGGTGAGGCGAGTACACCACGTTCAAGTTTCGGGACCGTATATTGTTACTGGTTGCTCGTTTTAAGCCGGTTTTCCACACTGTTGTTGCAATGGGCCTCGAACCCTTCGATTTCTGGCAAAAAGTTGAATGCGGTTTCAATCGTTGCCTTCAAAGATTTTTCATTGTTTCATTTTTACACCATTTCATAACAAACCCAGCTCTGTCATTGAGTCAACCCTCCATTTCACCTAATGATCTCGAAATCAATTATATTATTGAACACCGCCTTTAATGACCGCTGTGAATATTGTTCAACTTTTAAAAAGCCGGACAAAGTGTTGGCAGAACTGAAAAATTTTCTATCCCAATTACTACCATCAGCCAACCAACCGACGATTAGCGGGCCTATATATACGAGTTCTCAACTGGTTCATCAGTCTCAACAAGGCTGCTTTTGCCCTACAACTTTGACATCACTTGGTTTTGTTATCTTAGAACTTGCAGTAATCGGTATGCCTCTGAAAAAGGGTTTTTTGTAATTTTGGTTTAAGGGGTTAGGAATTTGATAATTAAAAAAAGACATTTGGGGCTCCCAAACAATTTAGAACTCGAACGAACTCCTCTGATTTCCCAATCGAGATGTTTTCATCAGTTAGCGATTGAACGGGTACAATCATACATTGAATGAGCTGGAACTAGAAGCTGGAACCAGTCAAAATAATTATTTGTAGCAGCTCCGAATCGCTGTCCAACCCAGAAACTGCGGTGAGCGCGAATCCTGTTGTTTTAACGAATTTTTGCCGAAAATTTGCCGTTTTAGACGGAAATTTCGGCAAACGGCAAACCCCAAAAATGGCCGGCAAACGGCAATCGCCGCACACCCCTGGTCCGCTGCCAGTGTCGGAGTAGCCGCGCTCTAGCGCACGTTCGATGACTAGCGCGCTCCATGGTCAATTCCTCCGATGACGAACCTTTAATGTGGTGGTCAATATTTTGAAGATTTTTTCAATTCCACCATCCACCAATCACTTTTCAAAATATTTTAGCTTAAAGTTTTTTGGTGGTATATGTGGGAAGGGGGGGGGGGCACTATGGCGAGATGGACATGGCCTTGCCCATTTTACTGTGCCGCACTAAATTTGAGCACCTTCCCCAGGGTTTCCCTCCCCTGCCAAAATCAGGGGAGTCATTGCGGCACGGAAAAATGGGCGTGGCCAAGTGCGATACAACAGTGCCCCCCCCTTCCCACATAGCACCAGTTTTTTGATCTCATACAATACTTTCGAAATATTTTAGCTTAAAATCTTTGAAGGGTTTCCCAGTGTTCTCTGATGTTTCTATATTTTGTATGCTGTGATTGAATCATATTTGTAGAACTCTCATCATTTTTTGCTTGGTAGAAAATTATCTCTGAGAGAAATAGAAAGAAGTGTGTTTGAAATTTTGCGAAGCTGACTCTTATTACCTAGTATGACTTACAGTTGGGGTACTCATCCACTTCATTTTTGAGGTTTGAAGTCTTTTCCGCTTGGTTTTCTTTATTGTGCTGTTCCATCCCTCTAGGGAAAGCTCAGCCTCACACGTAAAGCCTAGTTTTGACTGCAGGTGGTCGCTGCGGCCATGCGAGGGACAACTGTTCCTTTTTCATCGCGCGTAATGGAAAGCCGCTCCAATTGTTACTTCGTGGCGAACGTCCTATATCGCTGGGTCGCGGCGACGAAGTCCTATGTTTTACTGCATCGCTGCTTGAAAAGTGATTCTCAATGGTCGCTGACCATCGCGGCCAAAATGGCAGCGATGGAGCGGTTGCCAGCGAATGACACGTTTCGTCAAATGAACGTTGACCCTTTCACATGACAAGATCAGTGTTTTCGAGTCGAAACGCGTTACTGATGAATACCAGCCATTAATTTCACTGATTGATTGAATTTCTTCTATCATCCGTGGGCCTATGCCTTATGAACGGAATCGCTGCCGCTGCAGCAGCGGGTGCAAAATCGCTGCGATGAAAAACAGCAGCGATGCAGTCAAAACTAGGCTTAAGTCCGTTGGGGAGTATGAATTGAACTTAATGTGACACTTTAAAAGGAAAAGGAAAGCAAAAGTTGAAAAAGGGACAATCCGAGCCCATTTCTCTGCTTTCACCTATACTCCTTAATATTTATACTTATAAGCTTCCCTCGTTTATATCCTTGAACAACGTTGGCTGTTCGGCATTCGCTGACGACTTTAAATTGTATACTCCTATTCGGACCTTGGAAGATTCGGAGTGTTTAGGGCCTTTCAGAGTGGCGTCGCAGAAAAATTCGCTGTCGCGGCGACGTGGTGAGAGATGTGGGGTGCTACGCAGCGCAAACCGTGCCGCGCGACGGGAGCGAACGTCGCGCTTTCAGAGTGGGAGCGACGGCGCGAGCTGGGAGCGACGTTTTGCGAGGCAAATGGTCTCGACCATTTTTGTCACTGTCGCTTTTTGTCGCTGTAGTTTCTTCACATTAGTCAGTGTTCCTTCGTTACTATCTCATATTAGTTAAACTCTGGTCCCGCCGTAATGACCTGTTGATTTCGATTATCACAGCGCGGAGCGGTGGCCTCTTCGTCGGAACCTCCTTATCACTAGTTATATTTCACCGAGGCCCACCGCTCCGCTGCTGATATTGATCGAAATCAACAGGTCACTACGGCGGGACCAGAGGTTAGTGTTCCTTCTTTACTATCTGCCCATTAACTCTCTGTGGAACCATTTTTTGCCTATCTCACTAGATGTTTGCCATCCAGGATAAATTTCGTCATGGTATTTAATTGTTTATCCAGGATTTATCTCCTCATGTCACTTGATTTGTCATCCAGAATTTACTTCGTCATGGTATTTAAATGGTCATCCAGGATTTATTTCGTCATGACGTTTAATACTTTTTGTTGTGGACACCATTACTATTATGCAAATCTTTTCAGTTGAAGGTGATTCTACTGGTGGTAGTGTCTCCTGGTATATTATTCGAAACCTATAACTCGTTTTTCTTGATCGATTCCAGAATGTCTGAGATTGCAGAACACGCGAGGGATGGCACGCCAATATGTTTATGCGCTCTGATCAAACTTAAAGGGCAGCGAAGAAATAAGAGACGCTGAGAAAGAAATATGACGCGGCAGCAATCGATAGGCCACGCTTTTTTTCACTCGCTCTGAGGAGTGATGCCGCGAATTTCGCAGCGACGCCACTCTGAAAGGCCCTTTTGCAAAAAGCTCTTAATTATGTTGCCAAATGGTCGATTGAATTTAAATTGCCGCTTTCCAGCGAAAAAACTAAAGTGATAAAGCTTGGTAAGAGGCAAGTTAATAGCTTCTATACTATTGACGGTGTGCAGTTGAGCGAGGTCAGCGAGATTAAGGACCTTGGTTTCCTTATCAAGGATGATCTTAGTTTCGATGATCACTGCCTCTAGGTCGCGTCCATGGCTAGCAGGATGATGCACAGCGCGTTTCGAGCACTTTCAAGTGCCAATGCAAACGTCCTGACTGAGGTGTATAAATCGTACATACGTCCACTTATGGAGTATGGCACGGTGGTATTCAATCCATACAAAGAAGGATCTATCGATGCGCTGGAGAAAGTCCAGAATACTTTCACACTTAGAGTTTACTTCAGGACACAGGGTCAAGCGGGGTTGCGAAATTTCGCAACGGGGGGTCGCAAAAATTTGGGTCCGAAAATGAGAATTCCGTGGATATCCCATAAATTCTCGATTACTTTTGATCCCCAAGGGAAGGATCGTAGCATTCAGTTCTAGGCGCTTGGGCTCAACTACTGAACGAATTTTCGGCGTCTGACACTTTTAGTAATCAACTATAAACTGGCCGGACTCGGGGAGGAGGGATCGCCAAAATCGCGCCTCGGGGAGGGGGGATCGCAAAATTTTTGGATTTTGGAAAAAAATGAGACGGGTTTGGTACTTGGGATGTTCACTGAATTCAAAAAGGGGTTGCTCCGATTTCGAAAATTTACGCAACGCCCCGCTTGACCCTGTCAGGACATCGTGGTTTCAGACTAATCGCAACGTATGTCATGTCACCAGAAACGCAAATTTGGGCCTAACCACTCTAGAGCACAGGAGAAGAAGGTTTGATATGATAATGATGTATAAGATCATTCATGGGAGTGCTGGTATCAAGGCTAGCCGGCTGTTCATTCGAGACCATCAACCACTAGGGGAGCACCGGTGAAATTGGGCCTCATTGGGGCCAGGCGGAATGTACGACAGCACTTCTTTGTGGATAGGGCGGGGTCTGAATTCAATAAACTACTTCGGTCAGGTTTGGTAGTGGGGAAATTCAGTGAATTCAAAAAGACACTTGAGAGTTATCTGTTGTCCCAGGAGCGATGTTTATAAGATCTCATCCCTTCATGGTGCCGGTGTTGCCTCGTAGTTAGTTTATCATCGATTTCCTTTATTCTTCTTCTTCTTTGCAGCCGCATTGAGGGTTTTGTCATAGGTTGAGAAACTGGGAGACCAGTAACGGATTCGTCCATAAGTCCATTACGGTCAGCGTGGTGGGTCTCTCCGGACATTTGAAAAGGTGTGCAGTATCATGGCCGAGGCAGCCACAGTCCGGGCAAACATCTGATTTGCTGCTGTCTATTTTGCTGACGTAGGACATAAGCATGGTAGAATGACCACAGCGCAGCGATGCCAGGGTGCACCTGGCCCTTCTTCCGAGTTCAGCCTCGGATGTGCAGACTTGGGGCGGCACTACCCCCAATATGGGATTAATGGCCGCCTTTTCCAGATGGCACCGTACGAACTGAGTATGCTCCTCGCGCAACAGACGGAATCTCGCTTCTTCTTGCTGTGAGTCGTGCCATCTTTGCAGATTGACTTTGCTGGGAGCATCGGCGAATGGCTTTCTGACGCCTGTCTCTCTGACTTGGTTTAGCACTCTCCAAGAGGGGTGATTTGGTTGTTTGAC
Organism: Aplectana chamaeleonis; assembly: GCA_029168955.1. Lineage (NCBI taxonomy): Eukaryota > Metazoa > Nematoda > Chromadorea > Rhabditida > Cosmocercidae > Aplectana > Aplectana chamaeleonis. The sequence continues at coordinate 45,049 of JAPDOI010002021.1, forward strand.
AATGTTGATGAAAAATTGTTGGGCCTGGAGCCGACAGTGCTCCCTTACTGGCAATAAGCGGGTCTCAGAATGCAAGTGATCGACTGGGGAACTTCTTGCACATCCGGTGGCGATTCGAAGAGCTGCATTCTGTATGCGTTGCATCTTAGTCCAAGAAGATTCCGAAACTAGATGCTGCCAGACTGGTGCGGTGTATTCTAGTGCAGGCTGGAGAATCGCCTTATACGTTGTAATAATGGTTTCTTTGCTACTACCCCATGAAGTACCGCCCAGGGCTCTAAGCACGTTAAGCTTCGCTTTCACGATAGCCTGCTTCTGTTCCGTGTTCTTATGGAACTTGAGCGATGGATCGAGCACGAGTCCGAGAAGTTTTGGGAAGCGGGCCGAGGCAAACGATCTCCATTCCATACGACATACGGATGTGCGCTGTGTTCAGATGGGTCCGTTGTGAGTACGGATACCGATGACTTTGACGCAGAAATCGTCAGCATTTTGCGGTCGAAGAAGCTTTTCAGTGTGATCAAGTACCCGTTAATCTTAGCGGCGGCCACATTTATGTCCCGATCACGACACAAGACAGTCATATCGTCAGCGTAAGCGACCACCTTGATATCCTGAGGAGGGGCGGGCATATCTTCGAGGTACAGACTGAAGAGAGCAGGCGACAATACGCCGCCCTGTGGGACTCCAGCTGCAATCGGAATGCTGTTTGAGACATGATTCTGGAACATCACTCTAGCCCGTCTTCCCTTAGCAGCGCTTTTGCCATGGCGGGATTGATGACTCCAGTAAGTTGTTTGATAAGATACCAAGATTCACTGTGTCGAAAGCCTTAGGGAGATCCAAGGCAACTGCTACAGTTCTTTCCGGCTTATAGGCGTTGAAACCATCAATTGCATAGCTAGTAATTTCTAACAAAGCTGTCGTGGTGGAATGCAGTCTTCTGAATCCATGCTGAAACACCTGTCTCTCGTTGTGTTCGGCCAGGTCTTTGACGATCAGCTTTTCAGCTACTTTAGCAAAAGAGGACAGCAAGCTAATGGGCCGATATCCCTTGACTGAAGCTTGGGGCTTGCCAGGCTTGGGCAGCGGAACGACGTTTGCCGTCTTCCAATTCTGCGGGATAGTACACGACCTGAACGAGGTGTTTATCACATCAGTGAGAAGCGGTAGAAGGTCAGTGGGTATCTTCTTCAAGACAGCAGGACATATCCCATCAGGACCAATAGCTCTAGAGTTCCGTATTTCCTTTATAATCTTCTCAACTTGCGCCGTAGTAAACGCTTCGGCCGTGCTCATAATCGGGAGGCGGCACAGCTCTCTTACAGTCACTCTATTCTGCGAACCTCGTTCAGCACTGGTGATGAAAAAACTTTTCCCGAGCGCATAAGCGGCTTCCTTTCCTGATTTGAATACGCCGTTGTCGAATGCGATTGTGGAGACGGTGGCGGGTGAGCTTTTACCCAAAAGCTTCCGTAAAACCTTCCAAGTAGCTGCACTGTCCGTCTTAAAATCCAACTGCCCGGTGAACTTCTCCCACTCTTCTTTCTTAGGTCTGTCCAAATCCTTTTTGATCTCACTGTCAAGCTCAGCAACCACGGGGTCCAGATGATTAACCGCTGTCCTCGCATCTCTCGTTCTAATTTTGTCGAGGATGTCTCTGTTGACATTTGGATAGAACGTCTTGACGCGACCGATAGGAATAGCCGCATTCATGGCCTTGCGGATTGCGTCAGATAAATGGCACTCTTTCTGGTGCACGTCGCCATTCCACGGGTAATCTGCCGATAGGCGAAGCGCAACTTCACTGAACAGGCGCCAGTCTGCTCGGCCTAAATTAAGATAAGAATGTTGGCGAACACCAGAAAAGGGAGATTTGCTTTATTATTGTCCTCTGTATTTGGTCTTTTTCAGTTGCCGTTTAGGTGTTTCGTTTTGTTGTTTGTCTATCACACGGTTCTACCGTGTAATAAATCAAATCGAATGTTCCCCTTTTTGAAGAATCTATAGATGAATTTCTTTGCAGTCCCCATCATAGTTGGCCGATCGGCTGTAGCCTGACACGGAAAGCGTACGGGTTTTTCTAAAATGGGAATTTTCCGAATGGAATAGGTTCAGACATCCCTTTTTTTTGCAGCTTTCACTTCCGTTTTTCTTACTTAGGGTTTTTTATACTCCTCAACGTGTGTGTGGCGTCCGAGTATGAAAATGTTTCACCCTTTATTCTGAAGGAAAATCTGCTTTGTTCTTTCGCATGCTTACGTTACGTGCATACTTCATGGAGCGAGGAGAGAGCACGGTCAAGCGGTGACTGTCCCGCTTGACAACGGGGGGACATGACAATTTTTAGAAAAATCGGAGATTTGGGAAGGAGGACATGTTCTTCTTCTTCTTTGCAGCCGCAGGAAGGTTTTTGTCAAAGGTTCAAGAAACGGGCGACCGAAGTTGGATTTGTCCACAAATCCATTGTTGTCAGTGTGGTGGGCCTCTTTGGGCAATCGAATAGGTGTTTAGTCGTGTGGCCTTGGCTACCACAGTCCGGGCACTCGTCAGGCTTACTGCAATCGATCAGTCAGCCCATTGGGCCACACCGCTTCCCAAACTAATCCTTTTTGGAGAAGCTTGAACAGGAAAGCAGCCGTTCAGCACAGATAAGGGCTATGATAAGTAGCAGTGGATAAGGTGGACCACGTTATCACATGGAGAGACTTCATTCTTCACATCGGTCAATCCTTACATTCTCAAAAACATGACGTCACACAAGAGGTCCTGCTTAGGCGTGAAAAAGTGCTCTCTCGTCACTTTCTGCAGTTCTTCCTGACGCTGCTGTCACAGAAAGCTCTTACCCATCATAATCTGTAAGAAGCTGAACATCCACGATTTATCGTGAACACTGCCTTGAAGTGATCCCTGACGAACTTGGTGTGCTCCGCACGTGAAAAACGCAGACGATCCAGTTGGGAGTCCGTCCATCTTTGTATATTGACTCTCTCAGGAGCATCCGCAAAAGGCCTTCTGATATCTCTTTTTCTCGGGATTGATGATCCTTCTTAATGTGGGGTCAGGCTGCTTGAAAATGTTAATAACCAGTTGCTGCGCATGGAGTTGGCAGTGCTCCTTTACTGGCAAATTCGGGCTCCAGCATGAAGATGTTCCACTGGAGTGCTTCTAGCACATCCAGTGGCTATCCGAAGAGCAGCATTTTGGACTCGCTGCATCTTTGTCCACGATGAATCCGACATTATGTGCTGCCATACCGGTGCAACGTATTCCAACGCCAGCTGCAATATTGCCGTGTACGTGGTCAAAAGTGTCTCCTTGTTGCTTCCCCACGACGTTCCTCCCAGAGCTCGTACGACGTTTAGCTTTGCTTTCACTCTAGCCTGTTTCTGCTCAGTATTTTTGTGGAACTTCAGCGAAGGATCCAATACTAGGTCGAGCAGCTTTGGGAAACGTGCGGCAGGCAGACGAGCGTCTTCCCAGTTCACAACGGGTTGAGCACAGTGTTCCTTGGGGTCAGTGGAGAAAACAGATACAGATGATTTAGCGGCAGAGACAGTGAGCATCATATCATCGAGAAAGCTCTTCAAAACGATGAGGTAGCTATTGATCTTGCGTGCAGCTTCATTAATATCTCTGTCACCGGCACAAGATGGTGATGTCATCCGCATACGCAACGACTTTGATGTCACTTGGACGGACGGGCAAATCTTCAAGGTAAAGGCTGAACAGAGCAGGCGATATGACTCCTCCTTGAGGGACACCGGCAGCGATCGGGATGCTATTAGAGACATGTCCCTGAAATAGCACTTTTGCTCGGCGCCCAGGGTCAAGCGGGGCGTTGTGTAATTTTCTGAAATCGGAGCGACCCCCCCCGGGCTATCAAAATTTTCTCCAAAAATCCAAAATTTTACGACCCCCCAAAGACGTTTCGGTGACGTTTTCTCTAGTTGGTTTTCAAAACTTTTGAGCCCCTCATTATCATTCACTCTGTACCCCAGAACGGTCGTTGTGAGAGCCGAACTCCTCCGTCGACAAGTTTCGACCAGGAGCAATCAGGCAGAAGCAATTGTAATTGATATTGAGCAGTGATATATATCAGCACACAAACAAGGCTAACATGTTACACAGAAGAGAAATGAGGCTACAGTGTATCACAAGACAGACCTGGTTTCGAAATGAGGTTAACAAAGAATTCCGCGTACGCGAAGCGCTTGTTGGATAGGAGCGCGACGACAGCACAAAGGTTAACCCCTGGGTAAACCTTAACCATAGGCGTTCAAGCAGTAACTTTGTGAAAAGTTGATAGACACGCTAAAGTTATACTAGTACACTGTTTCAAGTTTTTCGAATTTCGCCTTTAAAATAGATCGATGCGTTGTGGTAGTTCAGTGGAATCCACCGATTTCCACAACGTGAAACGGGTTTGACTAACTCTAGTTTTTTAATTCATTTAACTCATGGGTGTGTTTTATATCAATGTGTGCAGAATTTAATGAGGATTTCAATTTGTTTTTCAAAATTTGAAAAATCGAAAAATAAAACATAGTTTGGCGTTGTGGAAAAATTTTTATCCACGAAAAATCGCGATAAGTCTCTCAAACCTGGAACGTAACTGAGGTGAGAGGTTATCCTAGACCCTTAATGTAGTTAAGGTGTTACTAATAGGTTATTTACTCAATTTTATATGCTAACACTTCATTTTGTTGTGTGCACATTGCATCTAATTGCTCTAATTGCAGACGCAGTATCTATAATATTCATTTCATTTCTTGATTTTGAACCCCATTTCTGATTTCGAACTCTTTTCTGACTCCATTTTTGATTTTTAGCTTCAGTTCTGCTCCTGTTTTGTCCACCTTATGGTTCTTCTCTGGCAAGCTCTATCAACTTGTTTTCCCATACTTGACAAACAGATTCCGTTTCTTCAAGCAGTGCCGTATTTTAATGTAGATTTCAGCATGCTGGGATGGATGCTTCTACTCACCCTGGTGACTTTTTCCTACCACGAGCCTTCATGTTACCCGTTAATAAAGGAGGTGAACACGCTATAATTCCGAACTAAAACTCGCTCGCAATTCTCTAATACCGGACCATGGACAGGGTTGAGCAGCGTTGTGACTGGTCACAACGAGGGTCGTAAAATTTTTGGTAATTTCGGGAAAAAAGATGAAAATTTGGGGGGGGTCGTAAAATTTTTTGAAAAAAGTAGGGTTTTTTCAAACCACATGGTAAGGTAAAATGAGGTAGGAATAGTCAGTCACGTGCGAGGTATATGCAATTTCAAAAATATAAAAGCAGTTTATATACAGAGAAGCTGTTTAGAAAATTGACACTTTTTTGACGAAATTGTCAATCAGACACTAATCAAACCTTCAAAAAATTTTGGTCCCAGGGGGTCGTAAAATTTTGGGAATTTTTTTTGGAAAAAAAGGAAAATGGGGGGGGGTCGTAGCCGCGACAAAAATCGCCACAACGGCCTGCTCAACCCTGACTGTATTCTCCTCTACGGAAATCTAACAAAACAACTGAGAAAGAAAGGAAGACACCTCAGGAGAACATGCATTTAAGTTTTCCTGTGTAGCGATTATTCAAGCAGTTTGGTCCTAAGTGAACTCCCGATACCGCGTCACTGTGCATTTATTGCACGTTAGGTTTCGCTGCTTCTGCTCCCAATAATCTGTCCCGATCGAGTCAGCCAATGGAGAGTCCCAAGAAGCATTGTTCCTCCCCCCACCCCCTCCCCCCTGCGGTTATCCCGTCACGCCTCTTTCACAGTTTCTGTCACACCGTAATTCAGAACACCAAATTCATAGTTGTTTCCGCGAACCCTTAATTTTTTGTGTATTGCTCCAGTTTTCATGATTACCGTAGAATGGACACTGCGTAAGTAACGTGATTGCGTACCTACACAGTGCTGTAGTAGCGCGCTGGTATGTATGGCAGGGTTCAGAGCAGCTAAGAGCGGTGACTAGCCATAATTCTTGTTTTTTTTTTCTGAACTTGCGTTTCGGAAAACAGTGAGGGGGGGGGACTGGCCATTGTTCAATGTCGTTTTGTCGTCGGTCCGCACTAGCCCCATAACTTCCAGAGCCCCACCCAGATAAAAAAAAATCACGGAGAAAGGTTGGGGCGGGGTGTAAAGCCCGGGAGGTGGTTATAAGTCACATCAATCATGTTTTCGTGGCGCCAGCGCACCAAGGTTGTGACCCCAGGTGATGCCGGAAATTGACTTTTTTCCACGTAATGAGGATGAAGTCGTTTGGCTGAAGAAAGGAAAAGAGCTCAGGCTGCTCGCTGATTTTTTTTGGCTATTTCGATGGCAGTATGTGGAGAACCCAAAAGCGTGATCCCCCAACCTTCCCCTAAATGACTGCAAAGCTGCCTAAGCCTAACTATACTTGGACGGTTTTGGTGAACTGAAATGCACATACAGCTCAATACTGTTTTGGAGTGGTTAGAGATGTGACGAAATAGTGCTATAGTGATGGAGGCTCAGGTGGTCGTTCTTTTTGCTCCGATTCTTTTATTATATGGAAGGATAAGACTGATGATTTTTCAAGCCAAAATTTTTTCTTCTTTCCTGATGCAGTAAACGTCGCGAAATCGGTGTACAATGGGTACTTGACGCGCTGATCACGAATTTGCTATCAATTTTGCATTCAAAGGTCTCGTTAATCAGTTATGGGGTGAGTTTGGGTTGGAGAGGTTGTGTAGTATCAGAATTCGAAGGGTTACCCGACAGGTGGCTGAAGAATAGTCCTTGATTACTTTTGCAGAATCATTCCGTGAAGTTTTCGTCGTTGAAGAAGGTTTTTAAGCTGCACAGAAATCCTCGAATGGATCTTAAAGCTGCTTGAAAAGATTTTGATAATGGTTCATCGGGGTTTGGGGCGGGGTGTAAAGTCCGGGAGGTGGTTATAAGTCACGTCAATGATGTTTTCGTGTCACCAACGCACGGAGGTTGTGACCCCAGGTGATGGTGGAGATTGAATCTCTTCCACGTAATGAGAATGAAATCGTTTGGCTGAAGAAAGGAAAAGAGCTCAGGCTGCTCGCTGATTTTTTGGGTTTTTCGATGGCAGTATGTTGAGTTTGAGGTACATATCGTACGGTCGAGCATCCTGACATGCAAGCCAAGCAGAGAGCCGAGATTGCGCTGATGGTTGAGGAGACTGTGAAGGAGGCGATGGCTGGTGTGATGACGCAGTTGGTCAAGTCTATGGCAGACGCCCTACAGCCTCTGATTCAATCGATAACTGATGCTGTTCGTGAGCTGGTTAAGATGAGAGGAGTGACGTCACCCGCCCCTGACGCCGGTGACGCAAGTCAGCGAGCCGTTCCGGCGGCTAAGCCGCAGGTGATTGATTCTCAAGTGGTTATTATGGGACTGTCTGAAGAGTGCGACCTGCCGGCCCACAGCCGGAGGGAGGCAGATCAAAAGACCGTGATGGCCTTGCTGGATCATCTACAGGTCGACGCCATCCCCACGACTGTGTACCGTATGGGGATTTTCGATAAGGCGAAGAAGCGTCCGGTGAAGGTTGCTTTCGGCAACCATCACGACGCCGTTCAACTCCTACGCTGCAGTCATCAGCTAAAACGATCTAGTGATTGGGAAGATGTTTATGTGCGTCCTTCGTACAGTTCCGAACTGCGAGCGAAGCTCCACGAAGCTCGCAAGTTGGACGAGAGTGCTGTGATTTACAAAGGGAAGGTGATGAGCAGAGGCGAGATTCCAAAAAAGGGAGCGTCGAGCTCGCCTGCGGGGGACGAGACCGCCTCGTCGCAGGTCTCCCCCCCCCCTCGGGCGTCTCAGCCTCCCACTCGCTACTCCCCATCACAGTGAGTGTGAACGAGTCGACCTCAGTGGCGGAAGGTAGCTTGAACTGTATATATTTCAATGCCCGATCCATTAGAAACAAGTTAGCCTCTTTGAACTCACTCCTCAATTACTCATCTCCCAATATAGTCATTGTAACCGAAACCTGGCTCACTGAGGACGACCCGGACTCGCTCATATCATTAGATGGCTGTTACGCGGTATATAGATGTGATCGAATAGCGGGCTTTACTGGTGGTGGTGTCGCAATTGTTGTAAAGAATACAATTAGGGTTGCTGAGTTCATGCAAAAATCTTTTAGCTTCTGCTGTGAACTTCTGTTTCTTGATGTTGTATTTGAGCTTGGCTCCTGTTTCCGCTTGATTGCAGCTTACCGACGGCCAGCAGCGAGTAGTGAGGAATCTCTCGAATTGTTAGAGACTGTAGCTGACTGGTGTACGGTGCAATCCCCCTCCATAGTCGTTGGTGATTTCAATTATGCGTTTTCTTCTGGCGATTCCGGTATGCGATTCAGTACTTCATTTGAACATTTTCTGGCCAGTTCTGGCCTATCATGTCTGAATTATGAGCCCACTCATGGGCAAAATGTGCTCGATCTGCTCCTATGTAATGACCTCACATTGATTACTGATTGGGAGATCCAGCCAAATTTCTCTACAGGCGACCACTGTAGCATAGCCTTTGAAATCGCATGTCAACCTGATGTTCCCAAAACAGCTCGTAATTTCGATTTTCGCAGAGCCAATTGGGACCAAGTAAATCTCTGGTTGATAGGAACAAACTGGGATGAACTCTTCTGCACGTGCCGCAATATAAACGAGGTGTATGAAGCCTTTCTTTCCTATGTCCACCTTGTAATAGAGAAATGTGTTCCACTTTGTAAACAGGGTCCTAAGACCAAAAACCTTCCACCGCACCTGCAACGCTTGGCCGCTAAAAAGCACTTCCTCTGGCGTGACCGCTTTCAGCCTTGTGGGCGCGTTGCCTTCAGCAAATGTGCTAGGGATTTCGAAAAAGAATGCAAACGATTTGCCAAGAACCGCGAAAAACGCCTTATTTGCTCGGGAAATCGAAAAAACTTCTTCAAGTACATGAATGCAAAGATGAAAACGCGTAAGGGTATCACATCTCTAAAGGATGAAGAGGGCGAAGTCATTATCGATGATCAGCGAAAATGCGAAATGTTCGCGGAATATTTCTCTAAGGTATTTACTCACGACGACGGTGCGACCCCACTGTTTTCCTCCCGATGCTCCCAGAAATTGTGCTCCGTCCCTGCCCCGGGCTCGGTGCCTACGTACTTCATCAAAAGGGCTGCTAACGGGTTATGTTACCCTCTCTCGTGCATATTCAAACATAGTCTTGCTCTTGGAACGCTTCCGACCGCATGGAATACTGCGATTGTAACCCCGCTTCGGAAAAAGGCACCAGCTGTTCAGGTCTCGAACTATCGGCCCATCAGTTTAACCTCATCAGTATGCAAAGTTCTCGAAATCATTATCAAAGATTGTGTTCTATCCCATCTTGCGTCGAATGACCTCCTCAGCCCTGCGCTATATGGTTTTCTGCCTGGTAGATCAACGCTATCTCAGCTGGTATCCTCTTTCCACGACTGGTGTTCGGCTGTGAACGAAAGCTACCAAACTGATGTTGTGTACATAGACTATGCTAAAGCTTTTGATACAGTCAGTCATCCAAAGCTACTTCTGAAACTTGAAGGCTACGGCATTTCTGGTGACATTTTAAAATGGTTGAATTCCTTTCTGACACCTCGTGACTTCATAGTCAAAATTGGCGACTTTTGTTCTCATCCTTGCCCAATCGTCAGCGGTGTTCCCCAGGGTAGCGTTCTGGGTCCTTTGCTTTTCCTCATTTATGTGAACGACATTTCTGACGGATTGTCGAGCACATGCAAGCTTTTTGCTGATGATCTGAAGATATATCGTCCCCTTCGCAACCTCGCCGTCGATTTTCACGAGCTTCAGTGTGACCTGAACCGGCTTTCTAATTGGTCCAAGCTATGGCAGCTAAAAAATATCTGAAGAAAAATGCAGCTTGTTTCATATTAATTTCCAACATGAGTGCTTTTTACGCCTAAACGATGTTGCGCTTCCCGTACGCGAGACCGTCAGTGATCTTGGCGTGCTTATTAGCACCGACCTTAAGTGGGAATCCCACTGCAAGGAAATCTCTAAGAAAGCTTCTCGTGTGGCAAATTGCATCCTGAGATCTCTGCAACACCCATGTCTCGAACATTACAGGTAAGCATACATTGTCTACTGCCGACCGCTCTTGGAATACTGTACGCAGGTCTGGTCACCATCTTCTGTCGAAGATGATGAAGTAATTGAAAACGTGCAAAGGCGGTACTCAAAACGCGTTTTTGTCAAAGTGTTTCCTACGCGAGAAGTACCAGACTATACGACAAGGCTTGAAATGTTGGGGATCGAAACCCTACGATATCGGCGAACCGAGTTCGATTTACACTTATGTTATAAAATCGTTCACGGTCTTTGCGACATCCCATTTGAGAGCGTTTTCGTGTTCACCAGCAGCTGTACTCGCTCCCGCCAGCACTCTTTTCAGCTCGCACGTAGATTTACGTCGAAGTCCAACGTGCTGCATTCCTTTGCATTTAGAGTCATCCCAATTTGGAACAATTTATTTTCAGAGATCGTGGAGGCCGCGCATTTTCCGATTTTCAAAAGCAGGCTATCCCATTTCAACCTCAGGTCATTGCATGGGATCGATGGCCGTGTTTTCTGCTAGAGCTTTAAATTCAGGGTGCTCTTATTCGTACGAGTGTTTTCTTTGCCTACAATTTTGTTTGCCTGCATGTCCAGGCTGTCTTGTTTAAACCTATCTCACATACATTTTGTATGTTACTTTGTCGCCAGATAAAGCTCATGAATGAATGAATGAGAACCCAAAAGCGTGATCTCCCAACCTTCCCCTAAATGACTGCAAAGCTGCCTAAGCCTAACTATACTTGGACGGTTTTGATGAACTGAAATGCACATACAGCTCAATACTGTTTTGGAGTGGTTAGAGATGTGACGAAATAGTGCTATAGTGATGGAGGCTCAGGTGGTCATTCTTTGTGCTCCGATTCTTTTACCATGTGGAAGGATCGAAAACTGCACGAGTAATCAATATTGAATGGTTCGCGGAATTTCCTTTTTTTTGTCACAAAGAGGGATCGCGGCTCCGCCGAGGTCCTATAGAACCCTCCGCATTAGCCCGCCGGCTCTGCGGGGTAATTTTTTGAGAATCGGTTGGAAAGAGCTTCATCTGTTGCGTTTTTGAAAAATGCGCCGCTCTTTTGCAAAAATGTTGGCGGCGATCGAGATTGAACCCGCGTCCAGTAACTGCTATCGAAATCTTGGAAACATTTCAGTTCTTTCTTCCTTACGAGTTTAGACAACATTCCTTTGAACTTGGTTCGATTTCCGTAAAAATCTGTTCATTAGAGAGTTTACATAATTTATGATAGTCCAGTTGGTCTACCCACCAATGCTCATACCCCCCCCACCGCCGAACTATTTCTGAGAATTTTGTACTAGAACTAGAGTGAGTAATCGTGACTCGATTTGAATAACTCCTCCATTCGATCTGACATTTGTATTTTTCTGCTAAGGAAAGAAGAAAACGTGATCTTTCAGGGTTAGGGATGACTCCCCCTGGTCAGTCAAGTAGTCAACCGCTGCCGTCCAAAGAGTTGGGGCTGTTCAAGAAAATTATTGTAGGTTTTGACTAAATTTACCGTATTTTTTGCCTTGCTGTTTTTTTTCACGTTCTTATTTAGAAGTCATATGAACAGAAGAAGTACCGGTTTGGATTGAAATATGCGAAAACTATTCTGAGCAATCCTAACTTCTCGGAACATGGAGGTATAATTTGTTGACAAATTCTTTTCGGTGTTAAATCAAGCTGCTCATAGTTTTAGTGTGCAGTTCTCATTTAGAAACACTTGCAATGAAAGGATTGATCCTGAATTGCATGGGAAAGCAGCAAGAAGCGCAGGAATGCGTGAAGAAAGGACTAATGGTTTGTGATTCTTAAATTGATTCTATCAAAAAGGGGTCTTCCAAGCGAAAGAGGTTTGGTTGGCGTCAGAAACGTCCCAACAAAAAGGGAACAATAGGTAAGTAGAATGAGGAGAGTCTACAAAAAGCGAACAATATTTTCTGAGACTAATTTCCCTGGCCGATACTTCTTAACAGCGAAAACAAACCGTTGCGGCGCTCTACACGGAAGCACTCTGTGGTTCCAAAAATGGTCTTGACTACACGAGAACCGTTAAAAAGTATGTGCATGTAAACCTAATACTTACCATCAGAATAGAAGATGATGCCAAAAACACAGACGGACGGTTAGCTCCAGCTGCTACGAGAAGCGAAACCAAAGTGCAGCATCTAATGAGAGTATTTTCTTATAATCTCGTCAACGAATAGAAGTCCATTCTTGGAAACCATTGAACTCTTCCTCTAGAAGTACCACAACGGTTTGTTTTTGCTGTTAAGAAGTATCGGCCAGGAAAATCAGTCTCAGAAAATATTGTTCACTTTTTGTAGACTCTCCTCATCCTACTTACCTATTGTTCCCTTTTTGTTGGGACGTTTCTGACGCCAACCAAACCTCTTTCGCTTGGAAGACCCCTTTTTGATAGAATTGTTCACTTTTTATTGATATTACGAAGTAATATCTATGAAAAAATCTTCAATATTTTTCAAATAGCATTGATTGCTATAATAATCAGTAAGCAACAAACTTGTTGCGCACGCTACGAATTAAGCGCTACTCACTTTCCACGACGTCCTGATGACGTCATCAGATGCCCTATGTACTTTACATGACACCATGATGACGTCATCAGATGCACTATGTTCTTTACATGACATCCTAATGACGTCATCAGATGCCCTATGTACTTTACGTCACATCCTGACGACGTCATCAGATGCCCTATGTACTTTACATGACACCCTGATGACGTCATCAGATGCCCTATGTATACATGGCATCCTGATGACGCCATCAGATGCCCTATGTACTTTACATGACACCCTGATGACGTCATCAGATGCCCTATGTACTTTACATGACACCCTGATGACGTCATCAGATGCCCTATGTACTTTACGCTGACACCATGATGACGTCATCAGATGCACTATGTTCTTTACATGACATCCTAATGACGTCATCAGATGCCCTATGTACTTTACGTCACATCCTGACGACGTCATCAGATGCCCTATGTACTTTACATGACACCCTGATGACCTCATCAGATGCCCTATGGACTTTTACATGGCATCCTGATGACGCCATCAGATGCCCTATGTACTTTACATGACACCTGATGACGTCATCAGATGCCCTATGTACTTTACGTGACACCCTGATGACGTCATCAGATGCCCTATGTACTTTACATGACACCCTGATGACGTCATCAGATGCCCTATGTACTTTACATGACATCCTGATGACGTCATCAGATGCCCTATGTACTTTACATGACACCCTGATGACGTCATCAGATGCCCTATGTACTTTGCATGACACCCTGATGACGTCATCAGATGCCCTATGTACTTTACATGACACCCTGATGACGTCATCAGGTGCCCTATATGCCTTTACATGACATCCTGATGACGTCATCAGATGCCCTATGTACTTTACATGACATCCTGATGACGTCATCAGATGCCCTATGTACTTTACACGACACCCGATGACCTCATCAGATGCCCTATGTACTTTACATGACACCCTGATGACGTCATCAGATGCCCTATGTACTTTACATGACACCCTGATGACGTCATCAGATGCCCTATGTACTTTACATGACACCCTGATGACGTCATCAGATGCCCTATGTACTTTACATGACACCCTGATGACGTCATCAGATGCCCTATGTACTTTACATGACACCCTGATGACGTCATCAGATGCCCTATGTACTTTACATGACACCCTGATGACGTCATCAGATGCCCTATGTACTTTACATGACACCCTCATGACGTCATCAGATGCCCTATGTACTTTACATGACATCCTGATGACGTCATCAGATGCCCTATGTACTTTACATGACACCCTGATGACGTCATCAGATGCCCTATGTACTTTACATGACACCCTGATGACGTCATCAGATGCCCTATGTACTTTACGTGACACCCTTATGACGTCATCAGATGCCCTATGTACTTTACATGACATCTTGATGACGTCATCAGATGCCCTATGTACTTTACATGACACCCTGATGACGTCATCAGATGCCCTATGTACTGATAGCCTGCGACCACTGGCAGTGGCTAGTGGCGCGAACGAGGAACGAGGGACGAGGAACAGGACACGAGGGACGCGTTACAAGAAAAAACGCGAATTTTAGCTAAGCTTCCGCCGATCTAACTTTGTTAATTTTCAATCGATTTGGCTCAAATTTTGTCAGCGGGTGTCTTCTATACTCTCTCACTTATATCCAGAAGGAAATCTCTAGAAAATTTGTTTTACAGGTTTTATTAACTACTTTACCAAAATCTAAGTGATCACAAGTGCCAGGCAAAACCAAACCTCTCCAGCCGCTTCGCGGCTGGAGCGATTGTTGAGAAAGTGATTGCTTCTATGAAGCCCGAGGTGTCAATCCTTAGAATACACCTAAACGAGGGGTGTGCGTAAGATTAGGAAACCGAAAGTTTGTTGGTTCGAAACCGAAATTTCCGTAAAGGGGAAATGGAAGGCTTTTTGTGTATTAAGAAGTGCTTGCTCTCAGCAATTCCATATCCTCCGAACTAGCATTAAACATTGATATTATGTGTTCATGAGCGGAACCATGATCTGAAACGTAGTTAATAAGTTCAGGCAGAAACCAGTCTTCATATTTGGATCTCGACGATCAAACGGAACAGTATTGCTGAATGTAGAAGATAAAAAGCGAGTTCTCATAGCTGTGACACAACGTGCTACTAACATTTGCCGCGACGCAACCGCCTTGTTCGAATCAGCAGAAGACGTGGATTGTAAATTTTGCGTAAAAATTGGTGGAATCGAACGCTTCTGACTTGCCGCGACAGCGCATCGACATTGATTAGCACTCTGCACTGGTCAAACATTCACGAGTTCAACGCTGTTACAGACTTTTGTGAGCTTCATGGGACAGATCGCGATTTTATTGGGTTGATGCAAAATTATGGAACGTTTTCAAAAATATTTATTTATTTATTTAGGAGCGTGGTCAAGCCACGTTAATACTACATTCAACATTAATTGAAGTACAGACAAGAACAAATTACTTGAAACACAATATTCTGAAAAAGAGTTTCATGAGAGATTTACATTAAGTCGAAGGTCAAGAAGGTTTTTCAATCCATTCGTAGAAATATTGAGGACGTTTTCCCTTACTAGTGGACGGAAAATTTTGATCGTTCTATTTGAGAAAAATTCAGATCTGATCTGACTTCTTGCCACAGGCTCAGCTATCCTATCTCCAAATCTCGTTCTCGATTGTTCAGTATAGAAAAAATCCGAGGGATTGAGGTCTACTCTGCCTGTTAGGATTTTGAACATCATTATCAAATCAAATCTTGTTCTCCGGCTTTTAAGGGTAGGAAGTCCGAGTTGCTGGGATCTACTGGCACCATCTGGGATCATAGTGTAACTTAAAGAGAAGCATTTCATCAGCAGCTTCCGCGTGAAATTGTTCTGAACTTTTTCCAGTAGTTTAATGTGTTTCTGTTTGTACGGATTAAAAACTGTTGTTCCGTTTTCAACAACAGGCCGAATATAGGTCTTATAGGCTTTGATGAGTACATTCTTGTTTTTTGTCTTGAGTATCCGGAAGAGATTGTACGTACGAACCATAGCTTTTTTTAATATCATTTCATAATGAGACTCAAAATCTAATTTATCATTCATCAAAAAACCTAGACCTCTAACTTCTTTCACTATTTTTAGATTCGTTCCGCCAACAGAGTAAAAGCTTTCCAATGAACTGTTTCCAATCTTAAGTACATAAGTTTTTTCAATAGTTAGTGGCAAATCCCACTCATCTGACCATTTGTTGATGAAATCTATTGCTACTTGCAACTTGCTTACATCTTCTGAGGACTCAATGGTTCTATAAATTTTTATGTCATCGGCATACATCTTACACGTAACATCAAATCGGGCCACCCTCTCAGGAATTTCAAATGTGTATATTAGAAATAAAATAGGGGACAGTACGCCACCCTGTGGCACGCCACTGTAAGCATTGTACACAGGCGAATATGAGTTGCCTACTCGAACATGGTAGGTCCTGTCTCTGAGAAAACTTTGAATCCAAGATACTATCATAGGATGTATGCCAATGGCTTTAAGTTTCTCCACTAATTTCGCAATTGGCACCTTATCGAAAGCCTTCGTGAAATCGAATAATACCACATCGACCGCTTTCTTAGACTCTATGGCTTTTGTCCAGTCATTCATTGACGTGAGTACGGCGGTTTCCACTGACGTACCCTTCATGAACCCATATTGATTTGCCGAAATAATTTGGTGGCTCTCTAAATACTTCACAATGTGTTTTTTCATGATTTTCTCAAAAGTTCTCGCAAAGATTGAAGTGATGCTGAGTGGACGGTAATTTTTTGGGTCATTCAGTGATCCCTTTTTCGGAATTGGGGTAATCAGAGCGTGCTTCCGGCGATCAGGCTTTTCAGCTCGCATGTAACTCATATTAAAAAAATATACTCAAGCGGAAAACCTATAGTGTGCACGATCTTTTTGATAAACTTAAGAGGAAGGAAATCCGATGAAGTTGATAAAGATCTTGTCCATCGTTCTAAAAGCTTAGTTATGTCTTCTTCCATGAACCACAACGTATCATCCATGACCGGGAATGGCCCAGTATCATTTGCGAAGGTTTCTGACGGAGGATTTTCGTTTTTATTTGGTTTACTAAAGGATTTTTGAAGTATATTTGCAAGAAGATCGGCTTTATAATCATCATGGATTAAAGGTTCCCCTAGTTCCGTAATCAGACAAGGTATTTTATTCTTGCCATCCTTTCTACTGTTGATATAAGTGAAAAACTTTGATTTATCACCAGATTCCATTGCCTTATTTTCTAAGTATACATAATATCTTTTCAGAGCCTTTTCAGTCCTGTGGTTCAAAAATTTGTATTTATTCCAAAGTTCTTCTGTGTTCCAAAGAACAGCTTCACTCCATAGCTTTGAGCGATAACTTATCATTTTTCTTAAATAATCCGGTAAATTTCTCCGTGATACCTCTACTCTACATCTACGAACAAACAAATCCACCTCTTGATGCAAAATAGCAAGGAAAATTTCGTACATCTCATTAACAGTAGAAACTGAATTCAGGCTCCCAATCCAATCAATGTTGCACAAGTATTCTTCGATTGCACGGTAATTAGCACTATCAAAATCTGCCTTCCATCGAAGTACTTCAGGCAGTGTCGAAATATTTAAACAAAAACTTACTGTGGCATGGTCAGTGTTTCCAATTGCAGACGCGACGCTTAAATTTTTTATAAGAGAGGGATCGTTGCAAAACATCAAATCAAGTGAGAATTGCACCTTGTAGCCTTATGTACTAAAGACTGGAAATTGTGTGTAGTTATGAGAGTGCAGAAATCTGCGAGATCTTCGAAATCCCCTGTAGAGAGCCACTCTGGACATAGAGATCAGTAAGATTGAAATCTCCCAGGAGAACGCATCGGTTTTTGCAGACGGAAAAATCACTCATGGCTTTTATCAGTTGATTTGAACCGTTCACAGTGTAGCCAGGGGTACGGTAAACCAAAATAAACCTGACACATTTTCCATATAAAAAAGATCGCAAACAAGAATTTCATATGAGTCTTTAACAGACTCTACGAAAATTACATTGTATCCGAATGACTTTTTCAGCACGAGAATAACACCACCACCCATTTTGTGACTTCTGTCACATCTCACACCTTCATATTGACTATTTGCATGTCCTATCAAGGGAGCAAGATCGTTTTTCGATTTCAACCACGATTCTGTGAGAAAAGCCAGATCATAATTGTATTGACAAAGGGAAGCTACGAATGAGTCCGAGTTTTTGACCATCGACCTAATGTTTGAAAGCATACAATTCAGACTAGAGCCTGTGTCCCGATGAAGCCCTACTGGTTTCCCGTAGGGTTAGCTAGAGACTGTGCTGATGTATTGAGGCAGGATGTATTCGACTGTGTTTCTAAAAGATTAGAGTCGGACAACTGAGAAGGAGATGCATGGTTTTGTAGATTCTCTATCTCAGTTTGTCCGCCCTCCTCTTTAGAAACTTTTCGTGCCTACGCTTTCGGTCCTCGGTCCTCTTTAGTAAGAGATGGGCGAATGTAAATGCCCTTCCGGGAGAAAAAGCGTAAGCGTGGAGCTCTTCTTAAAACATCATTCTGGAAACGTGACGTAGGTAACACAACTTTCAGTAATCTCGGCCTGTTCGGCGATGTTTTCCCCATACAATAGACTGTTATCGGCAAGCATTCAACGTTGAGGAATTCAAGGATGTCAACAGTCCTATTGATGTCATTATGAACCTTAGCTATAGAACTGGCAGAGGTAGGTTCAGGAATGCCCGAAACCACAATAGAACGTTTAAGATCAGGATCCTCAACAACGCTAATCGTATTCGGAGGCAAATCACTACCATGAGTTAGATTTGATAGAGGGCTGAGATTTCAAAGTGATCAATTCAAGTTTCAGAGAAGAGTTCTTATTTCTCAGTTGAAATACCTCTTGTACCAGATCGCTATTTGTGCGTTTCAGCTCTTTCATCTCTTCTTTAGTCACAAGCAATAGGTTGATAATAACTCTGACATATCCAGGAACGGAACCATCAGTAAGAATAGCCATTAGTTGATCATCTGGAGATGTAGTGTCACTATCTTCCTTTCCATTCTGCTTAGACTGTGGAGCTGCAATAGACGATAAGCACCATAGCTGAATCTCCAGTACGCAAGTATCAGCTTCAATCGTGACACTTGACCTTTCAAGGTGGCAACAAACTGACGAGATATTAAGCCCCCCTTGCCACTGGAGACACAGCGTTAGTCGGTAGCACCACTTGAGCGGAGAACCACTTATCCGATGTGATATCGACGATCCACAAGTAGATAGTCGAATTCACTTGATAGTTGCTCGAGTTCAATCCATTCAGTGATTGTCGAGCGCACAAGAGCACACCAGCACGCGAGCTGATACGGCGATAGTCGAGCTGATATGGCCAGCGAGGTAGACGATTGAAATATACCGACCGCACAAGAGCACACCAGGCTATATTCTCATTAAACAAAACGGTTGTTATCAGAAAGCTCGTGGGGGACCCATCCAGCGATTTTCCACACTTTTGCAAGCTTTTTAGGTTAACGACCGTGGATTGATTGACTTTGAAGTCTTCAGCCAGCATTCGCTTGGTCACGCACTCGTCCTCAACCGCGACTGCCAGAGTAGCTTGATCTTCGGAATCCGATGGGCAACCTCTCTCTGGCTTATCCTCCAAGCTGCTATCACCTGATTCATCGAGCGAACCACTCCCTATACTAAATTGTTTGTTGAGTTTGTTGAGATCGCGATGATGACTGGGCTGCGGTCCCATCATTTCTCGTAGTGGTAGAGCATAATATGGCGAATATGAGTTTGATTTTTGAGACCCTTTTTAAACTAAATATTGAGGATTATTTTTATATAAATATTGAGGACGAAACGCCAATTTTTTACTAAAGAAAACGCGTTAATAAAAACGTTCCATAATTATGCATCAACCCAATAACTTCACATAACGCAGCGTAGCAGAAACAGCAGGAGATTGCTCATCGAATGCAAAAAAGGTGCCTCTATGCAAACCGACGTCACCCCCTCCGCGAAGAGGGTTTTTGTCATGGGAGAGGTGCTGGCCGGCCGCGTCTCTCCTTCGGATTCTCCTGCTAAGGGCCGGCGTGGAGAGGAATCCTGGACCCGATCAGAAGTATCTATGCGCCACGTGCGGCAATGATGTTAACTGGAGACACACCAGCGTCCAGTGCTTCGGATGCCAAAGGTGGGTGCATCTCTCCTGTTCGGGTCTCAGCTCTGTGAGGCATCATAACTCTGCTTTTCGCTGTGTTTTATGCTCTTCACCTACCAACTCTGATTCCTCTTCCTCAAATCGCCCCCTTTCCATTGTACATATCAATCTCAACGGCCTTCGTACTAAACTTTCTGAGCTCTCTCTCTTCGCACGTACTTACCATCCAGACGTGATCATGGTTCAAGAAACCAAGCTCTCTCCATCCCCTACCTATCCTCATCCTAATATCCCGGGCTACACTGCCTTCCATGCTCCAAGGTCAGCTCTTGGCGGAGGAGTTTCAACCTTTGTTTTATCTTCTCTCCCCTCCCACCTCATATCAAACACCCCCACGGATGGTACTCTCGAGTACCTTCCAATCCATCTCCCTCTTAAAACACCCTTTTCTCTTTTCAACATATATATTCCCCCTACCACCTCATGCCCCTCCTCCTACAATCCCATTCCTCTTCTCAAACAACTCAACGATTATTCCCTCTCATCATCAGTTGTTTTCGCGGGCGACTTTAATGCCCACACCTTCTGCTCGTCCCTTGGTTCTGATGCTAGAGGAGAAGAAGTCGAAGAATGGGCTGAGGAGTGCGACCTGGTCATCTTAAACGATGATCAGCCCACTCGTCTCCCTGCCAACGGCCGATCTTCTAGCCCAGACATAACTCTTATCTCGTCCAACCTTTCCAACGCTTGCTCATGGTCTACCTCAACAACATTGTCTAGTGATCATGTTCCCGTCTTTGTGCACATCGATTTCTCAAATTCTCTTGCTCCTTATTCTGGTGTTCGTCAACGTTCTTATCTCAATTTAGGCCAAGCAGACTGGTGCCTGTTCAGTGAGATTGCGCTACGCCTAGCGGCTGATTACCCGTGGAATGGCAATGTGCACCAGAAGGAGCATCACTTATCTGATGCAATTCGCAGGGCCATGAAGGCGGCTATCCCTGTTGGCCGAGTTAAGACGTTCTATCCAAACGTCACCAGAGAAATTCTTCAGAAAATCAGGACTAGAGATGCCAGAAGAGCAGTTGACCATCTAGACCCTGTTGTCGCTCAGCTGGATGGTGAGATCAGAAAAGAACTCGACCAGCATAAGAAAGAACAGTGGGACAAATTCACAGAACAGTTGAATTTCAAGACGGACAGTGGAGCTACTTGGAAGGTGCTTCGGAAACTATCGGGAAAGAGCTCGCCAGCCACCATCTCCACTATTGAGTTCGGTAATAACGTTTTCAAGTCAGGAAAGGAAGCCGCCCACTCTCTCGGTAAAAGTTTCTTTGTCACGAATACAAGGCGAGGTCCGCAAAATAGAGTGACAGTAAGAGAGCTGTGCCGCCTCCCGCTCATGAGCACGGCCGATGCGTTCACTGTGGCGCAAGTAGAGAAGATTATAAAGGTCATGTGGAACTCCAAAGCTGTCGGTCCGGACGGCATTTGTCCTGCTGTACTGAAGAAACTCCCGATTGAGATCCTTCCGCTCATCGTTGATATGATTAACACTTCGTTTAGCTCTTGCACTATTCCGCAAAACTGGAAGACAGCCAACGTCATCCCGTTGCCCAAGCCTGGCAAACCTCAGTCATCAGTAAAGGGATATCGTCCCATTAGCTTGATGTCACCTTTCGCCAAGGTGGCCGAAAAGCTCATTGTCAAGGATCTAGCGGAGCACAACGAGAAGCAGTTGTTTCAACATGGGTTCAAGAGGCTACATTCCACAACTACGGCGTTGCTAGAAATTACCAGCTATGCTATCGACGGGTTCAACTTTAACAAGCCATTGAGAACTGTAGCTGTTGCGTTGGATCTCACCAAGGCATTTGATACGGTTAACCTTGGAGTCCTGTCAAGCAACATACTGGAGTCGTCAATACCATCTTGGCAGAAGCGCTGGATATCGGCCTTTATTAAAGGTCGGCGGGCAAGAGTCATGTTTCAGAACCATGTCTCCAACAGTATTCCTATGGCAGCTGGAGTCCCTCAGGGCGGGGTTCTATCGCCAGCCCTCTTCAATCTGTACCTCGAAGATATGCCTGAGCCTCCACAGGACATCAAGGTCGTCGCGTATGCCGATGAGATAACAATCATGTGTCGAGATCGGGACTTACAGGTGGCCGCCAATAAGATCAACGAGTACCTGATCACACTGAAGAGCTTTTTCGACCGCAAGATGCTAAGTATCTCTGCAGCCAAGTCGTCAGTGTCCGTTCTCACGACGGACCCATACGGGCACAGCGCTCATCCGGATGTCGTGTGGGATGGAGACCGTTTGCCTGCTGCCCGCTTTCCAAAGCTGCTCGGTCTTGTGCTCGATCCGTCACTCAAGTTTCATAAGAATACCGAGCAGAAGCAGGCAGTCGTTAAAGCTAAGCTCAACGTTCTCAGGGCCCTGGGCGGCACTTCGTGGGGTAGTAGCAAAGAAACCATTATTACAACGTATAAGGCGATTCTCCAGCTTGCACTAGAATACACCGCACCAGTCTGGCAGCATCTAGTTTCGGAATCTTCTTGGACTAAGATGCAGCGCATACAGAATGCAGCTCTTCGAATCGCCACCGGATGTGCAAGGAGTTCCCCAATCGAGCACCTGCATGCTGAGACCCGTCTATTACCAGTGAAGGAGCACTGTCAGCTCCAGGCCCAGCGATTCCGCATTAACCTTATAAAGCAACCAAATCACCCGTCGTGGAGAGTGCTAAACCCCGTGAGAGAGAGAGAAGTATAAGAAAGCCATTCGCCGATGCTCCAAACAAAGTCAATTTGCAAAGATGGCACGACTCACAGCAAGAACGACTCCGTCTTTTGCGCGAGGAGCACACCAAGTTCGTACGGTGTCATCTTGTGAAGGTGGCCATAAATCCTATACTAGGAGATATACCGCCCCTCGTCTGCACCTCACAAGGGAACCACAATAAGTCATAGTGACCATTCCAAATGAAATGTACTTTTCTAGAACCATTTTCGGACGAAAAGTCCGAATATGCCCATCGCAGCTGCCTAGACCCACTCTGAAAAAAGTTATGAGCGTTTTTTCAAGCTTCGCGGCAAGGTAAGGGTACCCCCCATGGAATTTTCAGGGTGTTTTTAAATTTTTCTCCTGATTTCGGTAAAAACATGTTCGTAGGGGTAATCTGGGATGCTGAACACGAATCTGTGGTTTGCTTGCCCAAATTTTGAGGTTTACTGTGGGTTACGGTAGGTAACATGCCATTTAGGAGACAAAACCTACCTCGATATTCCGATAATCGACAAATGGACATCAAATTCGTATTCAGCATCCCAAATAACCCCCACATAGAAACTTTGAGACAAATCTGAGACTTTGACCAAACTACCGTACACCCACCGTAATCTACCGTAAGCTGCCAAAAATCGATAAACCGACATCAGATTCGTGTTCAGCACTCCAAATAACCCCCAGAAGAACGATTTGAGCCACATCTGTCGTCACATTCCGGAAATCGTCAAAAGTCGCAATTTGCCATCAAATTCTCCCCCGATGGGAATATGTGAACGAATACAGTCGAAAACTTCGGAAAATCGATAAATGAGTCTCAGATTCGTGATCAGCGCCCCAAATGACCTCCAGAGCGAATTTTTAGTCAAATCTGGAATATTTTCCTAAAACGCTTCGAGAGCCCTCCAATTGGTATAAATAAACGCCCAACCGAAAATCCGTACAAGTCCAAAACGCTGTTAGTCTGCGCCAGAAAA
Organism: Aplectana chamaeleonis; assembly: GCA_029168955.1. NCBI lineage: Eukaryota > Metazoa > Nematoda > Chromadorea > Rhabditida > Cosmocercidae > Aplectana > Aplectana chamaeleonis. The sequence continues at coordinate 68,723 of JAPDOI010002021.1, forward strand.
TGTTCCTTCAACCTAACTTTGCTTAGTGGGGTTGTTTTGGACGCTGAACACGATTATGAGGTCAGTTTCCGGATTTTCGTAAAAATAATGCACTTTTTGGAGGGTACAATAAGTACGAAAATCGGAGAAAAAATGCCTATAACTTTTTTCAGAGTGGGTCTAGGCAGCTGCAATGGGCATATTCGCACTTCTCGTCCGAAAATGGTTCTAGAAAAGTACATTTCATTTGGAATGGTCACTATGACTAATTGTGGTTCCCTTGTCAGAGTCTAAACTCGGAAGAAGGGCGAGATGCACGCTCGCATCATTACGCTGTGGTCACTCTACAATGCTAATGTCTTATGTCAGCAAGATTGACAGCAGCAAATCTGATGTGTGCCCGGACTGCGGTATCGTCGGCCATGATACCGCACATTTATTCAACTGTCCGGAGAGACCTACCACGCTGACACCAATGGACCTATGGACGAATCCACTACTGGTCGCCCAGTTCCTCCGCCTATGAAAAAACCTTCTATGTGGCTGCAAAGAAGAAGAAAAAAGGTGCCTAGTGGCAGTTCTGCTGGCTAATTTCGCCGCGTGTGGCTCAGCGGCGACGGCGTGAACGCAGGGCTTGCGTCCCGCGCGTTGCATATACCGGCCGAAGCGCCTCACATTCTATGCATTCGATCAACAAGCCGTGATCTGGGCCAATGAGAAAACCGCAATTTTTGTTTTTCCTTTCGATAATGAAATCTTTTGGCCATGAACATATGTAAACCCATCTAAGCGTTCTAAAACCTTTAAACACGTGCATCTTGGAGAATAACGTTGAGTAATCGTCGAGTAATGGATTTCAACTAAAATCCATCGTTGTGGTCTGCTACGGTACCATGGCTGCGAATGACAGGGTAAAAAAAAGACCCGGGACAAATTGTCCACTAATTTTTTTCTCATCACTCAAATTCACAAACTCTGAAGAGCCATAGCTCTGTTCGTAGTGGGTCACGAGCGATTCTGGAGACATCACTGTGATTAGATGTGGGTTGGTCTGTGCCATCAGAAGCGCTGAAAATGAATCTGGGTGTTTTTCTTCGTGTTATACAGCCCCTTTATTGTAGAAAACTTGCAGGCTGACCTGAGGTCGTATGTTTGTTGGCACGTTTATGGTCTTGTTCAGCGATCGGACAAGAAGTACGATGAGGCTATCAAGGTGCGATATTTCTTAAATAACCCGTTCGTCGTTTAGTAATGTTTCTGCAATGTCGTATGGTTAGGTCCGTGGCTTGTTCCCTCAAGAAAAAGCATTTAAATTCAAACCTCAGCTGGCGCTGCGGTTTGAATTTAAATGTTTTTTTCTTGAGGAAGCAAGCCACGGACCTAACTCTACTTATCTTTTGTATTCTTCAGGCTTACAAGAGAGCTCTTATGCTTGACAAAGATAATATGCAAATTTTGAGGGACTTATCGCTGTTGCAGATTCAAATGAGGGATTTCGAAGGGTACAAGGTATTATGATTTCGGTGGTTCTTGTATTCTCTCGATCTTGACGCTTTCTGTCAGATGATTATCTTATCACTGAAACTCCATCGTAGATGGAAATCTGCGTGAGCATTTGCGTACCCGAAACCCTTACTTCCTTTTCATACTTTTGCTGCTGCGGCAAATGCCGCTCGTTGAGCTTTGGCGAAACCAGCGTTTTGAATTACAAAGTAATTGGTTGAAGCTTGACAACTGATTTCTACGTGCATGAGAGACCTGACAAATTGTATAGATCGGCAATGGATCCTTGATTGAAACGGGTACATATATGCTAAAACGCGGAAATTGCCACGATGGCCGCGAAAATGGTTGTGATCATTATTGCGCCGTTGCGGCGTTCGCTGTGGCTTAATACATACGTACCAGTTTCGTCCGAGGATCCAGTGCCGATCTGGGTCTTTTGTCGGCATTATCAGTTGTCAACTTCCAACCATTTACTTTGTAATTCAAAACGCCGGTATTTTACTCTCAGAGGAACATTTCACTGTGACAATGAAATCTTTTGTGAACCCTTCCGTTAACATTTACTACGTTCTGTTGCTCCGCTCTTTTCTTTGGACCCCAACTACTACTGTTTTGCGTACTATATTCCTCCATCTTCGATTGACCCCGTCATTCACCGGTCACAACAACCTATGAATCCTTCATCCTATCGGACAACTTTTCAGAAAAAGGAAAACAAGTTACTTGTAATATAAGTGCAAGTTACCTTTGTATTACATGTATAGTAGAGTCCACCAAGAGTGTCTCATTTACCTATCAATAAGAAGCGGTCGGCTGGGGATCAATGTGCATGAATCCCATACCAGCACGCTCGATACCGATTGAGCGAGAGCGGTTGTGCTGCAATGAGTTTCATGTTCATTGATCTCCAATCGACCGCTTCCCATTGATAAGTAAATGAGACACTCTTGGTGGACTCCACTATAACATACATTTATATCACATGTAACTTGAATTTATGTTATAGTTTGTAGTTTTATTACGACCACATGAGGCAATCGTTAAAAAAGTTACATAACAATGCAACTTTTAGAAAACTTGTAACAGGCGCCAATTATATCAAGAAATCCTATGAGAAGATGCGAAAATGTGCAGTCGATAACAAAAAAAAACTAGGATAACTCGTAGCAGTGAAGAAATGTGGACATCATACGCTCGAATTGAGCATAAGTCATATTAGTGGCTGGAGTACTTTTCGTGGCTTTCAGGAAGGCGCTGCCTGCTCTGAAGGTAATTTATTTTGCGCGAATTGTGCTTTTCGGTCTAGACAACGTGATCTTAAACTAGTACTGGCTGTCTTAGTTCGGAAAACGTTTTTTTTTTGGACGGATGGCAGCTGATGGGTACAAAAGCTTGTAAACCATGCATAAGTCAAATACTCGACACGCCGGGATTCAAGTGAAGGCAGCGCCTGGTACTTATTTGTAATAGCAGCCTTAGGAATACGGGAAAACAACAAAACCTCCAATTCTCAGTATTAGTTTCCGTGTAAAGTTGTTTTGAACTTTTTCAATGGTGTGCATATGTTTTTTCTTTAACGGACAAAACACTGTTGTGCTACGTTCCACTATATACCTTACATACGTTTTATAAGCACGCAAGAGCACCGGTTTACTTCTAATTGAAAGACCTTTGAAAATATGATAATTACGCAGTAGGGCATGTCTACACTCGGCTCCTATGTGGCTCGTGAAATCAAAGCTGTCGTTGTACGTAAATCCGAGATCTTTTACTTCATTAACTTTCGAAACAGCTATTCCGTCAATCATATATGTTCGGCTTGACCTGGCTGATCGCGAACCTAATTTCATACACACCGTCTTGTGAGGGGAAAGAGGCAATTGCCACTTATTAGCCCCGCCCACCATGACATTCATGGCTTCCTGCACTATACTCGTGTCCCTCGGTTGAGAAAGTACCCTGTAAACTTTTATATCATCAGCATACATCTTAAAATTTGCCCCAGTACTATCTACGAGGGTGGGGATGTCGGCCGCGAAGATATTAAAAAGCACTAGAGATAAAACCCCTCCTTGTGCTACCCACTTCTGACATAAGCGATATTTGAGAAAGATTGTCCTACTCTGACCTGAAATTGATGTTGGGCAAGGTAGTTCTCAATCCTCTTTATGAGAATTGGATGAAGCTCTGAACTCCTCAGTTCAGCCAAAAGTTTTGAGTGAGATACTCGATCAAAAGCTTTCACGAAATCAAAATAAATGATATCACAAGAGCGCCGATTATCAAGTGCCAAAGTCCAGTCGTCCAAACATTCATTCAGATTACATGTGAGTTACATTTATGTTATCTGTAACTTAACTTATATATTCACCGTGGGTGGCCATTTCGACACGGATGCGATACGCGACGCAGACAACCATCAACTACTGGGGGAGCGCCGGTGAAATTGGGCCTTGTTGGGGCCAGGCGGAATGTAAGGCAGCACTTCTTTGTCAACAGGGTTGGGTCTGAGTTTAATAAATTACTTCGGTCAGGGTTGGTAGTTGGGAAATTCACTCCATTCAAGAAGGCACTTATGAGCAGGGATGTGCATAATTACGACTAACGTCTAACGAATTTAACGACTAACGGGTTTTTTGGGTGTTACGACTAACGTCTAACGAAATGAGAAATATTTTCGCAAGCAATCCCAAAGTTCGTTAGAAAATCAATAACGTTCAAATCGAGCTTCAACCCATGGATTACATCAGGATTGATACATATATGTACTTTAATCTTGCTTGTTCGAGGTGGGTGTTGCAGGATAAATTACTCCAGTATTTATTCTTTATACTGACACTGATTCGCATTTCTGGAATCCGGTATTATGACCCCAACCGAACGCTGCGCAAGATCCGGCGCAGCACTTGTGCGACCTCGTGTCGGTCGCGCGACCTTATGGTTGGATCACTGAACTAGTTCCGACACTAATCGACTCCAACTCAGATTTTTACAGAGGGCACTATCAGAGGTGATACGAGGACTACGTTAAGCATTAGCGACCTGGGGTACTTATTGCTTTTACACCACGATAATCTGATGTTAGTACTGCGTACTTAATGCTCCGAGATATGGGATTTCTATCAAGTGGTGCTGGGATACCTCAGTGGGTGAAATTTTCATTTGGGTGCTAATTTCTTCCGACCTTTCCCCATTATGGAAACAAGCCCCAAACCACGCGCGCGCTCTGCTCGCGACGATGACCAAAGAATAATTAGTGCAAAGTCGGTGCAGTTCTCCGTGCTGTCACCATGGTCTTAATTTTATGTAACTTCGTATAGCGCAAAACGGCAATTTTTTTTTCGAAGAAAACGAAGAGCTCAAGGTTTCTTCGTTTTCCCATATTCTTTTCTCGCCGAAAAAAAGACAAAAATTGATAAACACTCGCCCTCGAGTATTGGGTTTTCATTCATATTTTTAATTGGTTTACAGCTCAATCTAGGTTCTCTAACGAGAATGTTTTGTGTGTTCAATGGTGATGAATGTTTTGGAAAACTCTCTTCATGCCTTCCTTCTTTTTTTAATCATAAGGGTTTTTCTGCCTAAACTCTGCTTATTTGCAAAGCCTAGATTCTTAACGACTAACGATGGTTTTGGCCGGTTGAACGACTAACGAATTGCGAAATTTCTATTACGCACATCCCTGCTTGGGAGTTATCTGCTGTCCCAGGAGTGATGTTTATTGGATCTCATTCCTTCATGGTGCCTGTGTATGCTTCATGGTCAATTTAAACATTTGCTTGATTGTTTGCTACTATGTTTAGTCTCTTTGGCTGGTTGTTGGGGTATTTCGTTTTGTTGTTTGTTTTTCACACGGTTCTACCGTGTCATAAATGGAATGAAATGAAGTACGTGGCCAAGCAAAGCGGAAAACGCTTTGTGGGGCCTTCTGTGCAGTTGCGGGGTTTATTACCCCAAACCTGGGTAAATGAACAGACATCAACGTCTGTTTCGGGGCTGACCTCAGGAGTGAGTCTTATACTCCGCTAGGATGTAACTTCTTGGCAGATTTAACTTACTTGCGATTTATCTTGGCCAAGTAAGTTACATGCAACATTTAGGAGACGCTCTACCGTCGATATGTTGCATGCAATTTAAATGACATGAGATAGGTCGCAAGGAACTTACATAGGCTTAGATATGCTACAATTAACTTGTTTTCGGTCTTTTATGTCACAAGTAACTTGTTTTTATTTTTCTGAGTTGTCCAGGCCAGAAATCTCCTTCGTTGAAAAAAAGCCATTATATGACTGCACCTGGTCGCTGCGGCCTTGGGAGCGACAACTGTTCCTTTTTCATCGCTTGCAATGGAAAGGCGCTCCGATTTTGATCGCTTCGTGGCTGGAGGAGCGACTCTCGATGGTCGCTGATCATCACCTTTGTTATTTTAGTAGTACATATCGCCATACGGGCTGTCTTAAGTGGGTGAACTCGAGGACGAAAATTATCGTGAACAGCCGTTAAGCAAGGTAAAGATCGCAGAACTCTGGTTGCTCTGAACTTTACGCATTTGTGGGCGTGTATTTACCATCTAAATGGAGCTTTTGTACAGTCGGCCCAGAATCTTTCGTCGCTTAGCTGTTTGATGGAAGACGAAATACATAGAGAGACATACAGCTAGAGAAATGAAGACCGCCCCGCTGACGTAGGTAGACCCATGGAGACGCTGACTGCTGGGGGAATATACCGAACCGACGAACCATTCTGTGTTGGATGTATATGGAAATGAATGATTCCTGTAATTAAAGGCATCGTATTAAATGCGGCAATTTTTCGCATATCGTTTTCCTGCGTAATTCCAACCTCCCTGAGTAATATACGTGTGCAAAGTTTCACATCGCAACTCAGTTGAATATTGGAGAAACAGAGTCGCGTGATCGGTTCAGTGGGCGAGAGCAGGTTGCGTAATTTTTAGAAATCGGAGCGAGCCTCCCATCATCGATTTTTCCCAGAACCCGAAATTTTTGTCATCTCCCACGAGGCTCCATTTCTGGGCGGTTTATATTTGATCACTAAAACTGTCATACGCCGAAAATTTGTTCAGTAGTCGGGGTCAATCGTCTAAAACCTGAGCAGTGTTACGATCCTTCCCTTGATAGACCAAAAATATTGAGAAATTTTGGGATATCTTCACCAAATTTGGTCCAAAATTTTGCAACCCCCTCTAACCTCCGCTGCGAAATTTCGCAACCCCGCTTGACCCTGGACGAGAGTTAGGAATTGCTGCAGAGATGTCGTACGTTCGTGCCGTGCCAGTGTGGAGGAAAGAAGATCGCCTCCGTGCAAACCGACGTCAACCCCTCCGAGAAGAGGGTTTTTGTCATGGGAGAGGTGCTGGTCGGCCGCAGCTCTCCTGAGGATTTTACTACAGAGGGCCGGCGTCGAGAGGAATCCTGGTCCAGCGCAGAAGTACCTATGCGCCACGTGCGGCATGGATGTTAACTGGAGACATACCAGAGTCCAGTCCTTCGGATGCCAAAGGTGGGTGCACTTCTCCTGTTCGGGCCTCAGTTCTGTGAGGCATCATGACTCATCCTTTCGTTGTGTTCTATGCTCTGCCCCCAGCAACTCTGATTCCTCAATTACCAACCGCCCCCTCTCCATTGTTCACATTAATCTCAACAGCCTTCGCAACAAGTTATCTGAACTCTCTATTCGCACGTTCTCATCACCCGGATGTTATCATTGTTCAAGAAACCAAGCTCTCTCCATCTACCACTTATCCCCAGCCTAACATTCCGGGCTACACCACCTATCACATGCCAACGTCAGCTCTTGGGAGCGGAGTGTCTACTTTTGTGCTATCTGCTTTACCCTCTCATATTATTCCTAATACTGCTAAGGGCGGTACTCTTGAGTACGTTCCTGTCCACCTCCCTCAAAACCCCTTTATCTCTATTTAACATCTATATCCCCCTGTAACATCTTGCCCCGTCTTATAATCCTATACCTCTCCTTAAGCAGTTGCACGACTGCTCACTCTCTCCCTCAGCTGTTTTTGCGGGTGACTTCAATGCTCACACGTTCTGTTCTGCTCTTGACTCTGACGCCAGAGGGGATGACGTCGAGGAATGGGCTGAGGAGTGCGATCTGGTTATCCTCAATGATGACCAGCCCACTCGTCTCCCTGCCAACGGCCGACCTTCTAGCCCAGATATCTCTTTTGTGTCATCCAGTCTTTCTAATGCTTGCACGTGGTCCACATCCACCACTCTCTCCAGTAATCACATTCCCGTCTTTGTCTATATTGATCTCTCTGACTCTCTTGCTCCTTACTCTGGTTTTCGTCATCGTACTTATCTTAATTTAGGCCTAGCAGACTGGACCCTGTTCAGAGATGTTGCACTCCGCCATGCGGTCGACTACCCATGGAATGGTGATGTCCATCAGAAAGTACGTCATTTAACAAGTGCCATCCGCAAGGCCATGAAAGCAGCAATTCCTGAGGGTCGCGTCAAGACCTTTTTTCCAAATGTCAGCAGGGAAATACTGCAGAAGATAAGAACAAGAGATGAGAAGAGAGCCGCTGATCATCTAGACCCGGACATAGCTGTGCTGGATAATGAGATCAAGCAGGATCTGGATAAGAACAAGAAGGAATGCTGGGAGAAGTTCACTGAAAAGCTGAATTTCAAGGTTGACGGAACTACGACGTGGAAAGTGTTGAAGAAAATTTCCGGCAAGTCCGCTCCCTCGGTGAGCTCCGCTATTGAGTTCGAGGAGAACGTCTTCAAATCAGGGAAAGCGGCTGCTTATGCGCTCGGCAAGAACTTCTTTATCACACGTGCCAAGCGAGGCGTGCAAAACAGAGTCACGGTTAGAGAACTGAGCCGGTTGCCGCTCATGAACGCTTCTGAGGCCTTTACTCTCACGCAAGTAGAGAAGGCTATCAAAGAAATGCGGAATTCGAAGGCTATCGGACCTGACGGTATCTCCCCAGCCATCCTGAAGAAGCTTCCCATGGAACTTCTACCGATGCTTGCAGATATCATTAAAACTTCTTTCCGGACCTGCATTCTACCCCAAGCTTGGAAGACAGCTAATATGATACCGTTGCCAAAGCCAGGCAAGTCCCATAGTACGGCAAAAGGCTTTCGACCTATTAGCCTTTTATCTCCCGTTGCCAAATTAGCTGAAAAGTTGATCGTGAGGGACCTGGCTGATCAAAATGAGCGACAGCAGCATCAGCATGGGTTCAGGAAACTTCACTCTACTACTACTGCTCTATTGGAGATCGTGAGCTTTGCGGTCGACGGATTCAACATGAGAAAGCCCCTAAGAACGGTGGCCGTCGCCCTCGACCTGACCAAAGCGTTCGACTCTGTTAACTTGGGACTGCTGTCCGACAAACTGCTGAAGTCCTCGCTGCCATCCTGGCAGAAGCGATGGATTGCAGCGTTTACTAAAGGCCGCCGGGCTAAGGTTCTGTTCCAGAATCACGTATCCGATAGCATTCCAATAGCAGCCGGTGTTCCGCAAGGCGGAGTGTTGTCCCCTGCCCTATTCAGCCTGTATCTTGAGGATCTTCCCGAGCCACCGCAGGATATAAAGATTGTTTTGTACGCCGTCGACATCACCATCATGTACCAGGACCGTGACCTGCAAGTAGCCGCTAACAAGATCAGCGCCTATCTCATCGAGTTGAAGCTTTTCCTCGATAATATGATGCTCACAGTCTCTGCTGCAAAGTCTTCTGTATCAGTGTTCACAACAAGCACCAAGGAACACAGTGCCCACCCAGATGTCAGATGGGATGGTAATCGTTTTCCAGCAGTAAAATTCCCTAAGCTGCTTGGTCTTATACTCGATCCGTCACTGAAGTCCCACAAAAACGCGGAACAGAAACAGACAGTCGTCAAGGCAAAGCTTAATATTCTGGGAGCTCTCAGAGGAACATCATGGGGAAGCAGCCGAGAAACTATACTGAGAACCTACAGAGCAATACTTCAGCCGGCTCTGGAATATGCGGCACCAGTGTGGCATCACCTGGTGTCAGACAGCTGGAATAAGCTGCAGCGTGTACAGAATGCTGCGCTTAGAATTGCTACCGGTTGTGCAAGGAGCTTCCCAATAGAACATCTTCACGCGGAGGCCTGCATATTGCCAGTTAAGGAGCATTGTGAACTCCAGGCACAGCAGATGTATATTAATGTTCTGAGACAGCCAAATCATCCGGCAAAGAGAATTATGAAGCCCATTAGAGAGAGGTCGATTAGGACGCCGTTCGCAGATGCTCCTCGTAAAGTTGATGTACAGAGATGGGCCGACTCCAACATGGAAAGGCTTCGTCTTCTGCGCGAGGAGCACACTCAGTTTGTTCGAGGATATCTGGAGAAGGCGGCTGTGAACCCTATTTTAGGAGCAGTGCCGCCTCGGGTTTGCGAGACCGAGTCTCAACTCGGCAGGCGAGCCAGATGTGCTCTCGCCTCGCTGCGCTGTGGTCACTCTATTCTGCTAATGTCTTACGCCAACAAGATCGACAGCAGCCGACCAGACGCATGCCCGGATTGTGGTGCTCCCGGACACGACACGGCGCACTTGTTCATGTGCCCGAAGAGACCTACCTCCTTAACAACAATGGACCTCTGGACTAATCCCGTGAAGGCCGCCCAGTTCCTCAACCTATGACAAAAACAACTTTGAGGCTGCAGAAGAAGAAGAAGTTAGGAATTGTTGCCAGCTGCGTAGAAAGAGATGCTCACTTGTCGAAAACGTTTTGACTACCCTCGTGGGCTCCAATTATCTGCATGTTTGTTCCTACTGCCGGCAGTGGACGTCATTAGACTCTGTTTCATTTCAAGTGAACTCCTGTTTCCGATTATCACAACGCGGAGCGGTGGCTTTTCTGTCGGAACCTACTTATCACTAGTTATATCTCACCTACTCAGATAATAAAACCGGCTGAGCGGGCGGAGAAGTTGGCTCGCCGGCTGAGCGGGCAGGCTTATTTTGGGGGCGGAGCGTCTTACCGGCTGAGCGGGCGAGCATGCATTTTACCGGCTGAGGGGCATGGCTTAACCGGCTGTGCGGGCAGACATAAATCCACGGCTGAGCATGTCACCGGCTGATCGGGCAGACATAGCATTACCGGCTGACAAGGGAAGTATAAGAAGCGTAGGTCTGAACGGTAGAAATCAAATGTCATGTGAGAATGTTCACGTCTTGCATAGTGAAACAGTGTTGATGACCCGCCGCGAAACATAGACCTGAAGGAGTTATAAGCTGCGAAAGTTTGACGGCCATCGATCTCCTCCTAGTCTACGATTTCCTAGGCGCCGACTCCAACAGCATCGAAGGCGCAGAGGGAGGGATGGCTGATGGTAGGCACTAGACCAGGGATAGATTCCTCTCGAGATCTGCTATTTTGCAAATTCACGGAACTTCCATATTTTGATCAAGAATTATATCCCAAATGTCATTTTATCTTTTTGCTGCGCGATATAGGCATACCGACGTTCAAATAGACTTGGATACAAGGAATTCAACGATTCGCTTCCCATCAAGGATTTCCCATTGATTTGGAGAACTTACATGATTCGGAAACATTACAACACATATTTTGAACAAGTTACTCGTACCAATAAGTAACAGTACTAGTTAAGTACTAGCTATAGGTACAAGTTGAAGTTTACAAGTTGAAGGGTGTATTCAAGACGAAGAATCTTCACGTCGTCAGCGGATCATCCCATATCATGACGACGTCAACAACACATGAATTTTTCGAGCATGTTTTCATGCCGCAAATGCCAAAGAGTTGTGTTCTCCTCCTCGACTCGTGGAGTGGTTTTTCCAATCAGAACGCTATACAGGCTCTTGTGCCGGCTGGGAAAAACTTGCAGATTTTTACGATACCACCTGGCGCTACAAGCCTGGTTCAGCCGGCAGACCTCGGGTTTTTCAGCTATGTGAAAGCGCTGCTTAAGCGATTTCACTCGCACGTGATCGTCCACGACCTTCCTTTTGACATCCAGAAACGAGATAATATTCTGAAGGTACATGGATTTCAGTTATGACTATTGCGCTCCTCACAATCAGAACTTCGAATTTTTATAGGTCGTGTCACTGGTACACCGTATCTTGTGTCATCCATCACTCGAAAAGCTTGTACAGTGCGCGTGGTTCAAGGCCGGCTACGTTCTGGCCCGCCCGGGTCTTTTCGAAAGTCCAACTGATCTCGTATTCCCAGTAGAGCTTGGCCCCTGTGAGGAGATAGGTTGCCAGGAGGCTATTGCGTTCATTCGCTGTCCCTACTGTGCAGTTTGCTTATGCTTCATGCGTTATGTGCCCATTTACCACTGGTGCTGAAATTGGTTATGTATTTTGCATCCCACAGGCTGATAAAATTGTTCAAAATATGTGTTGTAATGTTTCCGAATCATGTAAGTTCTCCAAATCAATGGGAAATCCTTGATGGGAAGCGAATCGTTGAATTCCTTGTATCCAAGTCTATTTGAACGTCGGTATGCCTATATCGCGCAGCAAAAAGATAAAATGACATTTGGGATATAATTCTTGATCAAAATATGGAAGTTCCGTGAATTTGCAAAATAGCAGCTCTGGAGAGGAACCGAACCCTGGTCTAGTGCCTACCATCAGCCAGCCCTCCCTCTGCGCCGTCGATGCTGTTGGAGTCGGTGCCTAGTAAATCGTAGACTAGGAGGAGATCGATGGCCGTCAAACTTTCGGAGCTTATAGCTCCTTCAGGTCTATGTTTCGCGGCGGGTCATCAACACTGTTTCACTATGTAAGACGTGAACATTCTCACATGACATTTGATTTCTACCGTTCAGACCTACGCTTCTTATACTTCCCTTGTGAGGGGCATGGCTTAACCGGCTGAGCGGGCAGACATAAATCCACGGCTGAGCATGTCACCGGCTGATGGGGCAGACATAGCATTACCGGCTGAGGGGCATGGCTTTACCGGCTGAGCGGGCAGACACTAAAGCGAACCAGGCTCATGTACGGAGCGGGCGAAATGGACTTCGAGCTGATTCGGGGGCGGCATGCATGAACACGCTAACACGGGGTTTGAAAACCCCGTGCTTAGGACTCTCCGGGCTGGACGTTTTCTCTCGCTTTACCCTCTGCGCATGGGTCTCAGCGCTCGACGTTCACTCTCGCGCGCGGTGCGACGCGACGCGATTCCCATCACCCTTCTATTGCGTTCATACATGCCGGTCCGGGTGTTGGCATTCGAACGGATGGTCATCCACATGATTTGGATCATTGACCCCTCACCCCTTACGGTTCGTTGTGACCGTGGGGACGTGACAGCGGGTCAATTCATGATTTTTGAAGCAAGGTAAGGCTTGCCGCTTCAGAAACGAAACGCAAGTCTCGAACTTGCTGGGGAATAGGGAGAGCCTACTAGGGGCTTCATCTAGTCTTGCAGATCGATATCATTCACGTGGTAAGCAACTAATATCGGCAGAGCGGACCTCCATTTACCGGCTGAGGGGACAGTGAATGCGATCTGAGGGGGCAGCCATTTACCGGCTGGGGGATCAGTGAATGCGGGCTGAGGGGGCCACCACTTGCCGGCTGAGCGCTCCACCATTTGCCGGCTGAGCGCTCCACCATTTGCCGGCTGAGGGGGCAGTGAATACCGGGGAATGCCCGGGTACAATGTTTAGTCAGCCGGTATTGCCTGCCCCCTCAGCCGGCGTTACTGCCTGAGATAATTTTGAACCACTCTGTACTCTTAAAACAGTTTCACAGCCTCTTTCTATGTGATGCTTCGAGATATGGGATTTCTATCAAGTGGTACTGGGACACCTCAGTGGGTGAAATTTTCATTTGGGTGCTAATTTCTTCCGACTTTTCCCCATTATGGAAACAATTTTTCCTTTTTTTCCCCCCTGAGTAGGCTCACCGCTCCGCTGCTGGTGGAAATCGAAATCCACAGATCGCTAGGGGCTTGCTAGAGTCTACATCACTTTCAGAAAGCTGTTTCTGCGTTACTTAACGAATTCGAAACGCGGAACTCCGGCCATACATACGTATATATTTTTGAGGGAGGTCAGATTTGTGCTGAAAAGTGAAGTGCGAAAATTTGCGCGGACGGTGCCTTTAATGGCAGCATACACGCTCGTAAACGTAATTGAGATAACTACGGAATTAGAATGGTATGGCACCGAACACAACGCCCACGTCGTTTGAAGTGTCATAAACGAACCACAATGACGCTACACGAGTGAGAAGTTGGCCCCGCCCTGTATCTGCCCGCCCCCTGTATTTGCGTCCTCTTCCAAAACAGGGGTGCTGGGCCATCCCCAAAGTCGTCGATGTGTGTGGTTTACCTATTTTACCTATTCCACCACCCACAAACGTCGCCGACGGTGCGAAGGGTCCAGCACCCCTGTTTTGGAAGAGGACGCAAATACAGGGGGCGGGCAGATACAGGGCGCGGCCAACTTCTCACTCGTGTAGCGTCATTGTGGGTTGTTTTTGACACTTCAAAATGCGTGGGCGTTGTGTTCTGTGCCATACCATTCTAATTCCGTAGTTATCTCAATTAAGTTTACGAGCGTGTATGCTGCCTTTAAGTAAGCCTCTGATTTGTGATTTTGCTAGGAATCTCGGTATCATCTTCTACGACTGCGTCCAACACAACGGGTATCATGGATAGGTTATGCAACTGCTTACCATCTTCTCAAAGACTACGAAAAAGCCTTGAATATCCTTGCTGAGTTCCTTCAAAATAATAAGGTAAGAGAACAACATTTGTTACGGTCTCGATTACGATTTCTAATAAATTCTAGCCTTCTTCATATGACTTCGAACATTCGGAGCTAGTTCTTTATCAAAACATGATTCTCTGTGAAGCTGATCAGTTGGAGGAAGCATTGACCAAGCTAGAGGAGAACGCTGCGGTGATTGTTGACAAAGTGACGTATATGGAAAGAAGAGGTGCTTCATTCCAGTTGTAATTTTATTCAGTACTTTTGCGTTATGACTTACTTACTTTGACTTAATCGGTTGGCTTTCGCCTGACGCGGTCATTCCGCATCTTCACCGAGGTGTGCCGTCCTAGTAGTCAGCCGTGTCCATTTTTCACGGTCTTCAGCCACAATTTGAACACATTCCATCCAGCTGTCACTATTCCATTTCCTGCGAAACGAAACATCGCGCCTGAACTGTCTTTCGATGCCGAGTGACTTTAAATCCTCTTTAACCACATCCGTCCAGAACTTTCGTCTACGCCCAGGTGGCCGTTTCCAGACAGGATTTGGAAGCATTTTTAAAGCGTGTTGTACGAGACGATCCGGCGTTCTTCTTAGTATATGCCCGAGCAGTCGAAGTCGACTTTCCGTTGCTGCTTGAGATGGCGTTAGGAGATGCTGGCACCTCCTCGTGTCAAGCGTTGATGTACTGCGTCGATTTCCTTGTAAAGGTCTTCGTTATGGCATACACGCGGCCAGAAATATCCAAGCAAACGCCTAAAAGCTTCCTCTCCGTGCAATCCAACCTTTCCATCTGCGTTTTCGGTGCTGCCCACGTCTCCGATCCGTACATCATGATAGGGCGAATAGCGGATAGGTAGACGCGCAACTTGACTTCCTTCGCGATGGTGGTAGACCACAAACACTTGGTTAGAGAATTGAATGCAGACGTAGCTTTCGCACATCGTTGTCGAATATCCGCTGCATAACTACCATCGTTCTTCAGCAAACAGCCCAAATAACAGAAATCGTCCACCAGTTCGATACGTTGTCCGTCCACACAAACTCCAGTTGAAGGCCTCTGAGAGACCCACATCTGCTTACATTTGTCGGGACGAAGACGAAGTCCATAGGCTGCGGCATACTTCGAAACGAGGTTCACAATCCTTTGCAGTTTTGCGTTGTTTTCAGCGAATAACACAATGTCGTCGGCGTACTCCAGGTCGACAAGGGAGCGTCCTGATGGTGTTAGGATCACATCCGCAGGAAACTGTTCTGCAACTCTACGCATGATGTCATCAACGGCGAAGTTGAAAAGAAAAGGTCCTGCAACGGCTCCTTGCCTTACTCCTGTTTTCACCTCGAAAGCTGACGTAAATCCGACAGGTGTACGAACTGCTGCTGTTGTTCCTTTGTTCATGTCCTCGATTAACCGAACATACTTTTCCGGGACTCCATCTGCTCGCAGAGCATTGAGCAATCGATCACGATGAGGAGAGTCGAACGCGGCTTCAAAGTCCAAAAAGCAAGCTGTAATGGCTTCGAAAACCGCTGCCACGATTCAATTACTCTTCTCACGACGAACACTTGGTCGATGGTCGATCTTCCAGGTCGAAAACCGGCTTGCTCATCTCTGGTCGTTCCTTCACGATGTTTGATAAGTCGCTCGAGAATGATACGTTCTAAAACCTTGTACATGACACGAAGTAGAGAGATTCCTCTGTAGTTCTTAGGATCCGTGACGGATAGCTTCTTGTGAAGAGGTACGATGATCGCATGTCTCCACGAATCGGGTATCCTTTCGCTCATCCATATGGCACGGATGGTGTTGGTCATTTCACGAATCCCAGACGGAGGAAGAGCTTTCAGCATTTCAGCAGTGATGTTGTCATCTCCACCTGCCTTTCCATTCTTCATTTTCCGGACACAATCCAAAACTTCAGACTCAGTCGGCGGTTCCTCACTGACATCGTAATGTGCTCTCTGAACATGCGGGAGCTCAGGTACTGATGGCGCTGGACGATTCAGTAGTGAACTGAAGTAATCCTTCCATATTGGCAGCGTCGCATCACCAACTGCAACTCCATTGGTAGTGTTCAAGACAGGAGAACATCTCTTCATCTTCCCGCTATACTGTCGCAGCAACGTGTAGGCTTTCTTCGGATTCTTCTCCTCCCAAGCCTTCTCGAACTCCTTAGCTCTACACGTCCACTCTCGTTCGCGGTCCCTTTGAAGCTGCCGACGCAACTTCCTCCTCAGACGCTTCTCCTCCACGAAGTTTCCTGCAGTTCGGAGAGCACATACTCTGTTGTAGGTAGATGTTGTTTCTTCTGAGACGTAGGCGAACTTCTTCTTAGGCTGTACAACCGGGAGTGCCTCTTTCGAAGCGTCCTGGATGCACTTGACAAAGAATCCGCGTCGCAAAGTTTCTTCTTAGTCCGTACCCCGATGTGAATAGAAACGCGTTGTCGGAAATTCCTTCTGCACTCTTCATCTCTGAGACTTGTCATGTCAATCCTCTGGAGAGGCTGAGCCCCTCGCTTCCTCTTATGAATCCTCGCAGTGAAGTTCAACAGAACAGGACGGTGATCCGAATCGAATGCGACATCCCACACAGCTCTAGATCTTCGAATGTCCGATACTGGAATATTCCTCGTCAGGACATAGTCAAGCTGTAGTTTCAAAGTTGTCATCTTCCGCTTCCGCTGCTCTTCTGGAGATAGCCGGGTTGGTCCCTGCCACGTAAGCTGATGGCGGCGATGATTCCTCTTGAATGTCGATGCAATAATCAGACCACTGCGTTCACAAAAGTCGACAAGGCGGTAGCCATTGTCCGATGTTTGCTCCACTGGGTAGAACCATTTACCGAGTACTTCGGATTCTGATCAAGTCCCATCTTCGCATTTGCGTCAATCCCCACGACAACAGCATGTTGACAAGGTATCCTGGCCAGCAACGTATTGAGTTCCTCATAAAACGCATCCTTCGAATTGTCCTCGGCGGTTTCGGTGGGCGCATGAGCACTCACTATCCACAGATTGAATTCTCTGTGATCCCGCAGTCGTACGAATGCATTCCGACACGACGTTGAGCCGAACTCCTTGACCATACCATTGAAATCCTTCCTTACAGCTATTGCACAGCCTCCCACTCTCCTATCGTCAGCGTTACCGCAGTAGATGGTGTACTCTCCGACGCTGATGACGGGTCTATCCTTGAGGCGGGTTTCCTGCAAAGCAGCAAACGGTGCATGGAAATAGCTCAGAAGTCTGGATAGCGCAGTTTTTTGGATATCACTCGACAGCGATCGACAGTTCAGGGTGGCGAAATTGTGGCTTGTGGCCAAAGACTCCATGACTCCCTAGGTACGGATCCTAAGGTGTTATGGACCAGAGGCCTTAGTGTGCCGGACGGCGACACCTTTATGCAATGTGCGGGATACTTTCGCGATATAGTTGTGCACGCTATATCGCTCGAACGTTCCCTGTGTACACTCAAACGTCTGCTGGGTTCAGTAGAAGCAGGGGCACCAACGAGCAGGTACCAACAGACTTGTATACACACCCCCCTTTGCGTTATAAATGAATTTTTTATATGGTAATGCATTGCGTCTTAATGTTCACAGTTGTTGAATAATCAAATAATTTGTCAACCGTGGGTCACGGGGTTTGGCATTGGGTCTGCTACGGGCTGATCATACTCATCAGCGCATTCTGCCGAAGCAGCTTGCTCTGGCGGCGCGGCGAGTATGAATGATTTTTCGCGCTCCTCACCAGTACCTGAGAGTGATACAACAGCTCCACAGTGGCAGGGGGGAGGAGCGAAATGAATAACGCTATCGAAAGTGGCGCAGACAGAGGGCATGATTGTTCATTGATACCCGACGTGTCGACAGAGTGGGCCGGAGAAGGCGTCGAGGATTATGTGTGGAACCTATCCGAGCAATTTTGCTGAGACCAAATCATTGCTATTTTGGCTGTGCTATCAACGATTTGTAAAATTTGCATATGCTCATTCGGCGAACAGTTTTATTATTGTCCAATGAGCGGATTTTTCAGTGCACTTCATTTGCAGGTGCTGTTTTAATGGATCTTGGCCGAATGGAGGATGCTGAGAAGGTATACCGGCAGCTTATTGATCGAAACCCGGAGAACACTGCTTATTATGACAAACTAGAAATTTGTCTTGGACTTGGAGAAGGTTGGTCGGTTCTTTATGTTGTTTTCGGTGGATAATAGCTCGCTTCAAAGAGAGACCATCAGGGTCAAGCGGAGTGTTGCGTAATTTTTCAAAATCGGAGCGACCCCCCTTCACATTTTTTTCCAAAATCCAAAATTTTTGCGATCCCCCTCCCCGCGGCGCGATTTTCGCGATTCCTGCTTCCCGAGTCCGGCCAGCTTATAGTTGATTACTTAAAATGTCAGACGCCGAAAATTCGTTCAGTAGTAGAGCCCAAGCGCCAAAAACCGAATGCGAAAATCCTTCTCTTGGGGACCAAAAGTGATCGAGAATTTATGGGATATCCACGAAATTCTCATTTTTGGACCGAAATTTTTGCGATCCCCACTAATATTCACTTTCGGACCCAAATTTTTGCGACCTCACGTTGCGAAATTTCGCAACCCCGCTTGACCCTGGAGACCATAACTGCTCTCAAATCAGCCCAGCCTCTTTAGTGCTCCTATGCAGGTTCCAAGTCCTTGTTCCATGTTGGAGTCTGCCCATCTCTGTATATCCACTTTGCGAGGAGCGTATGCGAACTGCGTTCTTGTCGAGATCGTGAGAGAGATCGATAAGAACACCGTTCGGATATCTTGGGAAGGCGGATGTGAATCCTATTTTGGGAGAAGGGCCGCCTCGAGTTTGGGAGTCCGAGTCTCAACTCGGCATGCGAGCGAGATGTGCTCTTCAGGGGTGTGCGTAATTACGGTTTACGATTTACGACATTTTGGACCGTAAATCGTAATTTTCGTAAATAAAAATACATGCAATGGAAGTAAATCACAAGACATCTCCAATTGACCTGCTCTAATCCCACTTTGCGTATACTAATCTTTTTGGTCAGGAGATGGGGCAAACCCAGGCGTGTTACTACAACACGATCCCTTTACCATTCTTTAACGTGATTCTATCATTATAACGCGGGACACACGGTCGGAGTTGGAGGCGCTGGCTAACAGATCCGCGTTGCTCGCCGCGCAAGTCTCACTAGCTGTCGCCTACGACGCAATGCAATCTAAAATCACTCTTCACTAGGAACTTCGTTTTCCAGTTTTTCATGAAGATCAACTTTCCTGATTCCCATAACTAGATTAGCGTCAAAGCATCGAGCGAAGCAGTCTAATCAATCAAAAAATTGCTTCAAATAGTGCTCTTGGCCCGCCTTGTGAGTAGATCACGGCTACTAAGAGTTCACGAAAATCATCACGAGGATTCGTTTTTCATCCCAAAAGTTTGAAGCTAAAAACCGTTTTCTCTGGTTGATTTCTCTTCATCCGCAGCAAACGGACACTCAGAAAAGGCGCGAGTGCTAGTTTAAACGCTCATCTTCGCCCTTTTTCTGAAACCGTTATCTCTCACTAATGCGAGCGTTTGGTGGGGCGCGTTGGCTACATTCTTTACTAAACTATGGGAACTAACTACACAAAGCGGCAAAAATTAGAAAGCGTTTTTTTTTGCTTACGTTCCCTTTGAGAATCTACCGTATCGTCACCATAAAGCTACGATTCTGCAAGTGGTTTAGTGGATATACGAAAAAGTAGCTTGTGCTGGGCGACCGATACTGTTCTCTAGATAATATAGAGTTGACACGGATCGGACTGATACTTTGCGATCTCTATTGAAGGTTGGTGCAAGCTCGGTGCCATATTTTTTAACGTAGGTGCACCGAGTTTGAGCCAACATTCTGCAGGGAGCTCGAAGTACATCATGTACAGCATATGAGTGCGATCCCTACCGACTGTATGTATAATCGGTGTTGCGATTCCGCTAGCAAATGGGAGTTCTCAAATTCGGCTGTTGAGAATCGCTTAGATACGGTGATTTTGGCTTAACGCTTACAACGGCGTTAGCGTTTCAGGAGAGGCATTACGAGTATAATTGTGTCTATGTTGCCCAGCAGATACGCGGACAGCTGAATCGGACTTGCGGGTTTTTCAAGATCTGGGAAGGAGTTGTGGAATGAGTGGTAAGGCAAAGCAGGGAACTACGGGTAAGACGGTCCCATTGAGGGTATGGTATACTTTTACGAGACACGGTAGCGTCGCTCTACACAGCGACTGGCTGTCGCGGAGCTCCCGCCCTTTAAATCTGTCGCATTCACAGTGCGCTGCACAGCGACAGGCTTCGGCACATTTGAAGAATGTCAGCCCTCCGCGACCCGTCGCTGCGGCTGACGCGCCATAATTGTTTGTACGGCTTGCGATGCCGCTGCTCCGATGCAGGTCCCGCGCGATTTGTGCTAGATTTCATGCCTGTCGCTTATGACAGCGACAAACTGTACCATACCCCTCAAACATGGTTAGCTGTCAAATACTGAACGCAACATAATATGTACTTAGTACCTGAAACAATGGACAGTACGTAGTTTCTCTTGTTCCACCACATTAATCATATTTTTAGTGGTTATTGTTATTTATTGCTGTTTACGATTTACGGTTTACGGTGGTTTTGTCGTAATTAGGTTTTACGATTTACGAAATTTGAAATTTCATTTACGCTCACCCCTGGGGCTCTTGCCTCGCTGTGCTGTGGTTACTCTATATTGCTTATGTCTTACGTCAACAAAATCGACAGTAGCGGACCAGACGCATTCCCGGACTGTAGTCCCGGACACGACACGGTGCATTTATTCATGTATTCCCCCAAGAGACCTACCTCGTTAACCACATTGGACCTTTGGACGAATCCTGGAATGGTCGCCCGGTTCCTTAACCTATGACAAAAACCACTTCGAGGCTGCAGAAGAAGAAGTCACTGTGAGAGTCTTCTCCCGGTTGGAAGTCTTCCTAGTAAGAATACAAGTAAATATTGGTATTTCTGCGCGATGTTGTTCTGATGCAGCATTGGGAAGCCTGCAAAACGTTTAGAAGGGTTTGGTGTTCAGGCAGTAACGGCGGCTGAGGGGGCAGCCAATACCGGCTGACTAAACATTGTACTTGGGCATGCTCCGGTATTCACTGCCCCCTTAGCCGGTAAATGGTGGAGCGTTCACTCGGCAAATGGTTGCCCCTTCACCCCGCATTCACTGCCCTCTCGGCCGGTAAATAGAGGTCTGCTCACCCGGTATTAGTTGCGTACCGTGTGAATGATATAGATCTGCATGAGCAGATAAAGTCCCTAGTTGGCCCTTCCTATTCCCCAGCAAGTTCGAGGCTCGCGCTTCATCCCTGAAGCAGTAAGCCTTACCTTGCTTCAAAATTCATGAACTGACCAACTGCCGCGCCCCCACGGTCACAACGAACCGTAAAGGGTGAGGAGTCAAGGATCCATGAACTGACCAACTGCCGCTCGAAGCCCATTTCGCCCGCGCCGTACATGAGCCTGGTTTGCTTTAGCGTCTGCACGATCACCCGGTGATGTGCTCCGCCATGAATTATGTCTGCCCGCTGACCCCGTAAAGCCATGCCCTCAGCCGGTAATGCTATATCTGCCCGATCAGCCGGTGACACGCTCCGCCGTGGATTTATGTCCGCCCGCTGACCCCGTAAAGCTATGCCCCTCAGCCGGTAAAATGCATGCCCACCCGCTCACCCGGTAAGACGCTCCGCCCCCAAAATAAGCCTGCCCGCTCAACCGGTAAGACGCTCCGCCCCCAAAATAAGCCTGCCTGCTCAGCCGGCGAGCTTACTTCTCCGCCCGCTCAGCCGGTGTTATTATCTGAGTAGTTCAGCGCAATGCATAAGCCTGATAATCATTCACGATGTTTTCCTGGCGTCACAGGCAAGTTTCCATGATGGATGAAGCGTCTTGCTTACTGCGAGCGACGTCTGCGCGTCCAAGGAGTAATACCATTTCTTCATTGTAATCGACTAGTTTATCGTGACCGACTATGGTACTGTAGCTGCGAAACACAAGGTTTAATTACATAGAAAGAGGCTGTGAAACTGTTTTAAGAGTACAGAGTGGTTCAAAATTATCTCAGGCAGTAACGCCGGCTGGGGGGGGGGGGCAGGCAACATCGGCTGACTAAACATCGTACCCGGTCGAGCCCCTGTATTCACAGCCCCCTCAGCCGGTAAATGGTTGAGCGCTCAGCCGGCAAGTGGTGGCCCCTTCACCCCGCGTTCACTGTCCCCTCACCCCGCATTCACTGCCCCTTCAGCCGGTAAATGGAGGTCCGCTCTTCTTCTTCTTCTGCAGCCACAGAGAGGGTCTTGTCATAGATTGAGGAACTGAGCCACAAGCGTCGGATTCGTCCACAGATCTACTGTTGTTAACGATGTCGGTCTCATCGGGCAGTTGAAAAGGTGCGCAGTAGTATGCCCTTTATTACCACGATCCGGGCACTCGTCAGGTCTGCTGCTATAGATCTTATGTAAATAAGACATAAGCATGGGGGAGTGCCCGCAGCGCAACGAGGCAAGGGTGCACCTGGCATGCCTACCGAGTTCCATCTCGGTTTCGCTGACCTCAGGCGGCACGACTCCCAGAATGGAGTTTACGGCGGCCTTGCACAAGTGATCCTCGACGAATTGGGTATGCTCCGCTCGTAAGAGATGGAGGCGTTCTTGTTGTGCGTTGGTCCATCTCTGTATATTGATTTTCGTGGGAGCATCAGCAAACGGCTTTCTTATACCTCTCCCTCTCACGGGGTCTAATACTCTTCGCGACAGATGATTCGGCTGCTTCAGAATGTTTATGTACAGCTGTTGTGCGTGGAGTTGGCAATGGTCCTTAACTGGCAGGATGCGAGCTTCGGCGTGTACAGGCTATAAAACTGCGAAATTCACATGGTTCCTACGCGTGCTGGTGCGGAGTAGAGGTTAGAGACAGTGGGAGAGCGGAGGGCAGACGGAGGCCTAGGCGTCGCGAGCGCAGCTCGCGCCTCGAATGATGTGAATTTCGACGTTTTATAAAGGGTAGGTGCTCTACTGGAGAACAGCTTGTTTTCGCAATGCTCCATTTTGGATGCGCTGCAGCTTAGACCAGGATGTGTCCGACACGATATGCTGCCAGACTGGTGCAGCATACTCCAGGGCGGGCTGTACGATGGCCTTGTACGTGGTCAGGATCGTTTCTTTACTGCACCCCCAGGACGTTCCGCCGAGAGCACGTAGGACGTTAAGTCTTGTTTTCACTGCAGCTTGCTTCTGCTCAGTGTTCTTAAGAAACCTCAACGAAGGATCCAACACGAGTCCGAGCAGCTTAGGGAATCGGGCGGCCGGCAAGCGAGTTTCGTCCCATTTCACCATGGGATGAGCTCTGTGCTCCGCAGGATCAGTGGAAAAGACGGTGACGGATGATTTAGCGGTAGAGACCGTGAGCATCTTGCTATCGAGAAAACATTTCAACTCGATCAAGTAGTCATTGATCTTACTGGCAGCTACATTTATGTCGCGATCCCTTCATAGTATAGTAATATCATCCGCATATGCAACGACCTTGATGTCTTGGGATGGAACGGGTAGATCTTCAATATACAGACTGAAAAGAGCAGATGGGTGGTGGCCATCGTGTATCAACACCCCGAGGAGGCGGGAGAAACGGGGGAGGAGCGAGGTTCCTGATTGGACGCAACAATCAGGAACCACGCTCCTCCCCCGCTTCTCCCGCCTCCTCGGGGGTGTTGATACACGATGGCCACCAGCCGAGCAGGTGATAGAACTCCTCCTTGAGGTACGCCGGCGGCAATGGGGATGCTATTGGAGACGGGTCCTTGAAATAGCACATTTGTCCGACGTCCTTTGGTGAATGCGGTTATCCACCGGTTCTGCCAGGGCGGAATGGTAAACCTTAACAGGCTCCCCGACATTATGCCCAGGTTTACAATGTCAAAAGTCTTCGTTAGGTCGAGGGCTACAGCTACGGTTCGCTGAGTTTGTTGGCATTGAAGCCGTCCAAAACATAGCTCACAATTTCCAGCAGGGCCGTAGTGGTGGAATGTAGTTTACGAAACCATGTTGATGCTTTTGTTTGCTATTATGTTCGGCAAGCTCCTCCACAGCCACCTTTTCCGCAACTTTGGCAATAGGTGAGAGAAGACTGATTGGCCTGTAACCTTTTGCCGTGGATGGTGATTTACCCGGCTTCGGCAATGGGATGACGCGTGCTACTTTCCAATCTTGAGGTAATGTACAGGTACGAAACGATGTCTAAATGACGTCAGCGAGCAGGGGTAGGAGTTCACTTGGCAGTCTCTTTAGAACTGCTGGGCTCAAACCATCTGGCCCTACTGCCCTCGAGTTACTCATTTCCTTGATTACCTTCTCGACCTGAGCGGGCGTGACTGCATCATCTTCAGCCATGAGTGGCAATTTACAGAGTTCCCGTGCAGTTATTCTATTCTGCTTCTCTCTTTTTGTTCTAGTGATGAAAAAATGCTTCCCGAGAGCATTTGCGGCCTCTCTCCCTGAGTTGAAGACTCCGCTGTCGAATTCAATCGTGGAATTGTTGGCGGAGGTGTACTTTACGGAGATCCTTCTCACAGCCTTCCACGTTGCTGCAGCATCACTCCTGAAGTTCATCTTCTCAGTGAACTTTTCCCAAGATTCTTTCTTGTGCCTGTCAAGGTCCATCCCGATCTCATTATCCAGCTCGGCAATGTCTGGGTCAAGATGATCAGCAGCTCTCTTTGCGTCCCTTGTCCTTATCTTCTGCAGTGTCTCCCTGGTGACATTGGGAAAAAAGGTCTTCACACGACCTTCAGGGATCGCAGCTTTCATCGCCTTCCGGATGCCATCAGATAGGTGGCGCTCCTTCTGGTGTACATTGCCATTCCACGGATATTCGGCCGCTTGGCGGAGTGCAACCTCCCTGAGCAGGCTCCAGTCTGCAAGGCCTAAATTGAGATAAGAACGTTGACGAACACCTGTATAGGGAGCAAGAGAGTTAGAGAGATCGATATTGACAAAGACCGGAATGTGAACACTGGAAAGAGTTGTGGATGTAGACCAAGAGCAGGCATTAGAGAGATTAGAAGAGACAAGGGAGATGTCTGGGCTGGAAGATCGGCCGTAGGGAGGGAGACGAGTGGGCTGGTCATCGTTAAGGATAACCAGATCGCACTCCTCCGCCCATACTTCGACGTCATTTCCTCTAGCATCAGAGTCAAGCGACGAGCAGAACGTGTGAGCATTGAAGTCACCCGCAAAGACAATTGAGGGAGATAGGGAGCAGTCATACAGCTGCTTGAGTAGAGGGATAGGGTTGTAGGTTGGTGGACAGGATGTAGGAGGAGGAATGTATATATTGAAAAGAGAAAGTAGAGTTTTTAGAGGTAGATGGATGGGGATGTACTCGAGAGTGCCATCCACTGGAGTGTTTGGAATGATGTGAGAGGGAAGAGAGGACAGAACAAAACTAGAGATTCCGCCTCCTTGAGATGAGCTAGCAGTGTGATATGCAGTGTAGCCCGGGATGTTTGGATGTCGAGAGGTAGCAGAGGGAGAGAGTTTGGTTTCCTGAACCATGATAACATCCGGGTGATGAGTACGGGCAAAGAGAGATTATTCAGAAAGCTTGGCGCGAAGGCCGTTGAGATTGATGTGTACAATAGAGAGGGGGCGGTTGGTAGATGAGGAATTGGAGTTACTGGAGGCGGAGCGCACAATACAACAAAAGGAAGAATCGTGGTGCCTCACAGAACTGATACCCGAACAAGAGAAGTGCACTCACCCTTGGCATCCAGAACATTGGAAGCTGGTTCCATTCCAAGTGACATCTCTGTCGCATGTGGCACATGGGTACTTCTTCTTCTTCGCGGGTCCTGGGTTCCTCTCGACGCCGGCTCTTTGCAGTAGGATCTTCATGAGAGCTGCGGCCAGCCAGCACCTCTTCCATGACAAAAACCCTCTCCGCGGAGGGGTTGACGTCGGTTTGCACGGAGGTGGTCTTCCTTCCTCAACACTGCCACGGCACGAACGTACGACATCTCGGCAGCGAGGTCTGCTCACCCGGTATTAGTTGCTTACCATGTGAATGATATTGATCTGCAGGAGCAGGTAAAGCCCTGATAGGCCCTTCCTAATCCCCAGCAAGTTTGAGGCTTGCGCTTCATCCCTGAAGCGGCAAGACTTCCCTTGCTTCAAAATTCATGAACTGACCAACTGCCGCTCGAAGCCCATTTTGCCCGCGCCGTACATGAGCCTGGTTTGCTTTAGCGTCTGCCCGATCACCCGGTGATGTGCTCCGCCATGGATTACGTCTGCCCGCTGACCCCGTAAAGCCATGCCCTCAGCCGGTAATGCTATGTCTGCCCGATCAGCCGGTGACACGCTCCGCCGTGGATTTATGTCCGCCCGCTGACCCCGTAAAGCCATGCCCCTCAGCCGGTAAAATGCATGCCCGCCCGCTCACCCGATAAGACGCTCCGCCCCCAAAATAAGCCTGCCCGTTCAGCCGGCGAGCCTATTTTGGGGTTCTAAATTCAATGAGTCAATTTACAAGCAGACTTTCCTGGGGGACGTTCTGAAGCTTACATCCAGTACTCACATCAGAAGCAGACCGTGATGCATCATACAAAATTCTTCGGCTCCAGCGCATTGGACAAACTCCGTAAAGACGCGGACGCGGTCTCCCAGAGTTCATTGCACATGATTGGCCGTCCTGCTCACAGGACCTGAATGAATCCTCTCGAATTCTTGATGCTGTCTGCAATAATGTTGAAGGGGTGTGGATTTCCCCGCAGTAAACGAGACTTTGAAAGCTGCTCTCAGAAATACTTAAGAAGATTATGGGAATCTCCATAGTTGCTGCTGCTCATTCAGGAGACGACTTTGAGCGTGTATTCAAACGGAAGGCTGAAATATTGCGAACCAGTCTCTGTTTTATGCTAATGACGTTTTGTAGCCAAGTACACTGTGCAGGTGTACTTGGCTACAAAGTTTGTCATCTGGGGTGTCTTTAAGGCCGCCATAATTGACAAAATATGGGTCATCTGGAATTGGGCCGCGGGGTTTTTGGTGGGCGCCCTAGTGCGGGTGTATGACGGAGTAGGGGTGGAGCCAATGCGGTGGATGTTCGAGGCAAAAAAAGTGTGATACGAAAAGTGACAAAGTCTGACTGTTGAAATGGCGAATAATAGTATACGGCTAAGGCCATTTCAGTTACTTTTCAGGAGCTTGTGTTTCTGACCGTGTAGCGATGTACGACAGCTTTGCGGATAGGCACAAGCGTGCAGCAGTTCCAAAACGGCAACCTCTTTACCTGGTGGAAGGCCCTGAGCTGAGCCGTCGTCTTGATGACTGGATAGTGAGAGGACTTCGAAAAGGCGTTCCGAGTCTCTTCAAAAACCTAGTTCCCTTATATGGTAACCCTGCTAAGGTGTGGTTTTTTGCATGTGCTTCGTTATTTTATTTTCTTCATGTTTGAAAACATATTTAGGTTGCCATCATAGAACAGCTGTTAATGGATTATCTCAAAAAAGTCGAAAATAACGGGTACAGAGGTGGCTCATTCCATGGTAGGTTTGTGCCTCCACTAGTTTCTCGTTTTTGGAAGCGATTTCGAAGTTAACAGGTGATGAGGGAGAAATGGAGTCCCCAACGTCTGCACTTTGGTTATATCTGCTGATTGCGCAACATTTTGATCGTGTTGGAAACACGCCTGTTGCTCTAAAATATGCTGAGTGTGCGTTTGCGCACACACCAACTCTCATAGAGACTCTCATGATCAAGGCGAAGATATATAAGGTGGAGCTCACTCAATTCTTTGAAGAACTTTTCAAGTCTTGATAAGCTTCGTTCTATTCTCAGCATGCTGGTGACTATTCCGAGGCTGCCAGGTTAATGGACGAAGCCCAGTCGCTGGACACAGCAGACAGGTACATCAACAGCAAATGTGCCAAATATCTTCTACGTGCTGGTCAATTGGAGAGCGCTGAGAAGATGTGCGCGAAATTCACTAGGGTATGTGATCTTACTTGTTGCCACACCTTTGCATAGGTTGCGCAGAAAGTTTGCGGTCTGAAAATACTCTATCATAAATCACGACTTGAAGACATCCTGCTCAGGCTACTCTGAGAGCCAAGAGAGCCTAATGGCAGGCCCGCATGGTGTATCAAAGATCGAAGGTTCTTTGGGAAGGGGAGGGAGGGCCAGGGTTGAGCAGGCCGTTGCGCCAATTTCATGCAGAACTACGGCATGTGGATCGAATCCACACCGCGGGTGGTGCTAAGGAGCAGTTCGGCTGGTAAACACGACGCGCGCGACGGTAAAACGCTGTGCGCGCTCATCGTCCTTGGGGCGCGTTAACCGAGGGCACTCAAAAAAGTTGTTGTTGTTCCATTTCAGCCGTTCCCCTTTACTGTTTTTTTCGTATTTTGTTCATGTAGGTTGATGTGGCAGACGTAGGGTCGGCGTCTGAATCAATATCGATCAGGGCTAAATGGGGACTACGACTACTTTTTCACGGAGGTCCTCGGTGCTAACGCGCCCCAAAGGACGATGAGCGCGCACTTTGGTGTTTTTCCGTCGCGTGCAAGCTACAATGCCGCCAGACTGCTCCTTAGCCAATACACCCGCGGTGTGGATTCGATCCACATGCCCAGAACTACGACCCCCCCTTGTTGACCAAAAATTTCACGATCCCCCCCCCGAGATTGAAAATTTCTCTAGCCTTATTTGTGCGATTGACTAAAAAGTTTTGAATGCATACTTTTTTCCGAAATTTCTATGCCCCCCCAAATCTTTATTTTTTCCCTAAATTACTCCTAAATTTTTACGACCCCCCGTTGCGCCAAGTCGCAACGCTGCTCAACCCTGGGGAGGGCACGGAGATATTCCCCCGCTTTGCCCGGAGTTGAACGAATTGTTCACGCAGCACAGCTAGTTTGGGCAGTTTTAAAATGTGCTGTGATAGTACCTTCCGCGCAGTTGTGCAAGCTGTGGCACGTGTCATTTCAAGAGGATCCCTCAACATTTACTGTCGTTCTCGGAGCCAATTTCTTGTCCGCAATTGGAGAATACGGCTGTTGCATCACGCGACACGATGATAATCATGCTTTGAGAAAGGTGAATCGTGGCGTGGCGGTACCAAGTGCTCCCAGTACGATTGTCATCCTATTGCGTGACGCAACAGCCGTTGTGCGCAAATGCGGACTGAAATGTGGCTCCGAGAACGACAGTATACTGGATTTCTTAAAGCTGCTGTTGCACAATTTGGTTCACTATGAAGCTTGCAGCAGACTTATAATCAACAAGGAAGCCAATCAGAAATTAGGACTTTGTCGTATTTATGATGTTAGG
The DNA here is from genome assembly GCA_029168955.1 of Aplectana chamaeleonis. NCBI lineage: Eukaryota > Metazoa > Nematoda > Chromadorea > Rhabditida > Cosmocercidae > Aplectana > Aplectana chamaeleonis. The sequence continues at coordinate 98,316 of JAPDOI010002021.1, forward strand.
CTGGGATCATACTTCCCGCGACCAGCGACGGCGACCGTGCATGTCAGGCATGTCGATTTTCGGTCGATATTGATGGTAAACATTGCGTCGCGTCGCTCGTCGCCGGAAGTATGATCCCGACCGTAAACGTTGATTGGCAGCAGAGCGCATTAAGACCGCGGTCATTGTTGGTCCTGGCCACATCCGTCAGAATTTTCGCGGATACGTCTGATGTCAAAATGCATTCAGGTGTTTTTCGTATCTCTCCTTGGCTTGTCAGTGAAACTATTTGGAAAAATGCAATCATTGCCACTGTTTCTTTTCAGTGTTATGTGGGCTTCCTGTGTTATGTGGGCTTCCCTTATATTTTCAGTCATTTTTCAGTGTTACAAACTTCTAAGTTGTTGAAAGCGCCAGTTCTATGTTTTATAGGAAGGCGAAAGAGCATCTACTACACTGAACGAAATGCAGTGCATGTGGTATGAACTGGAATGTGCTCGATCTCACCTCGCAGAAGGCCGGTACGGTGAGGCTTTGAAGAAGGTGCAGCAGATCGAACAGGTAACTCGTATTCTTACTAGGGTTTCTTTTACTTACACCCGGATGATTTAGAAAACCATGTTGTGGGTTTCGTAGGTAAAGTCCTGTGTATCAATAATCCGTGTTCGAAATTTCCGAAATACGTCAGAGATATACAGGAGATTTCCTTTACTGTTCCTATATTACAGATTTAGCTCAAAACTTTTTTCTAGGGGTTTTTTCGGTGCTACGCCGAACACTATTTTGAGGTCTATTTGTCGATTTTCTTAGCATTAAGATTACGTCAGTTAAAGGGCATTCTGCATACCGGTACCGACAGTAAACCTAAGTCGAGCGACAAACAGACCCGAGATTCGCGTTCGGCGCCCTAGATATCCCCCAGTTGAAAGTTTTGAGCCAAATTCGAAAAATTTTGTCTGAACACCTCGGAAATTCCCTGACGGGAACCCTAGCCTTTTCGTGAAGCAATCAAAATGTCCCTTTTCGGTATGCCCGGAGACATTTAAGGAATTTCTTGCACGGGTCACTTATGTACTGTCGCAATCGTACAACAACTAGTACATGGTTTTCCAAATCGTCGTTTCGCGGGTAAAACTGTCCCTATTTAGTCTCGTCATGGCTAGTTATTGTTAGCCCTCTAATACCAGTTTTAAGCACTTTGTTGGGATGGTTGAAGACCAGTTTGATTTTCATACCTATTGTCTGAGAAAGGTGACTTTGTGTTCATATGTGCAATTGCTGCGTCTCGAGGATGTGCTTAGGACTCATGATTTTTATTACCAAGCTGCCAAAATTGCTGCCAAGGTAAATTTTCATCGCACTTTCAATTTTTTCTTCAAATTCTTGTTCGTTCAGATTTACTTGCGGATGGTTGATCGGCCTCAAGATTTTGCATTTGGATCTGTGGCACCTGATGGTCTTACAGCGGCTGAGCTGAAAAAGTTGAAAAGGCAGCAAAAGAAGCAGCAGGAGAGAGAACAGGAGCAGAAAAAAACTGTCGGCAAGGTTGGCTTTTCATGCTTTCACGGCTTTGCATTAATTAGCCGTGAGCAAGCAACATTTTACCTATTGGAAAAAGAGGTACCATTGGAGATACTGATGTGCAGTTTTGAAATATTAACAAATCTCCTAAACTATGTGAATTCTTCACCTTGAGACGTTCTAATCAGGGGTGTGCGGAAAATTTTTTTCGGTAAATTTTATACCGAAAGTTTTTACCAAATTTTTTTCTCGGTAAATACGGTAAAAACGGAAAATTCGGTAAAAATTCCGACTTCGACTTTGGTACGCATCCCATACGATAGCACAAATAAACGATATTATTTATGCATCATTTTTAAAAGTGCATGAGGATAGTGCAAATAATGAGCGAGTTTTACATATTATACTGAGCTCAATGGCTGAACCCGATCAGCGGGCGTTGATTTTTGAGAAAAGAGTAACATTTTTCAAATCTTTCTGTCGTCAACGCCTATTTTAGTGACTCAAACTTGGGCGAGGTTTGGAAAACATCCTCTCCGTCTCAACTGTGCCAGGAGGAGGGCACAAGTTTTTATTGGTGGTGCTATGTGGGATGGGGGAAGGGCACTGTGGCGCGATGCACTTGGCCACGCTCCATTTCACCGTGCCGCTCTAAATTTGAGCCTCTACCCGGGGTTTCCCTCTTCTGCCAAAATTAGGGAGTCGTTGCGGCATTCGGAAAAATGGAAGCGCACGCAGCCAAGTGTGTGAGTACAACAGTGCCCCACTCCTCCCACAATCACCTTATTGGTCAGTGAGGAAAGGTGTGGATACGATAATTTCACAATGCAGTCATCCCAGAACTGCAGCAGTGGATTCAGTGGTTGTGTCCGGGGGCTCAAAATAATTTTTCCACTTCCTGGGAAAGTGTCTGCTTCAGGCCTCTGCCGCGTTGCGAACCTGTTCACACTTCTAAAATAAAATATGTATTTTTCGTAGTGGTACATATCTCGACAAAGAAAGAAGCACTTAATAGAAGAAAAAGTGAAAAGGGGAGATCGTTTGAATATTCAAAAAGTAAGCCAAACAGTTTAAAAAGGTAACAAAAATAAGGATGAAAACGGATATCGTGCCAAGGGCATGCCATAACAGTGGCAATCACGTGAAATACGAGTGAGAAGTAGGCCGAATCGGTGAAAACACCCATTTTTTCTTTTCGGTAAAAATTTCGGTAAGTTTCGAGAAAAATTCGGTAAATCGGTAAATCAAAATTTTCCGAAAAACACCGGTAAATCCGGAAAATCGGTAAACGGAAAATGCACACCCCTGGTTCTAATACTACAGGTCAGGGGTTCAAACTCAGCTTCTCCCAGCCTCGAACTCGCTTAAAGGCACAGTCCAACCTCAGAGGTAATTTTTGATATTTTGATCCGGTCGCCGTCTATAGCAACCCTGCCAAGCGCGATTTCTCAATTCGCTCAAATAAGCAAGAAAAAGCTAGGAAAAAGTCGACCACGCCCCCTTGAAAGAAAAAATGGGTAACGCCCACTGCCAGCGACCTCAATAGGGAAGAGACGCGCGAAAGATTTTATTCAAAAACTATGTTCTTCTATTTGTTTTCAGCCTGGCTTTATATTGTGACCTGCTTCGGAATGATGGCTGCGAATAACAAGAAAACACAGGCTCGAGACAACTCGTCCGCGAACTTCTACCAGTTTAAATTTAAAATTTTTGAGGAGTCGTAACTCGGTTCGTAGTGAGTTCTGAGCGATTCTGAAGGCACCATTGTGATCAGCGTGAAATTTTCTCCAAGATAGGCAGAAAAACGAAAAATCGATTCTGAGCTTGGACTGTGGCTTTAAGGCGAAATTTTTTCACAATTCGAGGGGGATTGGAATATCTGCGCTTCAGTAAAAGGCTCTTGGCGCCGTTCTTTCAGTATTTTTAAAAGGCAGGTTGACCGGTATTTGCAACAGGAATATTGGCTCTAGTAGGGCCTAGATGTCTTTTTGGTTGCTGTTGGTTATGTTTTAATGTTTTTCCATTCGCTTTTTTTTTGTTTTGTTATTCACATGTGCTGACGCGCATGTAATAAATGTTGAAATATATTTTTGGATAGCGGCGATGCAGGAGTGACTTTCCTCGAAGAAGTGAGCTGAATTCCGTTTTTCAATTTCCCATTTCGTCATGGGAAGGCCTCGGAATTCGGGTTTCCGAAAAATTGAAACAGAAACAGAATACTGGAATAACGTTTAATCTCTTGCACCGTCGACGTTTATCAGTTTCTCACTCGACGGGACCTATATTGTCGATTCGATCGCTTATCGGCGCCTTCAATATTCCGGTTAGGACGTGTTTGTAGTCAGTTGCTGCGAGCATGGAACATATAATACACGCTTGATGAGAGTTGAGCACGCTTCTCCGCCATTTCAGGGACATGTTCCTGAGAGCATCTCTATTGCCACCGGTGTCCCTCAAGGTGGAGCCCTATCGCCTGTTCTTCTTCTTCTTTGCAGCCACATCGAGGGTTTTGTCATAGGCGGAGAAACTGGGGGACCAGTAGTGGATTCGTCCATAGATCTATTGTGGTCAGCGTGGTAGGTCTCTTCGGACAGTTGAATAAATGTGCGGTGTTATGGCCGATGGAACCGCATTCCGGACAAACATCAGATTTGCTGCTGTCAATATTGCTATCGTAAGACATAAGCATTGTAGAGTGACCGCAGCGATGCGAGTGTGCATCTGGCCCTTCTTCCGAGTTAAGACTCGAATGAGCAGACTGGTGGCGATACTTCTCCAAGTACAGGATTTACGGCCGCCCACTCAAGATGACACCGTACGAAAGTGGTGTGCTCGCGCAGAAGACGGAGTCGTTCTTGCTGTGAGTCGTGCCATCTTTGCAAATTGACTTTGCTTGAAGCATCGGCAAATGGCTTTCTTTTGGTTCTCTCTCTAACGGGGTTGAGCACTCTCCATGACGGATAATTTGGTTGTTTTATAAGGTTGATACGGAATTTTTGAAAAGCACGCCCATGCCGATCACTTTTTCCGCAGGGATACCGTAACCATTCTTGAACAAAACATGGTAACGAATGTAAACACACGCTCATAACATGCGGGGTATAAAAGAGCGGAGGAGCGGTATGCATTCATTCACACACCGCTCTCCTCGAGAAGCCACTGGGGAGTGGCTGAGGAGGTCGAAATTGTGCAAACATGTTTGTTGGCTATTAAGATGTGCTGACACTTGGAAAAATTTTAAAGGAGGGTTACGGTAGCCCTGCGGAAAAAATGATCGGCATGAGCGTGCTTGTGAATTTTTGGGCTTGCAGCTGACAGTGCTCCTTCACTGGTAGTAAACGTGTTTCGGCATGCAGGTGCTCGACTGGGGAACTCCTAGCACATCCGGTGGCGATGCAAAGAGCGGCATTCTGTACGCGATGCATCTTAGTCCAAGATGAATCTGAAACTAGATGCTGCCAGACCGGTGCGGCGTACTCCAGCGCGGGCTGGGGAATCACTTTATACGTAAAGATATAGTTTCCTTTCCAGGGTAAGGCGTAGCGGTGTGATCGGTCCGTGAGAGGTGCGGTCCCCCCTCCAGCTTTAGAATCGGTGCGGCCCCCCTCACATCAAGCTTGTGACTTCAACCTTTTGTGTGGAACAAATTTGAGTGAAGGCTCCTCTGAAAAATGCTTCCAAACGATTCTTCAGCGAAAACGGGCGTTATAGGTCACAAGACACACCGGCCGTAATCGGCTCAAAATGGTCGGATCGACCTGGGAGTCTGCCGACAACTTTTTCTATTGTTCCCTTTTAAAGTAAACACTACACCAGCCAGATCCTAAAAAAATATTTTCTCGATCTCTCCAGACATCCAAGTCCAGACGGCAGCTTTCCGATTTTTCATCACCCCTAATGACACCCTCATCGTCGAATGCTTGGCTGCTGGAAGGACTAACCAAGCAGTTTCATCACTTATCGTCGTGCTAAAGCTCAAAAAACTGGTCTAGAGGCTTTTATCGCAAAAATCACACGGTGTGATGAAACCTCTTTTTGAGGCCCAAATCACACCGTCACATTTACAGTCGTCACACATCGGCCGTGATCGGCTGATAATGGTCGGATGGAACTGGGAGTCGGCCGACAGCTTTTTTTATTGGTCCCCTTCGAAATAAACACGACACCAGCCAGATACTAAAAAATATTTTTTCAACCTCTCTACTCTGGCAAACTGGGGCGTCGACAACAGGTTGATCCGCCCACCATGAGTCACCGCTGGCCAACGCGCCGATATTCGGCGAGGCCGTGGCCGCGAGTTATGCTCTGGTCGATGTCGAGCTGTTGCACAGGCAATTCAAGGCGGCGAAATTGCGAGTTATGATCTGCTGATCAGATGTCGAGGTGTTGCACAGCTAACGCTCTAGATAAAAGGGAAGTATACGACGCATTTTTCAGGCATGCTGTGAATCATGAGAGCGCAGTCGGTTCAATTACCCAAGTTTGAGGTACATTGGCCCCGCCCAGCATCTGGAGGTCCTGCCTATCCGGTGGTGACCCCAGTGGAGGTTGGGTAAGCCAGCCGCGACGCGTGTCGGTGTGCCGACCGCGACGCGTGTTGGTGTGCCGACCGCGACGCGTGTCGGTGTGCCGACCGCGACGCTTGTCGGTGTAAAGTAGTATCTAAGCTAGATGAAACAGTCCTGTAGGATGTGAACTGCTGCTAAATAGGCCGCTAAACGCGACACATCGAGTTGTCAACAGCCCAACAACAGGCGGAAGTCGCTGGGCAACGGGCAGGTCTCAGGCTGACAATACGCGCGATTTGACTTGACAACAGGGAGCGGTTTATGAGATGACAACTTATCAACCTGTTGTCGACGCCCCAGTTTGCCTGAGTAGACGTCTGTCCAGACAACAGTTTCTCAATCTTCGGTTAGTATCTCGGATTAGACTGAAATCTTGCGTGGGGGTTCCTGTTAGTCAGGCAAATGCAATGGTGTGTAAAAAATGTCTTTTTGACTTCGGTGTTCGGTCGTAATACTTGTATTTCTTTCTGTGATTCCCACTGAACATAGTTCAAAACGTGACAGATTTCTGTTATGATGAATGTCTGATCAGTTCATAATGAGTGATTTTAAGGTGAAAATATATCATTTTCGATAGATTTCAGGTATTGACTTAGTTATTTCGTCTATTGTATGGTGCTCG
>JAPDOI010002022.1:0-104943 GCA_029168955.1 Aplectana chamaeleonis
TATACAAGTCTGTTGAGTACCTTCTCGTTGGTGCCCCTGTTTCTACTGAACCCAGCAGACGTTTGAGTGCACACAGGGAACGTTCGAGCGATATAGCGTGCACAACTATATCGCGAAAGTATCCCACACATTGCATAAAGGTGTCGCCGTCCGGCACACTAAGGCCTCTGGTCCATAACACCTTAGGATCCGCACCTAGGGAGTCATGGAGTCTTTGGCCACAAGCCACAATTTCGCCACCCTGAACTGTCGATCGCTGTCGAGTGATATCAAAAAACTGCGCTATCCAGACTTCTGAGCTATTTCCATGCACCGTTTGCTGCTTTGCAGAAACCCGCCTCAGAGATAGACCCGTCATCAGCGTCGGAGAGTACACCATCTACTGCGGTAACGCTGACGATAGGAGAGTGGGAGGCTGTGCAATAGCTGTAAGGAAGGATTTCAATGGTATGGTCAAGGAGTTCGGCTCAACGTCGTGTCGGAATGCATTCGTACGACTGCGGGATCACAGAGGATTCAATCTGTGGATAGTGAGTGCTCATGCGCCCACTGAAACCGCCGAAGACAATTCGAAGGATGCGTTTTATGAGGAACTCAATACGTTGCTGGCCAGGATACCTTGTCAACATGCTGTTGTCGTGGGGATTGACGCAAATGCGAAGATGGGACTTGATCAGGAATCCGAAGTACTCGGTAAATGGTTCTACCCAGTGGAGCAAACATCGGACAATGGCTACCGCCTTGTCGACTTTGTGAACGCAGTGGTCTGATTATTGCATCGACATTCAAGAGGAATCATCGCCGCCATCAGCTTACGTGGCAGGGACCAACCCGGCTATCTCCAGAAGAGCAGCGGAAGCGGAAGATGACAACTTTGAAACTACAGCTTGACTATGTCCTGACGAGGAATATTCCAGTATCGGACATTCGAAGATCTAGATCTGTGTGGGATGTCGCATTCGATTCGGATCACCGTCCTGTTCTGTTGAACTTCACTGCGAGGATTCATAAGAGGAAGCGAGGGCTCAGCCTCTCCAGAGGATTGACATGACAAGTCTCAGAGATGAAGAGTGCAGAAGGAATTTCCGACAACGCGTTTCTATTCACATCGGGTACGGACTAAGAAGAAACTTTGCGACGCGGATTCTTTTGTCAAGTGCATCAGGACGCTTCGAAAGAGGCACTCCCGGTTGTACAGCCTAAGAAGAAGTTCGCCTACGTCTCAGAAGAAACAACATCTACCTACAACAGGTATGTGCTCTCCGAACTCCAGGAAACTTGGTGGAGGAGAAGCGTCTGAGGAGGAAGTTGCATCGGCAGCTTCAAAGTGACCGCGAACGAGAGTGGACGTGTAGAGCTAAGGAGTTCGAGAAGGCTTGGGAGGAGAAGAATCCGAAGAAAGCCTACACGTTGCTGCGACAATATAGCGGGAAGTTCAAGAGATGTTCTCCTGTCTTGAACACTACCAATGGAGTTGCAGTTGGTGATGGGACGCTGCCAATATGGAAGGATTACTTCAGTTCACTACTGAATCGTCCAGCGCCATCAGTACCTGAGCTCCCGCATGTTCAGAGAGCACATTACGATGTCAGTGAGAAACCGCCGACTGAGTCTGAGGTTTTGCATTGTGTTCGGAAAATGAAGAATGGAAAGACAGGTGGAGATGACAACATCACTGCTGAAATGCTGAAAGCTCTTCCTCCGTCTGGGATTCGTGAAATGACCAACACCATCCGTGATATATGGATGAGCGAAAGGATACCCGATTCGTGGAGACATGCGATCATCGTACCTCTTCACAAGAAGCTATCCTTCACGGATCCTAAGAACTACACAGAAATCTCTCTACTTCGTGTCATGTACAAGGTTTTAGAACGTATCATTCTCGAGCGACTTATCAAACATCGTGAAGGAACGTCCAGAGATGAGCAAGCCGGTTTTCGACCTGGAAAATCGACCATCGACCAAGTGTTCGTCGAGAGAAGAGTAATTGAATCGTGGCAGCGGTTTTCGAAGCCATACCAGCTTGCCTTTTTGGACTTTGAAGCCGCGTTTGACTCTCCTCATCGTGATCGATTGCTCAATGCTCTGCGAGCAGATGCAGTCCCGCAAAAGTATGTTCGATTAATCGAGGACATGAACAATGGAACAACAGCAGCAGTTCGTACACCTGTCGGATTTACGTCAGCTTTCGAGGTGAAAACAGGAGTAAGGCAAGGAGCCGTTGCAGGACCTTTTCTTTTCAACTTCGCCGTTGATGACATCATGCGTAGAGATGCAGAACAGTTTCCTGCGGATGTGATCCTAACACCATCAGGACTCTCCCTTGTCGACCTGGAGTACGCCGACGACATCGTGTTATTCGCTGAAAACAACGCAAAACTACAAAGGATTGTGAACCTCGTTTCGAAGTATGCGGCAGCCTATGGACTTCGACTTCGTCCCGACAAATTCAAGCAGATGTGGGTCTCTCAGAGGCCTTCAACTGGAGTTTGTGTGGACGGACAACGTATCGAACTGGTGGACGATTTCTGTTATTTGGGCTGTTTGCTGAAGAACGATGGTAGTTATGCAGCGGATATTCGACAACGATGTGCAGCTACGTCTGCATTCAATTCTCTAACCAAGTGTTTGTGGTCTACCACCATCGCGAAGGAAGTCAAGTTGCGCGTCTACCTATCCGCTATTCGCCCTATCATGATGTACGGATCGGAGACGTGGGCAGCACCAGAACGCAGATGGAAAGGTTGGATTGCACGGAGAGGAAGCTTTTAGGCGTTTGCTTGGATATTTCTGGCCGCGTGTATGCCATAACGAGACCTTTACAAGGAAATCGACGCAGTACATCAACGCTTGACACGAGGAGGTGCCAGCATCTCCTAACGCCATCTCAAGCAGCAATGGAAAGTCGACTTCGACTGCTCGGGCATATACTAAGAAGAACGCCAGATCGTCTCGTACAACACGCTTTAAGAAATGCTTCCAAATCCTGTCTGAAACGGCCACCTGGACGTAGGCGAAAGTTCTGGACGGGATGTGGTTAAAGAGGATTTAAAAGTCACTCGGCATCGAAAGACAGTTCAGGCGCGATGTTTCGTTTCGCAGGAAATGGAATAGTGACAGCTGGATGGAATGTGTTCAAATTGTGGCTGAAGACCGTGAAAAATGGACACGGCTGACTACTAGGACGGCACACCTCGGTGAAGATGCGGAATGACCGCGTCAGGCGAGTAACCAACCGATTAAGTCAAAGTAAGTCAATTTTTATTAGTTGCAGTTGGTAAGTGCATTTGTTTACAATTTCACTATTCCCTTGTCGTAATTACGGTTCACGATTTACGAAATGTTCCATTTCCACGCACACTGATTGAAATTAGCATAGAATGGGCAACAACGCCCAGAACATTTTGAAGAGTCAAAAACGACCCACAATGCTGCATGTACGAGAAGCGGTTTCGCGCAATGTGGCTCTCTTTTATTTCCCCTGGATCCTACTCTCTGCGAGTATGCATGTGCAATCGCTCGAAACTCGTTTCTGAGAGGTTTATCGATGAGTTCTAAAACCCCCCTCAAATAGCTCAAGTATGTATTTATCATGTTCAGAGGCTAAGGCATTGTCTTAGAACTTCTAGGCGATAACTGCATTTTCTGTTTTTAAATCAGCCTGATCTTTCAGAGCTGTCAATTGCTGTTTGTTTTCTTTCTAAACCTGCAAATGTGAAGCTTTAGTGCACAACACACGGTTTTCAGAATTTTCCAGTAGATGGGTCTCTATAGGTCACAGACTACTCGCCTAACCTTCAGAAAAAGGGTTCTAGAGAGGAAAAGAAGATAATACATGGTATCCTTGGAATCGCTCTGCCTTTAAGTGATGCACTTGCAAGACATTTCACATCATCGTCTACTAATTCATGGTCAGGCGGAAATTATCGCCGTAGAAAAGTCGCAGGCAGTCAGATGGGAATGAAGGGTTAGAAATTCTCAAGGTACATGATTTCACCTTGGTGAACCAAGAAATTTGAGGCGAGAACTTTTAAAGACAGTGTTCACGATAAGAATCGTTTTTCTGTTCCTCGTGTCTTGAAGGCCATGCTGATTCCATTGATGTTTTGGGAATCGAAACAAGACCTTCTGGGAACAGGTTATAAAGCGCCAACGATGAACTAAGGAAACATGGTGGACGATTGTCGAGGGTTGTAATTCGTCTTTGCAGCCGATGTATGCGGAACACAACTACGTCAAAGAAAGTCTGAGAAGTGGAGGGAAAACAAATATAAACTCTATTTCAGCAATTACCGTATCCTCGAGCATTCATTTCTTCACGTCGGCGACAGTTGGATAAGTGCATTGCTAGATCGGTGAGCAGGTGACGGAGCTGTCCAACTTGCCCATTAGGGGACCGTTCCAACGCTCATATTTAATAGCACCCTCAGTTTTTAAAGCTAAGGTCATCGAGTGAGTGAAATTGCGACTTTGAAAGTATACAGCGTATTCTGCTACCAAAAAATCAGACACGGTTTTTATCTCGAGGAACGCCCGAAGTTTGTGTTCAACACAACACGTCGTAAAACGACATATATGCCTCTGAAGTTTCGAGTCAAATTTACTCTGTTGACAGAATCATGGATGGTGGCGTAATAAAGCAACGAATGTGGCTACAGTTCTCTGGCTGCGCACCAAGCGACGCGCGATGGAAAAACGTTGCGATCTAGCGTCGTCGTAAACAATCTTACGAAAACAGGTAGCCAAAAAGTAGTTGTTGTTTTATTTTAGCCGCCCCCTTTATCATTTTTAAGACACGTGTTTGTTTGTTATGAAGGTACCTTTTTAGGCGTAATGCTCATCATAACATCGTTTCAGTATTATTCGCACTTTTTATACAAACTTTTTCCGTAGATATTCCTCTACATGTTTCAACGTCACGTCTCTGGAGCGGTATGAGGAGATGCCCAGGTTGATTCGGTTCATCTGACAAGAAGTGCAACACGAGCAACAATGCAAAAAATGATAGAGACTTTCTCTGCAATGGGAGAACCCACGGACACCAAGTCACATGTTTGTCGTCCGCTTGCAACTGCTTGTATTGGCAGTCAGCATGCTTTTCAACTCACAGTCTAGAAAACCGTGTGGAATTTCTTTCACATGCTCGACCTGTTCCCACTCGCGAACAACGAGGGTAAAACCATTTCCACGAAAATTTCAGTGCCAGTGACACCAAGGAATGGCCAACAGCGTACGCGCGCGCAGACGCGTGGCGACAAGTGACTGGATTTTAGCAGCCGGGGACTGTGTCACCGTAACCGTATTCGCCGTGGGCTGGTCCAGAAATCAATCATATCGAGGTCAATGCTAAGGTAAGTGGGTATTTGAAGCCGAGGATCTCAGCCATTCGGGGAGTGGTTTGCTCTATCACCGTAGAATGTAATTATCATGACCACATTGAAAATAAGTAAAATTGGTATTCCTTGTAACGCTCAGTAGCTTGCTTGGTGTCCTCTTCGCCCCTATTAATGAGATTTGGGTCTCTTGGATTGCTTGCTGGCCCTCCTGTTTTTATTTTCTGAAGTGACTTCCTGAACTGATTGTCTGGCCAAAGACTAAAAACTGGCTGGATGTTGAGACAGCAAAATAAATGCTCCAGCACTAATGAAGTAGGCACGATCGCGTTAATTAGGGGGCCGGCCGACAAAATTCAAACCGATGATTACCTTCAATCTGAGCGTGTTTCAAGAAAAAATTTGCCGAAGTTTTTCTCTTATTTTCTATTGATGACCAAATCTACATTCTCATGAAGACAAAGCTCAGATATGGTAGTTTTTATCGCGAAGCTGCTGCCTTTAGGATAGAAGATGTTTTTTTAGAAAATTTAGCGCCTTAGTGTGGAACATTCCGATCATATGAAGATAGGGGACTTTGCAGGAGTGGTTTAAGATTGTGGTAAGGAACGATATTCGAACAATCATATCTTGTGATGGTTGAAATATGCAGGCTAAACACAGGTGATATGAATGTTTGTTTGCGGTTAGGACAAGTTAAGTAAACGTATGCTTACGATGAAATTTTCTGACATGATGCAGTTTTCAGTCACGAAGTCGGATGAAATAGCTATCTTCCCAAATAGCAAAGGGTAGGAAAATGTTTGGCTGTCAATCTGAATGTTGAAAACAACTGGAGTACATTTAGAAAAATCAGTCATATGTGTTCATTAAGGTGTACCGAAGGCACATAGAAGTCAAACAGACCAAACCGGAAGCAATCGTTACTCATTTTAAGATAACAGTCATTTGGAGAAAACTCTTCTAGATCAGATTAGTGGTGTCTACAGAATTTATCGAACGCAAACTGTGAGTGCGTGGAAGCACTTTATGACCCATCAAACATGTAAATTTGAACAGCAGGAATTCTGTGGAAGAGTTGTCATTGGAGCCTGTTCTTTTCGAAAATCGATTTCTCCACTTCCGCCATGGTTCCAGTGCAGATCACAATACAAAGGGTACTTTGTAGAGGTACTCTGATATCCTAGGGGACTCCAAGCTTCGTGGTCCGCATGGCAGGCGCACCGCTACAACACTGAGTCGACATTTAGCGTGCACTTCACTTCAGCGACTCGAAAAATTTTTACAAGCAATTAATCGGGTTTTCGACTAACTCGATTTTTCAAAAATTTCGAACTTATTCCGAGAGTTAGATCTTTGACGCACTATTCAATATATTACAGAAATATGATTACTGATACTGCGAATAACCATTTGCGAGTAGAGAATCAGCTTTTCTTTCGCCCGTATTCAGGTTGATTTCGAATAACAGAAATAATTTCAGTCGATGCAAAGATCACCAATGTAGAGACAATTAGGGCCTTCCCTCCTAAGTCCTGTTTCGGTTACGGTTGGTATCCTAGGCCGGGGGCTCTACTTTGAAAACTACCTTATGAAGCGGACCCCATGGAGAAAAAATGGGGACGCGCAAGAGCAGAAAACAGGTAACATATAAAACGGTTATTACCTCCTAATTCCTAGTCAATATGTAATAAAGAACTATTTTCGTCACAGTACTAAATGTTTAAGAAAAACGCTATTTTACAAAAATTTCTCTCTTCCTAGAAGGCGCCGAACGCTGGAATGGTGAATTGTATCCAGAAAAAAAAGCTCTGAGGATCTGAAAAAGTCATTTAATCAGAATTTTCCGTCTTGAAAAAATTTAGAGAGAATTTTCGTCTCAATGTCACAAAAAGAATGCTAACAATGTTAATACAAAAAAAAACTGGCGTCGCAATGCGATGACCGCAAGATTGAGTATGTAAGCTATTAGCTAGCACCATTGAGTGTAAATCAGGCAAAATATCATTTCACTAAGCATTTTGCGATTGAAGAACAAAGAATTCCTTTCATGGTAATCTTACGACCATTTTAATGTTTCAAACCGCTAGAATTCATAGCGGCCGATGAACATGATTCTCTGGATGGTCTTATCTACACGGATTTAGTTGGCCATTTATCTCTGTATAAGGGAAAAGAGTTATGGAAGCTGAAACTTTGGAATAATGATTTTGACGTCAGCAGTCGTTGAATAAACAAAAAAAAACGAAAATCGATTTTTTGGGTGGCGTACCATTCGAGCAGATAGTGGCCCACCGGTGGGACACCAAGTATACTGATGACACAATGGAATTGCACGCGGTCGAACGTGCAGCCACCCAATTGAAATTAGGCGTGTTCGTGAATGGGTTCCTTGCTGGCGATTTAAAGGCACAGTACACCCTCACAAGCTGAATTTTGAGATTTCCTAGTAATTGCTGTAGAACCCCTCCTGTATAACAAGTGCCAAATTCGAGTCGAGTTCCTTCAAGTAAGCGAGATGATTTAAGCGACCACCACATGGTCCGCTTCTCACCACCACAGGCCTCTGACCCCTTCCGGATTTTCGAACTCGAATAGCGGCGCGATGGATGGATAATTCCAAAAGTCAGGGTCGTTATTCCGGACACTACCGGACTGTCTCCTTATATGGCTTTACCTCACGACGATGCGATGATACGAGAAATTACATGCCTGAGTTTAGCAACTCGTTCACCAACTTTCACCCTGAGAACTTACGAATCTTTGAAGAGCCATAACTCTATTCAAAGGGGTCTTGGACGATGATGCAGAGATACCGCTGTGATCAAGCTCGTGTGACTCTCTCCAAAAGATAAGCCATAGAATCTGAGTAACAATTATTTGGGTGTCCTACGCTTTTCTTGGACTGAGAGTCACACGCTGATCACAGTGGTATCTCTGGAAATCGTTCAAGATCCTTTGAACAGAGTTATGGCTCTTCATAGATGCCTAGATTTTAGAAGGGTGAAAAATGGTGGACAGTTGTCTCAGGCTGTATTTCTCTCCATTCACCAATCATTGCGTGAGAGAAAGCCAGGATAAGAGACAAGAAGTGAACTGGCGAAGAACGACGACTCGTTGGAATTCATCCATCCATCAACCACTATTGAGTTCGAAAATCTGTAAGATCGGGCCTGTGGTGGTGAGCGAAGGGGCCGGGTCTGTGGTGGTCGCTTATATCTCGCTTATTTGGAGGAAATGAGATCTGGCATGTGGCACGTGTTATACACAGGAGGGTCTTCTACACAATTATATGAAAATCTCGAAATTCATATCTGAGGGTGCTAGTGTGCCTTTAAAGGCAAGTCCACGATGAAAACCAATTTGGGCTAGTATGCGTTCATTCGGACTATCCATGACAACCAGGAGATGTCAGCCTAACTTCTTATTGTGGGTGACAAACCGTCTCGATATATCTGTCAATTTTCGCTATATTGCAAAGAACCGATGTTACATACACAACATAATTCATCTTCTAAGAGTTCTAAGAGAACACAGACTTTAGTGAAGAGAGACAAGTAAGAAAAACACTGAAGTGCGTTATAAATACCTAAGCATACAATGTACATGATAATTACACTCAGTTCTACAACAAAACAGCTCCCCTTGGCTGATCTCAGCCTCAAATACCACTTAGATGTGACGCTGGCGCTAGATGATACGATAACGCGCTCCACGGCGAATGTGGTTACGGTAACACAGAATCCCAAAAATGGGTTTTCCTGCTCCAAAGTTGACGTTTTTGAGGGGGCGTTCGCTACCGTTAGTCGATGAACGGAAATTAGTATTCACTCGGAAACAGAGGAAACGTCCCCATAATATGGTTTCATCGTGTACGATGCCTTTAAGTTCTAAATAAGGCTTCAGAGTCTGTCAAATTCTTTACAAACTGATACCTAATACCCATTTCATAACTCTGAAGTTACAGAGAAATTCCCTGAGTGTGGGTTCTGCAATATTTTCCGTTTCTTGAGACGTTGGAGTTTCCAGAACCGCTGTCTGGAACAAATGAACCCACACCTACGTATCTTCAATGGGACGGCTCTCAGAAGTGAGGACGGAAACGCAGCTTTAGGGGCTAAGGTCTAGATCTTAAAGCCAGGATTTTCAAATATCTGGTTCAGCATAACTTATAACGTTATCAAAAAAACTTTTTCACGACATGCCTCTTTCGTCTCCCAAGTATCTATGTAGCGGTTTTCGGCGGAATCAATGGTCAAGTAATGAAGGTAAATCGACTACCAGGGACTCGGCAATTGCCTTTGACTCCTAGTTTTCCAAAATTGTCGAGTTTCCAGCGGGACCACACCGGAGAATTTTTGTCTCGATTGTACTGTTTGCGGTGTTAAAGGCCCCTCACTTTTCGACTTGCCTGCAAAATTCGGAGATAACAACATTTGTGCGCAATAGATTATAAACGCCGCCGAATTTGGAAGAGTTGAAAACGCATGGTTAAAGCTCGCCTGTATTTGAGTCGCGATTGGCTCGAAAAATCAAAAAGATACAGGCTCCGCCCCTCAGTACGAATGTTCAATGTCGATTACGGTCATTGGTGTAACCTAAGGTTGTAAGATCGTTCCACGCCTAAGGGCCTTAGTCGAGAGTACATTCAGTCGTTGGCTAATGCTCGCTGTAGATCCACTAGTCTGAAAAATACCGAACTCGTCCCACTTCTCTTGTTGAGGCCAATATAGGGCAACCGTTATTACTTAGAAATTTCAAGTTGATTTTTTCCGATTTTTCCGTTATCTCTGAAATTAACAGAGAGGACATTCCATAAAATTGATATCAGTATGCTGCCTTTAAAGGCAGTGTTCACTGATAAAAATCGTCTTTCTGTTTTTCGCCTATTTTGAAAAAAGCTGATTCAATGATGTCTCTGAAATCGTACGGTGACCGTTTCCACAGAGTTATGCGTAACTTCAGTGGGAGCGCGCATGGTGGACGAGGTTTCCCGGGCTTGTAACTTCCCATCTGAGAGTGTGCCAACTGTCGGGGAAAGACAGCAGTTGAGAATAAACTGGGAAGAACGCTCCAAGATTGGAAACATCGCCAAAGTGTGTAGCAAGACCCGACTGGTGGGCGTGTTGCGCCGAACTCGCTCACGTGTGGACTTCGCTGGGAGTCAGTGTGTCCCTCCACTACCCATTCCTAGTGGAAAGTGAAACACATTTTTTTATCGTAGACACTGCCTTTAAGCATCCATGTTCGACGTTGAAAGTGAACGCACCAAGTAAGTCAACCACACTGGACTCCAAATATCCTACTCTCGTGATTCCTAGTTTTCAAATTGTCTGAGCTTCCGGTGGGACCATACCTGAGAAAGGTGTGATCCGTGTACTATGGCGCCTTTGGCGTTCATCTGAGATGGTGGACAACGTAAATTACGGAAAGTTTAGCCTTAGTTGGTGAAATTTCAGCTACAGCGCCCGCATATTCTACGTAAATTCTCGCTACGGCACCCGCATATTCTACGCAAATTCTCGTTACAGCACTCGGTCGATCGACCCACCCAGTCCTGATCCGTACTAGAAAGGCGATCCCAGCTGCGATCGACAGCATCGCCGTTTCTTCCCCACGGCCTGCCGCATCCCAGTGGTCAAAATTATTCTCACCATGGTCTCCCAGAGAGCGACACGGGGGCACCCTCCACGGTCAGCCACAACAGACTGTCAAGTAATCACTAGTGAGATGACTGGGCCAACACTGTTCGAACGGCTTCCTGCGTTCCGCGTAGCCAGCGCGGGTTTAGGATTGCATTTCAACACAGCCTGCCGCTAAATCCGTAGATTCTCGCCACAAAATTATAGCGAGAATATACGGGTTTAACGACAGAATGATCAATGTATCGAATTTAGCCTTCGTTTTTACGTAGAATATGCGTAGAATTTGCACTCTTGTAACGTCGACACAAGAATATGCAGCTTTTAGCTATCGTAGCTAAAACCCGTAAATTCTTGCTACATGGAATGGGGCGGCGTTACAGGACGCGCCCCCGGAGGCATCTAGCTACGCGTTGGCAGAGTAGAATAATGTCTTTGAAATACGACGTTTTAATGCGTTTCTACTCGTTTCTTCGTAATTTTGGTAACACTTCAAGGCCAACGCATTGTTTTATGTGAAAAACTCGGGCTGCGTGCTGCAACAGCGGTTGTCTACTACTGCAGGTGCGACCATCGTTCGTGAATGGAGAATACAGTTCATCTCCGAACGATCGGTGTGTCGTTTCCAGTTCCATCTTGTCGTTGCACAATATGCTGACGCAATCTCGGCGCACATACCATATGCTTAACTTCAAATAACGGTATATGCAACACGCACCGAGTTTGCGTCAGCATATTGTGCACAGACAAATGGAACCGCAGCAGCGAAAAACCTCTTTTTTTATTGTTTATGTACATATCTAATAACAGCTCCACTCCGCTATTCTTTGATTCCATTGTGGAAGGGCACGTTATAGGAAATTCAGCATCTTGGTGTGGACTCATGGCATGGACTATATGTTTCCTCCCGTTTCTGAAACCTCCTAGGATTGCTGGATGGAGTTTTAGCTCGAAATGCCCCATAGCGCTGCCCGCATCACGTTACGCGCACCCAATTGTGTTACGGAGGTGGTTTGGGACGAACGATAATGACATTCCGTGGGATAATGGAAGTCTCCAACTTTGTGTGCGGCTGGTTGCGCTATTTTGACCTGCCGTGAGCTTGGAAGCGAATAAATCTCTGGAACCCGCCACAATATTCTGCATTTTCTTTCTTGGAATTTGGTTCCGATGTATCTTTTCTGTTCTCTGGATAAACTCGCTTTCACTCCTTCCTCATGTTTTTCGCCATGCAACACTTCCGTCTAAGACGCTGTTTTCGTGCTTTTTCATTGTGTTGCTCGTCTCGAGCATGATTGATGTGGTGTGTGTCGCGTTTTCAATGCGCATCCGATTCTCAGCAAGCATCTGCGAAGGATTTTCGCTGGGTTAAGATGTTTGTTCGAAGGAGGGCGATTATATCAACACTTCATTGACAGAGATCAGATTGGGTATTTGAAAATTGTTAAAGGCAGGGCCCGGGCAGAATTTCGATTCTGAGATTTTCCGCTGAATCTGTGCTCATGGTACAGGTAGTCCGAAGGAACATGCGAAAACTGCGTTAAAACCGGTCTTCTCCAAAATCTTCCAGCCACTTCCGTGAGCCGATGATCCAGAAAAGTCAGAAAATTGTGGCCGTCGTCCATATTTTAGCCGTTGTTCACGCTTTCTTCAAAGTGCTGTGTAATTATCGGTCATTCCAGCCATGAATATCATGCTGTGGATACCTTAATCCCTTACTTTGAGGCTGTTTTCTCCATAACTAAGGACTCAGCGTTTGTGAAACGTTCAGACGATGTTCAGCTCGGCCAGCCCAATCTATTTGACCCAAATTTCGGTAGTGTCAAAATTTGACCGGACCTTGCCTTTGAGCCACTATGATTCCAAACCAAAGCGTCTGTGTAAGGAAAACCTCTTAAAGGCAGTGTTCACGATAAAGAAAGTTTTCGAAATTCCACTGGGATTGGGTAGTGGAGGGACACTCTGTAACGTTAACGTCGAAAGAACGCATGAAAACGAGCCAGGAAGAGCCCCAAAAGAGCCCGAAGTTGCAACTTCGAGCGCATTGAAAACCCCAAAAGCGCATCACACGCCCACCGACGTGAACAAATGATTGCTCGAGATCGTGAGATGAGCGATGATTTTCAATCATTAGCCCCGTTCTTCCCTTCATTCTCAACTTCTCTCTTTACTCAGGTCAGCTCGCATAGATCGGCTGCAAAAGACGGAAGTTACAAGCCTCGGACAACTCGTCCACCATGTTTCCATAGCTCAATCTTTGAGGGACCTTACCTGCGTTCACAGAAGGTCTTGTATGATTTCAGAGACACCATTGGAATCAGCATGGGGCCGTTTTCAAGATAGGTGGAAAACCCTAAAAACGTTTTTCCTGGTGACCACTGCCTTTAAACGTACAGTACACCCTTAGATATGAATTTTGAGATTTTCATTTAATTGTGTAGAAGGCCACTCCTGTATAACACATCCCAAATGCGACATCTCAATTCCTCCGAATAGGCGAGATATAAGCGACCACCCCAGGCTCGACCCCCTAATAGATTTTCGGAGTCGATAGCGGTTCGATGGCCTGATGAATTCCAATGAGTCGTCGTTCTGCAGTCCACTACCGGACTGTCTCCTTATCCTGGCTTTCTCTCACGCAAGGATAGCGATTGAAGCGAAATGCGGGCCTGAGACAACTCGTTCACCAATTTTTCACCCTCAAAATCTAAGCATCTTTGAAGAGCCATAACTCTGTTCAAAGGGGGTCTTGGACGATTTCAAAGATACCATTGTGGTCACCGTGTGACCCTCTCCAAGAAAAGCATGGAATCTGGAAGAAAAATTTCCTAGGTGTCCTGTGCCTTTAAGCCTCTTTCACACTTGCCCGACCGACGTCGGACGACTCGTTATCGAGTGTGTAATATCTACCTACCCTATCCTATCCATCTTATCTATCTTGACTTATCAAACTTGATAACGAGTCGTCCGACGTCGGCCGGCAAACTATGAAATGGGCTTTACAGATTAGAAATTTATAGCCTAACAATGACGGCACTGATACGTGGCTCTATTTCTCTTAGATATCGAGGTTTTTGCCTTTACTGTTAATGTTCTTCCCACATATTTGGAACGAATATTGACAAAAAAAACCAAATTCTAGACTGTTGAATGGTTTACGTTTCTTCGAAGCGTAGAGACCAGCGTATTACGGATACACCATATCTCCTAGGGTGAAATAAATCACCTCATGATGTTTATAGGGCACCTGTTGTCTGTTCTTTAGTCACCGCCGGACGCTGTCACTAATCCTGTGAGCCTTCAATTTGCCTATTTTCTAATTATCCGCCATTTTCGGAGGCGGCTGTGTTAGGAAATCGGATCTGCGCTAATCCTTCCGAATTGGTGGTAGACGCGTAGAAATCATCTGGTGGTTCATCTATTCAGCGGCTGAATCTGCTCATCCTCGGTGGCCAATGTCGCTGACGCAGTGCTTTTCAGGGATAGTACTATATGCTGAAGCAACCATCTATAGGGAATAGTTTGGCTCCTGGCTGATATCGCCTCAATACAATGCTATCCTTATTGTGTGTTGGCGCCAACTCGGTGCACGTACATATGTATGCCACAACATATACTCACCGAGTTTTCACCAACAATCAAGGAGGAACCCACACAATAAGGAAGCTATCTTTATTTTTGATCTCGTTGTAGTGGTCATTTTCTACCCTTATCTGTTACATCCAGGTGTACTGTTTGTTCTGCTAGCGTAGCACGCCGCGTTTCGTAACAGCCTCGTGTCAGTCACACCTTAAAGAAGTATGTATTGTGAGCTTGACTGCTGATATTCATTATACTGCCGCCCCTACCCAAATCGTTGTTTTCACCTGCGCTGACTTATTATGATCTGCAATTGGCATGCCTCACAATTTTGCTGACAAGTTGAAGGCAAGCAGGTCTGACTGCCTTCCTTTCCATGACAGTACTAATAAAGCTCTTGCAGAGACCACACTTTTTTTGTACAGGAATTGTTTTTGTCTTCGAACACTATTTGCGATGAGAGGGAACATACTGAACGATGCTCAGCCAACCTATGGTGGGCTAAAGGACAGCCTAGTTTTGAAAACCTTGAGTGCTTCCAGCCACGCTCTAACGCCCACCTTTTGATTCTTTTTCTCACTTACAGTCTACAGCGACGGGAAAAAGGCGATTGTGCTGTTGCGTATTTTCAGTATACATACTGTAAACCGCGCCACAATCGACGCCAAAATTGTATATTTTTTGAATTTTGAAACAAAAGCACTGGAGAAGTTGAGAAACATACAGTTTTTTCCCTTACCACATACACCTGAAGTCTTTATCATATATACACGCAGGAGTAACAAGAAAGAATGAAAAATCACAGAAAGATTGGAAATAGCAGAGAAAAATTATTTTTTCCTGTCATTCCTGTTTGTGTCTATGGTAAAAACTTCAAGTACATATATTCGAAGTGTTTGTGGGTGTGGATAGAAGTCACCGTTTTTCAACATTCCGCATGTTTTTTTTTCGAAGTTTAGGAGAAAGTTAGAAATTTCTCGTTGACTATGGCGCAACCTACAGTATACGGTTTACCGCAATGTTAAAAGGACATGGTGCGGTTGCGGTCACACAATAAAACAACGGTGGAAGACGCCCAATTTCATTATCGATCGAGAGCACAGTTGATTTTTGGGGTAGGTTACCGTTTTTCTTTTTTTTTTCTTGCTTACTTCGGCATTAATTTTGTTTCTGACTCTTATAATATTACGAGTAGGGGCTTTTCTTGGTTACAGAGGGGAACTTGCCGTTTTTTTTATTTCAAAACAGAATTTTGAAAGAAAAAACACTTCGAAGTCCTAACAAACGGCTAATTTCCAACACGCACTAAGAATATTGTCAATATTTAAACAGTTAGAAACAAAATTATAGCCGAAACAAACAAGAAAAACCGTAACTTATAGAGAAAATCAGCTGTGCTGTCGATCGATAATGAAATTAGGCGTCTTCCACCGTAGTTTTAGTGTGTGACCGCAACCGCACCATGTCCTTTCAACATTGCGATAAACTATATGTATTTCTGAAAATTTAGCATCCTGGCAAAAGTTACGATTTGGCAATGCCATTAAGAAGTCAAAAAAAGTTTCAAAAATATGTTGAAATATCTCAAAAAAATGATTTCGCCTAAAATACCCTGGAGTAAAAAAAGGTCAGGAAGTGAAGTGAAATAAATAAAAATACGATTTGGTGGTCGACCATTTCACAAGCTTCTCCGTCAAACTTATCAGAACAAAATCAAGCGCGATATGGAATGGAGCGTCGCTTTCACCTAGCTCTACCTGTGCTGATTCCCTTTTTACAGCTTTAAAAAATGGCTTAATGTCTCTGTCGCGCGCTTGATTTCGTTTTGATTAGTTTAACGGAGAAGCTTGTGAAATGATCGACCACCAAATCGTATTTTTATTTATTTCACTTTATTTCCTGTATTTTTTATTACTCCAGGATATTTTACGCCAAATAATTTTTTAAGATATTTCAACATATCAGGTTGTCCGATAAGTTCTTGCCGTTTTTTAAAATTTTTTATAACTTTATTTTTAAACATAAAATAACAACAATTTAATCAATAATGTATTCTCCGTTGTTTGTTATGACTTGCTCCTGTGTGACTTATGACTTGTTATGTTATGTTATGTTATGTTATGACTTGCTCCTGTTATGTTATGACTGTTATGACTCGAAATTGCCACTTTTGAACTTCGCAAACCAATATCGAGCAGTTCTTTCAGCTATGGCACCCTCTCCGTATACGGCACAAATCTCTCTAGCAGCTTCCGTGGCTTTGGCACCTCGGTTAAACGCAAAAAGTAGATGGTGTCGAAAATGCTCGTTTTTGTCGACTTGACACTCCATTTAAATGCTCTAAAAATTAACAAAAACTAATCGAAACAAAAAAACCAAATAGACTTTCTTGTAGAGCGAAAAATCCTCTTTCGAATAACAGAAATCATTGTACCAAAAAATTTCATTTCGATCGCTAATTTTTTAATTTGAAAAAACGGCAAGAACTTATCGGACAACCTAATATTTTGGAAACTTTTTTTTGACTTATAAATGGCATTGCCAAATCGTTACTTTTGCCAGGAAGTTAAATTTTCAGAAATTTCACATATTTTTCTCGAAGGTTCCCTTTTTGACTTCAATTTCGCTCCTCGATTTTCAATTCGGAATGAGGAAACATCTTACAGACGATATTGTCGTATGAGTACAATTTTTGAAGCTTATGACCCACAATCATGAAAAATACCACTCACTGCCGCATTTTGCGCAACAGGTGAATATTCGATATTATTGATCATTAATATTTGACCTTGCATGATGAGAAGAATTTCCCAAACAAGTAACTTAGAGCCATCAACAATCAAAAATCATTGCGGCAGTTTGTGCAACGGGCTAAAAATCGATATTATTGATTGGTCTTTATCGATAATGACTGATGAGCGAAATTTCTCAACCAGGAAAATCAATCCCAGCAACAATCACCACTCCTCGCCGCAATTTGTGCAAAAAGCTCGAAAATTGACAATATTGATTATCGATCGATGACGTGTCATGATTAAGAACTCTGACAAGTTCAGTACTTACCTCCGACGACCTGTGTTCATTGGCTGCAGATCTACCCCCTAACCCCGGTCTCCACTAATCAGTATTATCGATTTTCGCGCTTTTTTGCACAAAATGCGGCGAAGAGTGGTGATTGCTTTGGGATTGGTTTTCTTGATTGAGGAATTTTGCTCATCAGTCGTTATTGATCAATACCAATCAATAATATTGATCTTTTCGCCTGTTGCACAAAATGCCACAAAGATTTTTGATTGTTGATGGCTCTAAGTCATTTGTTTGGGAAATTCTTATAATCATGCAAAATCAAATAATAATGATCAATAATATCGATTTTTACATTTTGCACCAGATGCGGTGATGAGGTGTATTTTTTTATGGTTGTAAGTCATAGGTTTCAAAATTGTACTCATACGGCAATACCTTCTGCTCGATGTTTCATCATTCCAAAATGGAAATCGTGGAGCAAAATCGAAGTCATAGAGGGAACCTTCGGAAAATATATGTGAAATTTCTGGAAATTTAGCTTCCTGGCAAAAGTTACGATTTCGTAATGATCAAAAAAAAAGTTTCAAAAATGTCTTGAAATATCTTCAAAAAATGATTTGGAGTAAAATAGCCTGGAGTAATAAAAAAGCAAGGAAATGAAGGGAAATAACCAAAAAATGCGATTTGGTGGTTGATCATTTCTCAGTCTTCGCCGTTAAACTTATCGAAACGAAACCAAGCGCGCAACGGAAGCATTGAGCCATTTTTGAAAGCTGTAATAAGGGAATCAGCATAGGTCAAGCAAGGTGAACGCAACGCTCCATTCTATATCGTGCTTGATTTCGTTTCTATAGGTTTAACGGAGAAGCTTGTGAAATGATCGACAACCAAATCGCATTTTTGGTTACTTCACTTCATTTTCTAGCTTTCTTATTACTCCAGGCTATTTTACGCCAAATTATTTGTTGAAGATATTTCTAGACATTTTTGAAATTTTTTTTGATCATTACCAAATCGTTTCTTTTGCCAGGAAGCTAAATTTTCAGAATTTGACTTTGTCATCTTTAGCGAACTGTTTTCAACCCAGGGAATGCTGCATCTAGCGGGGCAGATGGTAGTCGTAAGGGGCAAGATCTGGGCTATATGGAGGGTGAGGAACAACATCCCAGCCCTGGTCCAGCAGTTTCTGTTCACATTCTTCACGACAATCCTCGGCCACACGTACCTCGGTTAACCCGACAGAAACTGCTGGTCCTGGATTTCAGGGTTCCGTGAGCATAAAATTGGCTGTTTTTCGGCAACACTACGTCAGATATGACTTCTAGTTTTGATGGAGACGCCATAGCTTCAGTTCTGATTTTCTAGATTTTCTGTAACTCTCTTCTGATGAGAGTCTCATGCTTGCGTTTAGTACTCGTCCGCCAGTCGTTCAGATTGGCCATAGAGCCGCGCCTCCTCGGAAGTCATTGCGGGAGCGGTCCCAATCTTCATTGTTTATCCTCATTCAATGGGGCTGGTGGCTCGTCGAAAAACAAGTATGCATTTGAGACCGCCACGCGATATACGTATACTTGCCAGTGGTAGTCACTCGCTTCTCGCTATGAAGTTTTGATGACTCTATTTATACTTCCTACAAACCTTTTTAAACTCCTCCTGAAAATGCACTGAGCTATTTTTGCCTACTCTCACAGGTCTCAAACTCCAATAACGTGATGCGTTCGAGCGGGATGACGGCGGTCGTAAATCCTCCTCATAAACTGCTAATGACGTTCGTATTAAACCTTGGCGACCCTAGTAGTAGCGCGCTGACGACGAACCTAATTCGAACAGGTGCTGTCTCGACCGGACCAATGTGTTACACTGAAGCGTACTGGTCAGGATTGGTCCCTGAACTCTGAACTGATACCAGCTGCTGGGTATAATGTCTAACGGACCAATTGATTTCAGTCGCTTATATAGATATAGCCCCATTGGCCACTGACTGCCACAAAACTCTGAATCTCATCGATCAACGCTAGCAGAGCAACGGTTATTTAACTTTACGCTAAGAAATCGAACACCAAATCGAATTTTTCTGGGTTTATTGAAGGTCCTCTATTGACTGGATCCACTTTTACAGCCTTCTATAGATTTTTGTGAAAAATCAATAAAATCGATAATTCCAGCAAATCGATAAAATTCTACGGCCGTGATTTCTGTTGATAGAGGACTCTGAAATACTCATCATTGTCAAGTTTGAACATTGATTTACCTCAATAACCCGAAATACCATCACACTGCTAGCGTTGACCGATGTGATTCAGAGGTTTGTCTGACTGCCAAGGTCCACCCCTCATCTCCTGATCATTCACAATGTTTTGGGTTACGGACTCCATTTGTTGAGAGCTTTCCTCCACAATCTCTTCTCAGGCAAACCATCGCTCTGAGCGGTACCGGAGAGCTACTCGAGCGGAGCTGCCTTTCTGCTCCGAGCGAAAATTAGCCTTCTACTCAGGCCACAGCAGCCGCTCTCCGGGCCACAGCAGTATCGCGGGGAGCGATCTTCGGTCCCAACTGGCACTGCGGTCTCTACTCGGGCGATTTTCAAAGATTTCCTAATTGCTATTTTTTCTTTATTTCCGCCTCTTCTAAAGAGGATTAAGCCTGTTAAGGGAATAAGGCACCTGTTACAGCCTGCGGGTCAGGAGGTTAATCCTGCCACAGGCCGCAACAGGGATACCGTCCCAGCGTGGTCCGCAATGAGGAAGCCTTCCCCACCGCGGGCCATGAGGGATCCCCTCGGCCGCCAAAAATTGTCATCCTGAGGGTGATCCGAGGTCACCTCCCAAGAGTGGCCTCGAAAGGCCAACTACCCGTCTACCCGGGACGAGCCGCCTTTTATACCCGCAGGATTGGTTGTTCTTTGAGTGATAACGTGGCTCGCACGTTATCACTCAAAGAACAACCAATCCCGCGTCTCTCTAACTCTGGCAATGGCACCGCTGTGGCTCCGAGAGCGACCGGAGAGTGACTGAGGGGCGAACTGGCACCGAACAGGGACCGCGGTGCCAGTTGGCCCCTCGGCCGCTGTCCGGGCGATGACGTCATAATTGGGAGGAGCCAGTCCCGCTCGGAGCGATGGTTTGCCTGAGATATCCTGCCGTTTTTTTCCTTCACGATGTAAGGTGCTGAAAAGGAATACCCCAAACCTTTGAAAAAAGTTCGATGGTTCACGCCGGGATCGAATCATCAGCTCGCAAAACCATGTTATCAAGTCAAGTAGCACTGTTTAGATCGTTCAAGTTTAAGCCTCCTTTAAGTTTTAAAACTAGTTTAGAGTGGTGTTTAGTTGTATGACATAACTGGAACTGTGAATGAGTTCACATTTATTTGGAAGGTTAAGAGTTTATTTATGACCTTTACTGCAAACCCGTTTATTGCTAGAATGCCAATATGTTGATTTGGTTTTACGGTCTGTTTTCAGTCTGATGTAATCATAAAAAAAGATTTACTATTGCATGTGTGAGGGTTCTGGCATTTCGTCTCAACGAAATAATTGACTTGACGGCTCTTCATAATCTCTCGTAATCTCTCGTAGAGACAGGACATACTGTGCTTCTCTAGACCGAATTCCGTTCCGCAATTGCGTCTCGATACGCTTTGCGGCCGCGCGCTTCCGACTCGGAAACGTTTGCAGCGCCGCAGCCATCTGTTAACTCTAGGTGGGTTTTGGAAATTGGAAAGTAAAAACGATTGGAGAAAACTGTATAGAAAAGCCTCATCGAGTCGGCTTTGGTGCTGGAAACTCGACTGACTCGAGCGCGTGCGGCCGCAGTGCGTGTCGAGACGCGATTGCGGACCGGAATGTGACCCAGAGAAGCACAGTAAATAAAGGCAGTATTCACAATAAAATAGGCATTGATATAAAATGGGCTTTATTCGGCAAAAAAAATCTTAAAGAAGAGTAAGAATAGAAGTACGACGAAAAACGACCAGGAAGTGGGTGAAAACCTCGTGGATCAGCCGACTCATTGGACCACCCCGCCCACGTCATCTAACAGTTGTTCACCGTTCGTTTCAAAAGAGAAACAGTTGCCAAATTTTCAGATATTCTATATGGCGCAAGATTCTCACATCCAAGCACTTCCATTCTCCCATTTTATTTTTAAACAGTTTTTGGTACAAGAAACAGAAAAAAAGTCACTTTCCTAAGAATTTTGAAGTGCAAAACATTTCCGACTTTGGGTTTGAAGACTTCTCTGCAGTACGCTTTCGAGAAAAAATCTGTTCAAAACCATCTACAATATTTAATTCCGCCTCTTTGGTGTTTGACGCACTGCGGACTTTCGACATTCCAAACGTCGTAGATGGTTTTACTCTTCAAGTGAAGGACTTTGTTATCTGTTCTTCCTGCCGGAAGCTTTAGAAATAATATGGTTTTCATGCTTATGCTTGGATGTTAGGATCTTTCGGAATTAAAAATTTGCTTTTTAGAGTGGACAACTGGTATATGACGCGGAGCGTATGCTACAGGCAGTATAAATGATAAAAATACGAAAACTGTCTTTTTCAAATTAACTCAGCCATTGAAGTGAATCACCGCACCACAAAAGTGTGCCCATCGTCCATGTTTTGGTCATCGTCTATACATTCCTTAAAACTGCCGAATAAATATCGGCGTTCTGAGCATGATTAATCATGCTTGAATACCGTGATCCCTTACTTTGGGACAGTGTTCTTTAAAAAAACATAAGAACTAATAGTTTGAGAAATGTCTAGAAGGTGTTCTGTCAGTCCTGCCCAATCTATCTAACCCGATTCGTGGTTGTGTCAAAGTTTCACTGGACCATGTTTTTGGTTGACCCACGTAATTTTTTCATTGGTTGGTCATGGTGATTGCATTGAATTACTCTTGAGTTGAGGTAGAGGTAATATTCAGATATATAGTCTTAGCTAGGTCAGGTAGAGGTAATACAGATGACTCATATGCAAATCCCATTACTCTCGTCCAGTGTAGACCACAGTATCAAAAGAGTGTGTGAACTCTTTTATGATCGTCCATTATTGTTCCTGTTTACCGTCGCAGACCCAATCTGACCCCTGTGGTGAGTGTCTGCCTGCCAGACACGCGCCTGCTCACCTCCGTAATTTGCAACACAACACTGCGCTCAGTCTTGGAGACTAAGGAGTGTTCCTTGGTTTTTTGCATTCTTCTAAAGTTTTTCATGTTTGGTCTCATTCAGTTTCATTTTTTTGCGCCAAGTACGAACTCTGCTTAATCATTCGTACTGCTTGTTCTTTTTTGCGCTTTTCATGTTCACTATAGAAGTGTAGCCCTGTGAAATACCAACGTCGTTCATCTTCATCCTTACTCATGAACTTTTGAAGTATGGAACTTTCCGGAGCAAAGTTTTCATAATGCAACCCTGAACTGGGGATGAGGTGCGTCTGCTTCTTTCTTCTTTTATTGCGCCCTCTGTTTCAGCTCCGAGCCGCGCCGAAAGGAATCAGAGCCGCCTCACAGTTCAGCTCGTTCTCTCAATCTCCGCGCCACTGCTGATGCTATTTGGGCGAGCTAGACTTGTCCAGACAGCGAAAACAGTGGCCTGGAAAGCAACAGAAGCCGACCTGCTCCTTGAGAATACGAGCCGAACTGTCAGGCGGCTTGGGACCGAGAAGTGTCTAAAGGATCTTGTCATCTATCCCTCTCAAATCCTCAATATGTCACGCCAAGCTTGCTTCGGAAAAAGTGTATACTTCATTGTGAACTAATTACATACATAGGAATCACTCATTTCCAGCTGAAATCGTTCATCCTACTATAAGAATTGCGCCCAGCGTATGCGTTCGAAAATAGATCCTTCTGAATTAGTAAATCGGAAGAGTTCGAAAAAAAATTTATATGAATAAATTTTTTGAAGATGGCGTTTTCAAAATCTCCAAAATTTCCAAATGGTGACTTTCCCGAAAATTCACCTCTCATAAAATGGTTTTTCAGCGGAGCGAATACCTTCGAAACTTGTCTTCAGTTCAACTAGAATGTAAGTAAGCAAGAAGAATGGTTAATTAAAAATTTTGTTCGGTTATTCGAGCAATTAATCGAATCCTTGAATGATTTCCGATTTATATGCAATTACATACGTTTTAATATTTTTCTTTGTTCGCTGGATTTTTGAGCCTTATGACCTGAAATTGGTTGAATATTTAAAGAATCGAATAAGTTGATCGTCCGAATCTATTTTGTTTTTCGAGTGAACGAATTTTCGAATATTTATTGATTGGAGTAGCAGAAGAAAAACCGATTCCAGATTCCCAATAAAAATAAAAGCCGGTGAACTGTTCGGCTCAATTCCAGGTACAGTCTACGGCAACGGAAAAAAGTGATTATGCGGTTGCGTCTCTCCTCTAAGCACACAGTATTTGGCGCCATAATTGTAATTTTAATTTTTGTAAAGTTGTAATTTTCTCCAGAATTTTAAAGAAAAAATTTCTGTAACGTTGAAAACAATGAGTTTTTGCCCACACACATACATTATCAATATACAAAAGTCTTCACCGTGGAAACACGAAAGAGTATCAGGGAGAATTTTTCTCTATTATTATCATTTTTTTGAAATTTTTATTTTCTCATTGTTATTTCTGCTTGTATCCGTGATAAAGACTTTAGGTGCACTGATAATGTGTAGTGTGGGGAACTTACGGCTCCCCAACGTCTCCGGTGTTTTTTCTTCAAATTTCATTCGAAAATTGCAACTTTGCCGTCGATTATGGCGCAAAGTACGGTATGCTTTGTAGAATTACGCAACCGCAAAATCGCCCTTTTCTGCTGCCGTTAGCTGTATCGCTCCAGCCGCGAAGCGGCTGGAGAGGTTTGGTTTTGCCTGGCACTTGTGATCACTTAGATTTTGGTAAAGTAGTTAATAAAACCTGTAAAACAAATTTTCTAAGGATTTCCTTCTGGATATAAGTGAGAGAGTATAGAAGACACCCGCTGACAAAATTTGAGCCAAATCGATTGAAAATTAACAAAGTTAGATCGGCGGAAGCTTAGCTAAAATTCGCGTTTTTTCTTGTAACGCGTCCCTCGTGTCCTGTTCCTCGTCCCTCGTCCCTCGTCCCTCGTCCCTCGTCCCTCGTTCCTCGTTCCTGCCACTAGCCACTGCCAGTGGTCGCAGGCTATCAGTACATAGGGCATCTGATGACGTCATCAGGGTGTCATGTAAAGTACATAGGGCATCTGATGACGTCATCAGGGTGTCATGTAAAGTACATAGGGCATCTGATGACGTCATTAGGGTGTCATGTAAAGTACATAGGGCATCTGATGACGTCATCAGGATGTCATGTAAAGTACATAGGGCATCTGATGACGTCATCAGGGTGTCATGTAAAGTACATAAGGCATCTGATGACGTCATCAGGGTGTCATGTAAAGTACATAGGGCATCTGATGACGTCATCAGGGTGTCATGTAAAGTACATAGGGCATCTGATGACGTCATCAGGATGTCATGTAAAGTACATAGGGCATCTGATGACGTCATCAGGGTGTCATGTAAAGTACATAAGGCATCTGATGACGTCATCAGGATGTCATGTAAAGTACATAAGGCATCTGATGACGTCATCAGGGTGTCATGTAAAGTACATAGGGCATCTGATGACGTCATCAGGGTGTCATGTAAAGTACATAGGGCATCTGATGACGTCATCAGGATGTCATGTAAAGTACATAGGGCATCTGGTGACGTCATCAGGGTGTCATGTAAAGTACATAGGGCATCTGATGACGTCATCAGGATGTCATGTAAAGTACATAGGGCATCTGATGACGTCATCAGGATGTCATGTAAAGTACACAGGGCATCTGATGACGTCATCAGGGTGTCATGTAAAGTACATAGGGCATCTGATGACGTCATTAGGGTGTCATGTAAAGTACATAGGGCATCTGATGACGTCATCAGGATGTCATGTAAAGTACATAGGGCATCTGATGACGTCATCAGGGTGTCATGTAAAGTACATAAGGCATCTGATGACGTCATCAGGGTGTCATGTAAAGTACATAGGGCATCTGATGACGTCATCAGGGTGTCATGTAAAGTACATAGGGCATCTGATGACGTCATCAGGATGTCATGTAAAGTACATAGGGCATCTGATGACGTCATCAGGGTGTCATGTAAAGTACATAAGGCATCTGATGGCGTCATCAGGGTGTCATGTAGAGTACATAGGGCATCTGATGACGTCATCAGGGTGTCATGTAAAGTACATAGGGCATCTGATGACGTCATCAGGATGTCATGTAAAGTACATAGGGCATCTGATGACGTCATCAGGGTGTCATGTAAAGTACATAGGGCATCTGATGACGTCATCAGGGTGTCATGTAAAGTACATAGGGCATCTGATGACGTCACCAGGATGTCATGTACAGTACATAGGGCATCTGATGACGTCATCAGGGTGTCATGTAAAGTACATAAGGCATCTGATGACGTCATCAGGGTGTCATGTAAAGTACATAGGGCATCTGATGACGTCATCAGGATGTCATGTAAAGTACATAGGGCATCTGATGACGTCATCAGGGTGTCATGTAAAGTACATAGGGCATCTGATGACGTCATCAGGATGTCATGTAAAGTACATAGGGCATCTGATGACGTCATCAGGGTGTCATGTAAAGTACATAGGGCATCTGATGACGTCATCAGGGTGTCATGTAAAGTACATAGGGCATCTGATGACGTCATCAGGGTGTCATGTAAAGTACATAGGGCAACTGATGACGTCATAAGGGTGTCATGTAAAGTACATAGGGCATCTGATGACGTCATCAGGGTGTCATGTAAAGTACATAGGGCATCTGATGACGTCATCAGGATGTCATGTAAAGTACACAGGGCATCTGATGACGTCATCAGGGTGTCATGTAAAGTACATAGGGCATCTGATGACGTCATCAGGGTGTCATGTAAAGTACATAGGGCATCTGATGACGTCATCAGGATGTCATGTAAAGTGCATAGGGCATCTGATGACGTCATCAGGGTGTCATGTAAAGTACATAGGGCATCTGATGACGTCATCAGGGTGTCATGTAAAGTACATAAGGCATCTGATGACGTCATCAGGGTGTCATGTAAAGTACATAGGGCATCTGATGACGTCATCAGGGTGTCATGTAAAGTACATAGGGCATCTGATGACGTCATCAGGGTGTCATGTAAAGTACATAGGGCATCTGATGACGTCATCAGGATGTCATGTAAAGTACACAGGGCATCTGATGACGTCATCAGGGTGTCATGTAAAGTACATAGGGCATCTGATGACGTCATCAGGATGTCATGTAAAGTACACAGGGCATCTGATGACGTCATCAGGGTGTCATGTAAAGTACATAGGGCATCTGATGACGTCATCAGGGTGTCATGTAAAGTACATAGAGCATCTGATGACGTCATCAGGGTGTCATGTAAAGTACATAGGGCATCTGATGACGTCATAAGGGTGTCATGTAAAGTACATAGGGCATCTGATGACGTCATCAGGGTGTCATGTAAAGTACATAGGGCATCTGATGACGTCATAAGGGTGTCATGTAAAGTACATAGGGCATCTGATGACGTCATCAGGGTGTCATGTAAAGTACATAGGGCATCTGATGACGTCATCAGGGTGTCATGTAAAGTACATAGGGCATCTGATGACGTCATCAGGGTGTCATGTAAAGTACATAGGGCATCTGATGACGTCATCAGGATGTCATGTAAAGTACATAGGGCATCTGATGACGTCATCAGGGTGTCATGTAAAGTACATAGGGCATCTGATGACGTCATCAGGGTGTCATGTAAAGGACAGAGGGCATCTGAGGACGTCATCAGGGGGTCATGGAAAGGACATAGGCGATCTGATGACGTCATTAGGTGTCATGTAAAGTACATAGGGCATCTGATGACGCGTCATCAGGATGTCATGTAAAGTACACAGGGCATCTGATGACGTCATCAGAACGTCGTGCCAAGTGCATAAAGCATCTGGTGACGTCATCAGGACGTCGTGCCAAGGTGGTGCCAAGTGCATAGGGCATTTTCTGACATCATCAGGACGTCGTGGATAGTGAGTAGCGCTTCATTTTTAGCGTGCGCAACAAGTTTGTTGCTTACTGATTATTATAGCAATCCATGCTATTCGAAAATTATTGAAGATTTTTCAGGGATATTACTTCGTAATATCAATAAAAAGTGAACAATTCTATCAAAAAGGGGTCTTCCAAGCAAAAGAGGTTTGGTTGGCGTCAGAAACGTTCCAACAAAAAGGGAACAATAGGTAAGTTGAATGAGGAGAGTCTACAAAAAGTGAACAATATTCTATCAAAAAGGGGTCTTCCAAGCAAAAGAGGTTTGGTTGGCGTCAGAAACGTTCCAACAAAAAGGGAACAATAGGTAAGTAGAATGAGGAGAGTCTACAAAAAGTGAACAATATTTTCTGAGACTGATTTTCCTGGCCGATACTTCTTAACAGTAAAAACAAACCGTTGCGGTGTTCTACACGGAAGCCCTCTGTGGTTCCAAACATGGTCTTGACTACACGAGAACCGTTAAAAAGTATGTGCATGTAAACCTAATACTTACCATCAGAATAGAAGATGATGCCAAAAACACAGACGGACGGTTAGCTCCAGCTGCTACGAGAAGCGAAACCAAAGTGCAGCATCTAATGAGAATATTTTTTTTAAATAATCTCGTCAACGAATAGAAGTCCATTCTTGGAAACCATTGAACTCTTCCTTGTGAAGTACCACAACGGTTTGTTTTTGCTGTTAAGAAGTATCGGCCAGGAAAATCAGTCTCAGAAAATATTGTTCACTTTTTGTAGACTCTCCTCATTCTACTTACCTATTGTTCCCTTTTTGTTGGAACGTTTCTGACGCCAACCAAACCTCTTTTGCTTGGAAGACCCCTTTTTGATAGATACATACATTGCTTCCTAATTGTTTCGATCGGAACGAGTTTAGATTTAGAGCAGGGTTAAACGCAGGCTGTGACGGTGGCAGCGTGGGTGAGAGGGGGTCGCAACATCGGCCGCGTAACCGGCTGGGACTGTTTCTTCTCTCGTTAAACGCAAAAATAGTCGCAAATAAAATCAAGTATGTGGTATTTTGAAGGACATGGCACAAAAAAATTGTTATCAAACAAGTTAAATTGTTTGACTGTCTGTAGATGGTGAAATGCTTGGTGGTGCACAATTACTATGAAGATGGGGGCCGCACAGGCGTCCAGGCTAGAGATAGGGGGTCACAACCTGGACGGTTCGGTCACAGCGCCAGGCCTGGCCCTGATCCAGAGATTTGTTCAACGAATTTCCTCTTTTCAGCTTTTTGGCTATGTTTGGTCATCCTTTTTTTCAAAGATTTTTTTCGACTTCTAAATACGCTTGATTATTGACTATGGACGTGTGTTTGCAGCTTGAATGACCTTCGAATTTCCCAATTTAGGGATGAGGGTCGGGTTTGGTAAGCCTTCCGGAAACTGGAGAAATATTCTCTGACGAAATGAAAAATGAAAATGTTTTTATCTCCTGAGCCACCTTTTCCACAATTTCATTTCTGTCCCGAGACTCTTCCAGGTGCAGGTGCATCTGTGATCATTTTCGATCCTCTCTGCGGCGGATCCAGACAGTCGCTTGCGCGATCACCTCTAATTGTGCGGCCATGGTGGTCTGTCATTATAACAAATACCGTAGCCGGGTCTCAGTTGGCCAGATCGGAGGTCGATCGTCTGTCCTCAGATTACCATAACCCCTCGCCGACGTCCTCACCTCGTCTCGCACAGCACTCAAAACACACACATGCAGTCAGTCAATGAATACCGCGACACTATTCATTACTGACCCTCTTTGATTAATCTAGACCACCAGTAGGGCGCCTTTTTTCTAGCCAGCCTTGACCCTAATGGTATGCAGGCTATCACGGGGGTTTTACATGCTCAATCATTAGCTGTCGAGAAGCGGAACTGATCAGTGAAAACTTTTTTCGCAGGGTAATGGCACTATTCCCATCGACTATTGAACATTTGGATATGATGAAGTTGTGGTCAGAAAATCGTTAGAATTAACTGACGGGTTAAGGACTCCCTCGTGTTTTTGCCCCACAAGGTTTTCTGCGGCAGAAAGGTACTCTAGGGCATCATAGGGCGGAGTCTTATGTCGGTCATCTATCACTTTGGCATAGAATCTCCTAAAAGGACACTTTCCATTTATCTCTAGATTGATCTGTTGCTGGGATTCGAGGTTTTGTTGGAACTCTTCTTCTTATATGTTCACACATAACTCTTAGTGGTTTTACTAATCCTGTTCACAAAAAATGAGTGTTGAATTATCGAATGGTTCCTACATTACTCTGAAAAAAGCAAAGACTTACTCAATGGTACCGTTATTCCTGCTCGCAGAAAAAACCATGTATTAATGGTCTTCTTTACTTTCGTTTATGTAAATTGAACAACTACTAACCGCTTATACTGCATCTTAAAGGCAGGATTTGCGATGAAAACGACATTTGAGCTCTCTTCATAAGAATAGAGATTTGGTCATTACAAAAGTAAAAAGAAGTGAAAAAAACCTGGAAATTCGTTGAAAAAACCTTCAAAAAGAAATTATAACGTCTAATTACCGGTGTCGGCCGGCCCCCTAATTAACGAGATTTTCATTAATGCTTGCTTATCCGCCTCTTGTTTTGCTGTTAAAGTAGTCAGTAGTTTCCAGAACTGCTCAGAAACTACTTTAGAAGCGAAACAAAAGTTGACAAAACAGGCTTTTACACAAATCTCAATTATTAGGGGCGGGAGGACACCAAGCCATGACTTGTTCCCGAGCTTTTTTCTCCAATTTCTCACTTATTTTCACTTTGGGGTGGCCAGATCTACTATTCCATGGTGATAGCACAGCAACCGATTTTATCGAGAACCCTGCCTTTAAAGGCAGTGTTCACGATAATCTTCAATTTTGAGATTATTTGCTATATTGATCAAGTGGCCCCCGGGTAGAACTAAAATGACGTCGAAATTGAGTTAAACGCACCGGAAGTGCACGAAATACTTAAGGATCACCCCGCCTCTTAAAGGCACAGTCCAAGCTAAGAGACGATATCTGATATTTCCACATAATTGTCAAGTAGCCCCACCCTATATATCACCTCCCAAGTGCGAGCTCTCAATTTCTCCGAATAAGCGAGATATAGGAGGAAGCCACCTTGGGGCGCCCACATCCGGAAGCCACTTTGGCACGCCCCTTTTACGATTTTTCGAGCTCAACAGTGGCGAGATGAGCGATGGTTTCCGATCAAAAGCCCCGTTCTTCTCTTCATTCTCAACTTCTCTCTTTACTCAGGTCAGATCGCATACATTGGCTGCAAAAGACGGAAGTTACAAGCCTCGGACAACTCGTCCACCATGCTTCCGTAGCTCAATTTTTGAGGGGCCATAACTTCGTTCCTAGAGGGTCTTCTACGACTTCAGAGACATTATTGGGATCAGCGTGGGGTCGCTTTCAATAAAGGCAGGAAAGCAGAAAAACGATTTCGAGGTTGGACTGTGCCTTTAAGTATCACAGGAAGTGTTTGTTATGACAATGAAATCTTTTGTGGACCCGTCCTTTCCAATTCTCTTTTCTCAATTGCTCCGTTCTTTTTTTAAGGCCCTAAGTAATCCTACTTTGCATAAAATATTCTTCTATTTTCGATTGACCCAATGTTCCACCGGTGACAACCACCATGAACATGTTCATCCAATCGGACAACTAGTCCATGTTATAAAATAATGTCACTGAAATACGACGTTTTAATGCTTTTCCCGACGTTTCTTCGTAATTTTGGTAACTTTTGGAGACCAACGCATTGTTTTACGTGAAAAACTCGCGGACGAAAATCATCGTGAACACTGCCTTTAATGCAAAAATAAAATAAGAATATGAGCTTTTTTGAAGGTTAGGTACACACCCTCAAAGCCGGATTGTCGAACAATTTCGGTAAATTTTAATTTGCTGAAATATTCGCTAATTTTAATCGCTGGATCAATCGAGGACTTATTAGGGACTGATCCCAGCATAAACTAGGTTTTGAAAAATAGTCTGTTGAGTGTTGTGGGCAAGGTAAAGAGAAACATTTTAAACTGTTTTAATTTTTCATAATTCCGCGTTCCTCAAAAGTGAAGCAGATTTATTCTTTTCTGCTCCAGCAAACGATAACGATTCTTTGCTGGTTCGTGGAATTGAACAGCTGGACTTTAAAGAGGGCGGAAGTTTTTTCGTTTGTCTATTATGACCGACTGCCATTGTTGGATGCGAACAGGTCTTATATACCAGGACTATATGGCAGTTTTACGAGCACCATATGCAGCCGCACTGTGCGAGCGCTAACTTTATGAGAAATCGATGGACAGAGTGACTTATAGGGCTATGAACCACTTCATTACGACATCATCCCTTTCATAAAAATGGATTCTTTGGTGTCGCAAAAACACACCCGAAAGTTGTGTGAGCACAAGTTTGTGTATGTGTGCATGCCATTACGGCTAATGAGGCGTGAACGTTCGAGGAACTCGAGTTTTCGAACGCCGTCCCCTCAGTGTTGTCGTGAGTTTTGCTTCATTTACCCAACTTTTTGAAGAGTTCAAGGCCTGGCAGGGTGTAGTTTTTTTCTGCTTTCATCAAAAACTTGGACTTAATTTCTAGCGCTGCTGATGCTTCCAAAAAAGTGTTAGCGATAGAGAATTTTCAGACTGGTCTCCGAACCCTCAATTTTCCCCGAGATTGGCAATGATTAGGGCTAAGCGAACCATAAATCATCAAATAAAGGCACTAGCTTTCAAGATTTAAAGGCGGTGTTCACCATGAGAAGTTGCCCGTTTTTTTTTGGCTAAAAGTAAGCTTTGGGTCCCTTTGAGAAACGTAAAAGCAAAAGTGCGACGAAAATAGCCGGAAAGTAGGTGAAAATCTCTTGGGCTAGCCAGCCCATTGGGTTACCCCGCCTACGTTCCATAACAGTTGCCTTGCGTTCGTTTCACCAGAGGAACAGGCACCGAATTTTCCAGTATTCCTCATCGTCAAAGGTTCTAACATCCCAGCATGTACATTGACCACTCCTATTTTCGATGAATTTTAGGTACAGGAAGCAAAAAGCAAAGCCACTTGCCTAAGAATTCTGAAACGCGAAATAATTCACCCGACGTCAGGTTCGACGCATTGTCTGCAGTCTCCCGAAACACATGAACTGGCCTAATAAATTTTTCTAGAGGCTTATTTAAACGGTTTTTCTCCGGTATTTTGAGTTTTCTTTGGGATCTTTTCCCTAATAACCTCTTCTTAGTGGACTAACCAACCCAAAACCATAATACGGTTTTTTTGTTGTGAACACTACCTTTAAGTACCTCTAAATTAGCCAGATACTTAAAGGCACTGTTCGCGATAAAAATCGCTTTTCTGATGCTTCTGGAATCTTACAAGACCTTCTGAGAATGGAGTTATGGTCCTTCAAAAATTGAGCTAGGGAAAATGGTGGACGAGTTGTCCGAGGCTTGTAACTTCCGTCTTTTGCAGCCAATGTATGCGAGCTGACCTGAGTAATGAGAGAAGTTGAGAATGAAGAGAGGAACGGGGCTTTTGATCGGAAACCATAGCTCAACTCACGATTTCGAGTGTTCCTTTGTTCACGTCGAGGGGCGGGAAGAGGCGGGACTTGCCCACAGCGGTGGGGTTTGCCCATTTTTCTAAGCCGTTTTGCGGCTTCTGGGTAGCTTTTGTCCCGTTTTTCCGACGCTGTTCTGCTTCTGAGAGCCACGAAAAGCGTTTGTCATGGAAAATTCGAGGATGAAGTTCATCGCGAACAGTGCCTTTAGAGGCGGTGTTCATAATGATTTTCGTTCCCGAGTTTCCCACCCAAAACAAGGCGTTGGTTACCAAGTGTCACCAAAATTATGAAGAAACGGCGAGAAACGCACTAAAACGTCTGATTTCAGTGACATTATTATATGTCATGGACTTGTTGTCCGATTGGATGAACATGTTCACGGTGGTTGTCACCGGTGAAATATGGGGCTAATCAAAAATCGAAGAATATTTTAGGCAAAACAGTATTAGTTAGCGTCCGAAGGAAATAACGGAGCAACAGAGAGTATAGAATTGCAAAAGACGGATCCACAAAAGATTTCATTGTCACAACAAGCAGTTCCACTGAGAGTAAAGAAGCGGGAAGAGAGTAAAGGATTTCGTGCCCTTCTGGCGCATTTTTTCGGTTTCTCCATCAATCCAGTTCTACTCGGTGGTCATACAATCGATTTAGCGATTATTCTCAAAATCGAAGATTATCGTGAACACTGCCTTTAGGGAATCCAAAAGCCTCACCTGATACATATTCTTGAATACAGAGAAATTATAGGCGGAGAAAGGTGCGTTACCGTCTATTCGCTTTTTTGAGTTTTTCACTTGAAACAATTGTTGTTTGCATAAAGAAAAACTTTTGTCTGTCCAAATATCCGAAAAACCGTGACAAAAATGTCATATTTTTGCTTAGTTTCTCGAATATCCTATACTTTATGTATGTGTATAGTAAATACACATCTAAGCGTGTGTTGTGGTTTCCGGGTGGCAGTGCTAATCTATCTAATATTCGGGAGCGATTTACGACCTATGCATGTTCGCTGGGGTTCAACGTCTTCAGCGCTGGTTGTTCCGACCGCGTGAGACCACTCAAGAATGAGTAGTCCCCGGGGAAAAAATCACGGCTAAGGCAATTGCCCTCCGATCCGGCCAAGTTAGCAGATTGCTCAGGGTGCTAGCTGGGTGTAGCCCCTCGTAGTCTCTTTTTCTAGTTCACGGATATTATTTAGATCCTAACCCGATTATTTGCAGGTTCGGGAATTTTCTTCAGGATCTCCTATTCAGTCCAAAGAACAATATTATTAAAACGTTAAGACTGGAACCAGAAGATGTCCTCCCTATAAAAGACGCTGCGCTATTTGAGCAGCGAATAGTGCGATGGGTCTCATATTCAGCGTGTGTGCCGTTAATAGTTGCGTGCGTTTCTCACGTCCGTTGAAAGCAATATCCTGAGGGCTCGGCTTCGCTTTCCGGGTTCGTTTCCGAGCACTAACATTGGAGCTATGCAGACTCGAGATGCCCATTGACCAGTTGTCCTCTAGACTAACATCGCTTTCGCCCAGTTATTTCCAGAACGATGCATCCGAGCGTATTAATGAGCATTTAGTGCGTTTACATGTTGACTAGGTTAGGCTATATATAGGTTGCCGAAAGGACTAAAGCGTTCATGTACACTTGGTGTTTGCTACTTTCGCTAATGATTAGCTTATTCGAGTGTGAAGTTCATATTTCTGGCAAGTACTTTGGTGATGAATTTTTTTCGACAACTGGCCAATAAAGTTTGTCTGAAGGAAGGGTCGAAATGAACTTTATTGACTTTTTACAGTAAGATTCCCTTAGAATGAATTTATTGATTAGGAAAATTCAGAAAAAGTGATACAGCTAGTTTTTTAAATTATATCATATACAGTGGATCCACTCAGAATGGCCGAGCGATGCACACCTGGTCTTACCCGCAGGTTATCATCAGGGTATATGGTAGCAAGAGTTCGAGACTGATCGTAGCCCAACGCTTTTAGCGACGATAACTGACTATTAACTAGGTTTTCCTCCATTTCTTCATTTCTGTTGCTGAAATATCCTGCAGTATCATGACCTTGCATGCGCCTCATCGCAAAGCCTTTGATTTTGCTAAGTTGGGACTCCGCGCGCATAAACGGTCCTTGTGTAACCCACCAGCTGCCAATTGTTCCGAACCCACGTGTTGAAGCATTTCTGTCGAACATTGTCCTACTTGGAGCATCCTCTTTGTTGAAGCGTATTTTATCTTGTTCCTTCGCGTGCGTGTGCGGAGCAAGGGCAAAGACGGCCACAGGGTGTGAGGGAGAAGGAGAGCCTTCATAGGCGCACACGCACGCGACGTGAAATGAAGGGTATATCCCGAATCATGCTTTGGCTATACTTCGTGTTTTTCACATCCTCTCGTTATGTTGAAAAACGTTTTCTTTTCGCTCGTATATAATTTTTATTCAGGAACTTCATTTCAGAAGCTTCAATATTTCCCATCTGCTTCGTCGAGGCGTATGCAAGACGCAGCGCCCCTGAATCATGTAGCGGCGTTGATCACTTTGCATATTTCTATTCTTGCTAAATATTACTACTGGGTTCAGTTGTATTCCGGCGTTTCACTGTCGCTAGCTTGGGCACCAGGCCTGCACTTGGTCAGTTTTAGAATCTCACCAGTTTTAGACATATTTCAGAAGCTGGCTGCAGCAAAACACCGAAGTACTGTGCTTCTCTAGGCCAAATTCCGGTCCGCAGTTGCGTCTCGACACGCTTTGCGGCCGCGCGCATTTGGGTCGGAAGAGTTTCCAGCGCCGCAGCCGCCGTTCTGTTGCCTCTAGGTGGGTTTCAGAAACTGGGAACTAGACAAAATTGGAGAAAACTGTATAAGAAAGCTATATCGAGTCGGCTTTGGCGTTGGAAACGACTGACTCGAGCGCTTGCGGCCGCAAGGCGTGTCGAGACGCTATTGCGGACCGGAATTTGGCCCAGATAAGCACAGTATACCTGGAGCCTTTTGAATACACTGCGGCAACTTCATCTGAGAATCGTAGGTTTTTGTGTATCATGTGTGCCATACTATTCTTTTGGGGAATCGCACATATGTACAGTGTCCGAATGAGAATGGCGGCCCATGGGGCCGGCGTGGCGGCCGTCGCTTGTTCCGCTCTTGGACGAGTGTTGGATTCGAAAGGCGGCCATCCACCCTCCCCCTGCTACAGAGCTGATTGATCGGCGCAGTGTTTCCTGCCAGCCGGTGCCGGCCCCGCTCGTAGTCTATGGCCTGGATCATACTTCCCACGACCAGCGACGCGACGCAATATTTACCATCTATATCGACCAAAAACAGATATGCCTAATATGCACTGTCGCCGTCGCTGGTCGCGGGAAGTATGATCCCGATCCATGGCTGTGGGGACGTTTCGCACGTTCGTCCGAGAGCGGCGAACGCGACGGCCACCTGCCAAGCACGCCGGTCACGCATGGGCCGCCATTCTCATTCGGACACACTTTATAGGCGCCTCCGTACGTCTTAATGGCGAAAGGACCCGAATAGAGTCCCGTCGATGAAAGGCGCAACAGCATGGGGTTAAGGAGTATGGATCTGTTTATACCTCCGCTGCCGAGCGGAGCGGCGATGTGCAATCCTACAATATTGATGGGGTGTTGAGCGATGTCAGAGCGCCGGTGTATGAAAGGAGCAGTTCGGCTGGCGCACGTGACGCGTGCGACGGAAAAGCCACTGCGTGCACGTCGTCGTTGGGGCCCGTTAACCGTGGATCCCCTGAAAAAATTAGTTGATGCTCGGTTAACGCGCCGCGTCGACGACGTGAGCGGAGTGGTATTTGCGTCGCGCGCGTAACGTGTGCCAGCTGGACAGCTCCGTTGCCCCACCCGCGCTGTGAATTCGATCAACGTTCCAATACTCAAGACGCGGCACGATTCATGCTATAGGATTGTATAGGGTTGCTTTTCGCTCAACCTTCTTCTCGACGACGGAAGTATAAACGATTCCTATCGTTTTTGCAGCGCCGCACGTTCAATCCTCCTCCACTGCGCGCTGCCGCGTCTTTCAGCGGCGTGACTCTGGTCGGGTCCAAACACACTCTTCCTCGAGCGAAGGGCACATTGGGCAACGTCGGAGGGTTCATCTTTTGCAGAATTGCCCTTCATGCCCTTACACACATTAAGTTAGGCTTCTTGCGAAGGGTTCAGGCTCACACACGCGCTTTCACTTATCTACAAAATCAACCCGATCCACAGCGTGTCTCGCGTTGTTTTTACATGTGCCGACGGTTCTTCACCTTAGGAAAATTCTGTATGCATTTATTCTTGATCTTTACACCGACCGCGCCTGCTGACGTTATCGTTGAGACGCACTTTATAAACGAAATCCTGGGCATCGCGGCCTTCACTAAATGCTTCTATTTACGCTACCACACCCAGGAGTTTTCTATGTTGAGACTGTACAATGTTTCCTGCTCGTGCGACTCACTGTCACCACACCCTGTTTTGTGCAAACCCAGGGTTCAACCTGGCCCGTTGTGTCTGTGCGTACGTTCCAGTGGTTCAGCCTTGATGGTGCGGCCGGGTTTTTCATCGTTCTTCATCTGTTTCGCCATTCATCTTGTTGTTGTCCGCACGTTTGTAATACACTCAAAGTAGTGTATTTATCTACAGATCTGATCGCTAAGATTGC
Source organism: Aplectana chamaeleonis (assembly GCA_029168955.1). Classification (NCBI taxonomy): domain Eukaryota; kingdom Metazoa; phylum Nematoda; class Chromadorea; order Rhabditida; family Cosmocercidae; genus Aplectana; species Aplectana chamaeleonis. Next base: position 37,932 of record JAPDOI010002022.1, read on the forward strand.
GCGAATGCGTCGTAGCCCGATCCGGCTGCCTTCGACATTGCACCAAGTCTCTAACTTCTTTCGGACAGATGTTATATGGACTTGCTGGTGCCATCCAACCACTTTTTTGGAACACTGGCAGATCTAAGTGGGTGCTAGAAGGAGGCATGGCATGGCTGTTAGGAACCGCAAAGATGCGGCAGTTGCGACGCTACCATGCAAATCTGCCTCTGCCGAATCTCCACTTTCCGGATATCATCGAAAATTTTGCATCTTTTACTGAATATTCCCAGAAATCCTTCTGTACCTGTCACTCATACACTCTACACTGCCCCGCGATTGCACACAAGTTTATGGGATGATCTTGAACTCAGAGCGTGGCTCCCATCATTCTGCGATTATTTACCTCGAGAGAAACCAGTTGTCGATAGATGTTTTTACGCAGACAGTTCCTCACAAACGGACAACACACCTTTTCGTCATGAAGTAATGGGAATCGTCCCCCCTCCCTCGTTCGTTTTCACTGTTCGGAAATTTGCAACCAGACTATGCTGTGTTTTAGTAGAGATTGGCTCAATAAGTTCACCTAAACTATGTATACGGCTATGTACTTCATTAGACTGCCATCCACATTCTTAAAGGCAGTGTCCACGATAAAAAACCGTATTCTAGTTTTCAATGTTTTTGAGAAGGCAAGATCACAAAGTAGAGTATAAAAGGAAAAAGTCCCAATAAAATTCTCGTCTATTGGAGAAAATAGCTGTAAAAAAAACCTCTTGAATATGTAATCATGCCTGCTCGCGTGTATTGCTTACTGCGGACAAAACATCGAACCATGCCAAGAAAATTCTTTCGCGTTTTCAAATTACTGTGTTAGCGACTTGATTTTCTGCTTCGTGTACCCTAAAAGCTCTTCAAAAATAAAATGGTTCAACGCAAATGCGTAGATATTAGAATTTGTCGGGATCAAGAAGATTCGAAATTCGGTTACCGTTCCTTTGGTGAGACGAACACCAATTGTTCCGACACTGAGCAGGACAATTCTAGATTTAGGGGTGGGAGCACAAAAACCAAGCTTCCGTTAACTAAATCTCAAATTAGTTCGCAGTTCTTTTCTATTAGACTAGAACCTTTGTTGACTAAGGTTTTTGGTCAGGATATGATGCACTTGTCTCTGACTACGTTCAGACGTCTTGACTTACTTGACTTAATCGGTTGGCTTTCGCCTGACGCGGTCATTCCGCATCTTCACCGAGGTGTGCCGTCCTAGTAGTCAGCCGTGTCCATTTTTCACGGTCTTCAGCCACAATTTGAACCCATTTCATCCAGCTGTCACTATTCGATTTCGTACGAAACGAAACATTGCGCCTGAACTGTCTTTCGATGCAGAGTGACTTCAAATCCTCTTTAATCACATCCGTCCAAAGCTTTCGCCTACGCCCAGGTGGCCACGTTTCAGACAGGATTTGGAAGCATTTTAAAGCGTGTTGTACGAGACGATCCGGGGCTCTTCTTAGTATATGCTCGAGCAGTCGAAGTCGACTTTCCATTGCTGCTTGAGATGGAGATGCTGGCACCTCCATCGTGTCAAGCGTTGATGTACTGCGTCGCTCTCCTTGTAAAGGTCTTCGTTATAGCATACACGCGGCCAGAAATATCCAAGCAAACGCCTTAAAAGCTTCCTCTCCGTGCAATCCAACCTTTCCATCTGCGTCTTCGGTGCTGCCCACGTCTCCGATCCGTACATCATGATAGGGCGAATAGCGGATAGGTGGACGCGCAACTTGACTTCCTTCGCGATGGGGGTAGACCACAAACGCGGTTAGAAAATTGAATGCAGACGTAGCTTTCGCACATCGTTGTCGAATATCCGCTGCATAACTACCATCGTTCTTCAGCAAACAGCCCAAATAACGAAATCGTCCACCAGTTCGATACGTTGTCCGTCCACACAAACTCCAGTTGAAGGCCTCTGAGACCCACATCTGCTTGCATTTGTCGGGACGAAGACGGAGTCCATAGGCTGCGGCATACTTCGAAACGAGGTTCACAATCCTTTGCAGTTTTGCGTTGTTTTCAGCGAATAACACAATGTCGTCGGCGTACTCCAGGTCGACAGGGAGCGTCCTGATGGTGTTAGGATCACATCCGCAGGAAACTGTTCTGCAACTCTACGCATGATGTCATCAACGGCGAAGTTGAAAGAAAAGGTCCTGCAACGGCTCCTTGCCTTGCTCCTGTTTTCACCTCGAAAGCTGACGTAAATCCGACAGGTGTACAGAACTGCTGCTGTTGTTCCTTTGTTCATATCCTCAGATTAACCGAACATACTTTTCCGGGACTCCATCTGCTCGCAGAGCATTGAGCAATCGATCACGATGAGGAGAGTCGAACGCGGCTTCAAAGTCAAAAGCAAGCTGTAATGGCTTCCGAAAACCGCTGCCACGATTCAATTACTCTTCTCGACGAACACTTGGTCGATGGTCGATCTTCCAGGTCGAAAACCGGCTTGCTCATCTCTGGTCGTTCCTTCACGATGTTTGATAAGTCGCTCGAGAATGATACGTTCTGAAACCTTGTACATGACACGAAGTAGAGATTCCTCTGTAGTTCTTAGGATCCGTGACGGATAGCTTCTTGTGAAGAGGTACGATGATCGCATGTCTCCACGAATCAGGTATCCTTTCGCTCATCCATATGGCACGGATGGTGTTGGTCATTTCACGAATCCCAGACGGAGAAGAGCTTTCAGCATTTCAGCAGTGATGTTGTCATCTCCACCTGCCTTTCCATTCTTCATTTTCCGGACACAATCCAAAACTTCAGACTCAGTCGGCGGTTCCTCACTGACATCGTAATGTGCTCTCTGAACATGCGGGAGCTCAGGTACTGATGGCGCTGGACGATTCAGTAGTGAACTGAAGGAATCCTTCCATATTGGCAGCGTCGCATCACCAACTGCAACTGCGTTGGTAGTGTTCAAGACAGGAGAACATCTGTTCATGTTCCCGCTATACTGTCGCAGCAACGTGTAGGCTTTCCTCGGATTCTTCTCCTCCCAAGCCTTCTCGACCTCCTTAGCTCTACACGTCCACTCTCGTTCGCGGTCACTTTGAAGCTGCCGACGCAACTTCCTCCTCAGACGCTTCTCCTCCACGAAGTTTCCTGCAGTTCGGAGAGCACATACTCTGTTGTAGGTAGATGTTGTTTCTTCTGAGACGTAGGCGAACTTCTTCTTAGGCTGTACAACCAGGAGTGCCTCTTTCGAAGCGTCCTGGATGCATTTGACAAAAGAATCCGCGTCGCAAAGTTTCTTCTTAGTCCGTACTCCGATGTGAACAGAAACGCGTTGTCGGAAATTCCTTCTGCACTCTTCATCTCTGAGACTTGTCATGTCAATCCTCTGGAGAGGCTGAGCCCCTCGCTTCCTCTTATGAATCCTCGCAGTGAAGTTCAACAGAACAGGACGGTGATCCGAATCGAATGCGACATCACACAGCTCTAGATCTTCGAATGTCCGATACTGGAATATTCCTCGTCAGGACATAGTCAAGCTGTAGTTTCAAAGTTGTCATCTTCCGCTTCCGCTGCTCTTCTGGAGATAGCCGGGTTGGTCCCTGCCACGTAAGCTGATGGCGGCGATGATTCCTCTTGAATGTCGATGCAATAATCAGACCACTGCGTTCACAAAAGTCGACAAGGCGGTAGCCATTGTCCGATGTTTGCTCCACTGGGTAGAACCATTTACCGAGTACTTCGGATTCCTGATCAAGTCCCATCTTCGCATTTGCGTCAATCCCCACGACAACAGCATGTTGACAAGGTATCCTGGCCAGCAACGTATTGAGTTCCTCATAAAACGCATCCTTCGAATTGTCTTCGGCGGTTTCAGTGGGCGCATGAGCACTCACTATCCACAGATTGAATCCTCTGTGATCCCGCAGTCGTACGAATGCATTCCGACACGACGTTGAGCCGAACTCCTTGACCATACCATTGAAATCCTTCCTTACAGATATTGCACAGCCTCCCACTCTCCTATCGTCAGCGTTACCGCAGTAGATGGTGTACTCTCCGACGTTCAGACGTCTAGCTACCCATTTACTAAAATCGGAGGTTTTTAACGAATTCGATTGATCTTTGATTACAGCTTTCTTCATTTTCTTTCACTGTTGGCTGTTTCAAATAATTGCTTGGCTGCTTGGTTTCAATTATCAATGATTTGTGCTATTATTCTATTTTTATCACGTGGTTGTTAACCTGCGTCAATAAAGAAGAAGAAGAAGAATTGTTATATGACGTGGGCAGGGTGACCCGATGGGCTGGCAGTACCGCGAGATTTTCACCCACTACCGGGCCGTTTTTTCGTCGTACTTCCGTCTATACTCTTTTCGGAGAGACTCAAAGCTTACGTTTGTGCGAAAAAACGGTCAATTTTTTTCTTATCGTGAACACTGCCTGCAAAATGTGTTCTCATGGGAATCCGAAGAATAGCTCGTCAGCAGGAACGTAATGGTATAAATCGTCTTAGTATATTACTTGGACTGATTCCAAGGCGATAAATGGCACAGTCCACGCTTGGAATCGTGTTTTGTTTGTCCGCATATCTTGAAAACAGTCCCATGCTGATTCCAATGATGTCTCTGGAATCGTACAAGATCTTCTGGGAACAGAGGTATGGTCCCTCAAAATTGAGCTAGAAGCATGGCGGACGGAAGTTGTCCGAGGCTTGTAACCTCTGTCCTTTGCAACCAGTGTATGCGAGCGGACCTGAGTGAACAGAGAAGCTAAAGCCCTATTCATAGCTGCTCGCTTCGACTTGAAGTCGAAGCGACCAACAACACTGTCGCGATCTGAAATCGCTGGACAGAGCGATTTGAAATCGCTTCGCCCAGCGACTTGGGATCGCTCGTGAGGACGCGATTCCGCGTGAAACATGAAGGAGATTTGCGAACAACGCCGTGAGAAATTTCTGTTTGGTAAAAACGGGAGGATACTTGTACCAAAGTTTGAATTATGTATAAAGCTTTAGAACCACTTTTTAAGTAAAACACCGGAATTTTCAATTCTTCTCGATCACGGTCAGTGATTAGACCCATTTACTGTGCTTCTCTGGGCCAGGTTCCGGTCCGCAAATGCGCCTCGACACTGTTCGTGGCCGCACGCTCGAGTCAGACGAGTTTCCAGCACAGCAGCCGCCGATCTGTAGAATCTAGGTGGGTTTTGGAAACTGGAAACGGAGAAAAATTGGAGGAAGCTGTATAAAGCCCCATCGAGTCGGCTTCGGCGCTGGAAACTCGACCAACTCGAGCGCGTGCGGCCTCAAAGCGTGTCGAAACGCGACTGCGGACCAGAGTTTGGCCCAGAGAGTACAGTATGTTCAGCAAGCTATATTACCAGTTAACTAAACATGAGATACGAAAAGGGTGTAATATGGTGCAATTGTAGGATATCTTTGAGAATTCACGTCAAATGTGTTTGAAGTCTGCACTTTGGCGCCGAATACCCTATGTCTTGACGGAAATTTACGGCCTAGTCGCTTCGACTGGACGAATCGCTTCCATGATGGAAGCGACGCGACTAGTCGAAGCGACCTAACAAAATCAAGCAGGTGCTTCGACCAGCTATGAAATACCCCAGTCGCTCGGTGATCGTGACTGAAACTGCAAACTGTTCCAATCCGTCGCGATTCAGCGCAAGATCTGTTCCCGCGACGGGTTTTGTAACTGTTGGCAGTGCCGCGACTAGTCAAAGCGACCCGCTATGAAAAAGAGCCTTAGAGTGGAGGGAAGAACGGGGCTATTGATTGGAAACCATAGCTGATTTTATGATCTTGAGTTTTGATTTGTTCATGCCGGAAGGCGGGCATTGCGCTCAAAGTGGCAGCTCTTTTGGGGCTCTTCCTACCTCGTTTTCATGCGTTCTTTCGACGTTGGCATTACATGGTGCCCCTCCACTACCCATTCCTAGTGGACACTGAGAGACATTTCTCATCGTGAACAATGCCTTCAAGACATCAACTTCATTACACCTCGCCTGCTGCTTGATCAAAAAACACAATCAGAAGTTCGCCTGCCGATGTTTAAGTCGAAAAATTGTAGCTTTTCGGAGACGATCATTGTGCGCAATAGAGGAAGCTATGAAAATCATCAGTTTTCTCTAGAATTCTCATTTCATGAGTCAAGGATTACATTCGGGCGTTTTTTTTTTTGGTCGAGGGGCGCTCAATTTCCCAATGGACAGTCTAGTTGTGGGCTAAAAAAATCCTACATATCTCTACATCTTGTTACTTCCTTTTTTCTCTGCTTACGTGTGCTTCCTGTTTTATTTTGGCTCTCTACATGAATCGTTTCACTATGGATGTATGCGGATTATCTGGAGAAAGGCATGCTCAGTGTGGTGAGGAAATCAAATCGAATTTTTAGTGTATACACGCTTGAATGTATAATCAGGGGGTGGTGAATTTTTGGTCTGATATAGTTTTCTAGCTATGAACTTATCAAGAAATGATGCAACTCGTTCAGCTCATGTTTGCAGACAGTCTTTTTCTTCTTATCTAGATTTTCAGTTGAACATGCTTCCAGCTGCCTCGAAGCAATGCAAAAAAGTGGTACACCTTTTTCGCAGTCGGCGCTCTATCAGCAGACATGGCCCAGAGAATAGAGCTGCTGTCTCCGAAATCTCTCAAGTTCTGTTCCTTTCCCTGCGCAAATACATATGTTGCTATGATATTTTAACATATCTGGTTTTGAAGGAACTATTTCATTCTTTATCTCCACAACCCTATAAATTCTTTGATTATAACACTAAACGACTGGGATCTTACTTGAAGTCCTTTTATGGCATTATGATTTTTGGAGCATTACAGTGAGACTGGGACAAGTACAATACCGCGCTAAAATTTGTAAAAATGTGGAGTATCTGGAAAACTTGGTCTGAATAAAACTTTTTGAATTCCGAAAACGCTATCATATTTACAATTCAAATTGCTACCTAATTATGTAACTTGTGCGCCGGAGCTCTAAAATCTTTCGTTTTTGAAGGAAATAGTTTTTTCGGTCGTTTAGCAAAGTCGCGCGCGGCGAAACTTTGAGCAATATTTGTACAAGTAATGAAAGAACACTCTGTATATTTTCTTTATAAATTAGGTGCAGGTGAAAGAATCTCAAAGGTTTATTCAGGTTGAATTCTAGAAAACCGTCATTAAACACGCTTGTGAGCTTCCTAAAAAAGTCGGACTTTGTTTCTAAAACCCGTACTCTTGAATGACGGATTTCAAAAATTCAATCTTAACAAATTCTGAGATTCGCTTACCTGCAACCAATTTATGGAGAAAGCATGCAGATTGCTCTTCCCTTACTTGTACGAACACTTCTCAAAGTTTCGCCTCACTTCGCCTGGTGCGACGTTTTCGCCAAACGACCGCAAACATAATTTCATTCAAAAACGAAACGATTTTAGAGAACTTCGGCCTACAAGGCACATATGTATTTAGGTAGCAATTGGGTCAGCACAGAACATTCAAAAAATTATCACTCAGATTTCAGGCTAATGCTGAAGAAACCCATCAGATCGGATCTGTTTCAGTCGAAGCTCCATATATCTTAACAAGGTGCACACCCACGCCGCTTCGCGGCGTACTAGTAGGCGTGTGTTGTGGCGCATAGAATAATCGAATCATTTTGAAATCAGTTGGGCCACGCACGTTCCCCTGGCACCCTCAAGTTGATTCCAGCACACTTTTCCGGGTGGTGGCCATCGTATCAACACTTCTGAGGAGGCGGGAGAGAGGGGAGGAGCGAGGTTCCTGATTGGACCCAAAAGCAGGCTAGCCCCGGCCCCCGGCTGTTGCGTCCAATCAGGAACCTCGCTCCTCCCCGACTCTCCCGCACTCCTCAGTGTTGATACACGATAACCACCACCCCACTTTCCCGGCGCTCGGCACACTCCCAGTGGAATCCCTATATCGCGGCGCCCGGCGCCCTTCTGGGTCCACACACTTGCCCCGGCGCTCGGCGCACTCCCATTTGGGTCTCACATACTTTTCCCAGCTTTTTGCGCACTCGCAGTTGGGTCCGCCCGCGGCGGTCTCTAGACCGAGCCCAACACAGCTTCCTGGGGCTCAGCGCACACCTAGTTGGGTGCAAAACACTTTCCGTGGTGCTTGCCGCACTCCCAATTGAGTCCCAACACAGTTTTTCTCGGCGCCCAAAGCCGAATATAGTTAGTAAGTTGACATTTCGTTGGATTGTATCGAACAAATACAAGAATCTAATCTAAAAAGGACAATACTAATTCGTGAAGTGAGCAGAATAATTTTACAATAAAGCTTGCTTGACGTTGCAATGGTGCAGATTATCGTTTCGTTCGCAATTGTTTGCGGCAAGTTTTCAGATTGCGCAGTCTTGAAAGTGGAAGAAAACGCAACAATCTTGTCATGTTATACCAAACACTCGCAAGATCTCACACCGATTATCCGATCTCTTTCACACTCGCGATTTCATGCATAAGATGAAACACACACAGAATCTCCGGGCTTAAACAGGGAGTTTCAGGAACGCATGATGAATCGATTAGTAAAGGAACAGTTTATTCGGACAGACTGTATTTCTGAAGTAGACCCACCATTTGTAACACGCGCCATAAACTCAATTCCTCCCGGAATAAAGGAAATGTAGGAAAGCCACCACCGGTCGTGCCCACTGCAAAAGCCACTTTGACGAATCCCCTTTGACAACCTTTTGGGCTCAACACTGACGAGGTGAGCGATGGTTTCCGATCAATAGCCCCGTTCTTCCCTTCACTATCATCTCCTCGTCATTCAGGGGCGGAATGCATGAAAGCTGCGAAAAAAAGTCAGAAGAGCCGCTCCGCGTCCCTATGCGAGCATCGTCCGAGCCACGAGACGGCCCGACTTAAAGCGCATAGCGTATACTGGTCTGTGTCGCAGACGTAAATGCGCTGTCTACATCAAGCTCTGCGCTGCTGGGCGGCATTTCTTGTCGGCCCTGGTCGCTTCCTGGCATTTTTGTTATCCTGTGCATCTCAATATTTGGGAAGCTTAACGCGACTAGAATGACAGAAAAATGCTCCCCACAAAAATTTGCCGGTGGAAGAGTGCATATAAATCCGCGATACACTAATTTATGTACGCCATGCACTTCGAGGTCGTCCCGAGGCTCGACGCGGCGCGCATGAGACGCGGAGCAGCTCCTGACCTTCTTTACGCAGCGTTCATTCTATTGCCGCCGCCGTTCTGCTCGCATACAGCGAGTTTGCAAATGACTGAAATAGAGACCTCGGACAACTTTTCCGACATGCTTTCTGCGTCTCAATTTCAGGCAGTCTTTTTGAGTAGCTGTAACTCCGTTCCCAGAGGGTTTTGTGCGATTCTAGAAACATCATTCGAATCCACAGTGGGGCCGCCTTCAAGATGAGGCAGAAATTTTTGGCAAAGAGCTTTTTAGGATTTGTCCTGCGCCTTTCTGAGGACCATCAGAATCAACAATTCTATAGTCTACTAAAATTATCCAGTAGCAAAAACCTCTTCAAGAACTGCTTGTAATCTTTTTTGAATTTTGAGGCTGCACGATAATGTTTTGAGTACATACATGTGCAGAAAATTTGAAAAATCAAATTCATTTGTCTGCAACTTTTGTGTGGCTCTATATCCGTTTTGGAGTTTGAACATTTGATGGACAGCAAATTCACAGGAAGTTGCGCTGTAATGTTGAAAAAACAACTGATTATTCTTATCCGAAGAGAGTGTGAATGAAGGAGGATGCACCTGAGGGGTTGCATATCTGGAACATCCATTCTGAAATGCGTACCTGCCTTACCCAAGCCTGCTGCTTTATGCCTAAGAGTCAATAGAGGAGCCTGGTGGTGAATAGGTATTAATTAATCTGGCTGCCCTTTATTATGCAGATCAATTGAGACGGATTTTTCTACGAATTGTATGTGCAGTGTTGTTTATGTTTTCCGTGTTTATTATATATGCGCTGAGTCTACCTTGCTGTGAGCTCCGCCCGGTCGCGGACGAAGGGTTTGTTGCGTGCAGTTTGGTGGCGTGGATATGGCAGATTATGCATAGGACCCGCCCGAATCGTCCTACGGACTCTCCCTAACAGCGCATTAATAATAATCTCCAAATCGAATCTATTTCAATTCCTCATCGTCAGCTGTCATATGCGTTCCTAATGTCTTTTCCTTTATCTAAATCCGGACTCCTTCGTTCGTTTTCTTGCAAAGAGAGTAAATTCTGCGCTCTCCATGAAGGTGCTTTTTATCCTGATGCATCCAGGAGTGTAGGAAAGCCTAAACCTCATTACAACGCCAGAATTCTTATATATGGAGGACCATCGCAGACTGAAAAAACTAACATCTGCCTACAGCCTACTAAAAGCGAAACCCCTGTGACCTAGGCTATGCTTGGTTTTATGTGAGGTATTGTGTCCAAAGGGGACTCGCTTAGGCAGGTAAGTTACATGTTTCGTTGAGGAACGTTATACAAAATCTGATCCCTCGTTGAAGAATTCGCTGAAGATGACTAAATAAGCCCTAGATCATATGTGGGATCATCCTCTCGAATTTCAATCTTTACATTATCACGTCTTATATTTCCCCACGTCTACTAATCTAATATTCAGAGTTTTTTATTTTCATGGATGAATGTTACATATGAAAGCTTATCCTAGAGAATTTTCTTAGCTTTTTATTGTTGTTCATTATTGATGGATCGTTCTTTGAGCATCTGAAGATTTTTGCCTCTGGTTTTTGAGACTATCTCAAGGTTTTCTTGTAGGCAGTGTTCACGAAGAAAAAAGTTGAGACGTTTTTTTTTTTAGCTAAAAAGCGTGGTCTAAAGCGTAAGCTTTGGGGTCCCTCTAAGAAGATTAAGAACGGAAGTGCGATGAAAAACTTGACCGGTAAGTGGGTGAGAAATCTCGTGCGGGCCGAAAGCCAACCCATTGGGCCGCTCACGCTCGCTCTATAACAGTTCCCTTGAATTCGTGGTTAAATGAGCGATGATTTCCAGTCATTAGCTCCCGCTCTTCCCTTCATTCTCAACTTCTCTCTCTTTACTCCAGGTCAGCTCGCATACATCGGCTGGAAAAGATGGAAGTTTCAAGCCTCGGACAACTCGTCCATCATGTTTCTTAAGCTCAATTTTTGAGGGACCATATGCTCTCCCGTTCCCAGAAGGTCTTTTACTATTTCAGAGACGCATTGAAATCAACATGGGACCTTTTTTCGAGATAGGCGGAAAAACAGAAAAATGACTTTTATCGTGAAGACACTGCCTTTTAAGTTTCTATAGATTAAAGATATAATGTTCGGTTTTCTGCCGGATCAATTGTCCATTGCATATTTTGACTTGTTTCGAATTTTCAGAAAACAAAAAGTTACAGAGACTTCATGTGATTCAGCAAATTTTTTTTTCTAATAGTTTGGGACTCGCTGGGACATGCGGTCACTGTCCAGCAGGAGAACGGTGGGGATGTAAAATTGCAAAAAAGAGCTTTGTGGGGGTGGAAATGCAAATTGTTTGACCCAGGAACGATAAATTCGAGTGATGCTTCTAATAGGAGTTTTTCTGTGTCGGTGGTTTTTAATGGTAACACTCTCGCCCGGAAAGCGTGCAGTGCAGGTTCGAGTCCTGCGTGACATTTTGAGTTTTGCGTTCAACTCAAGCTACCTTGTTACATATTCAATAGAAGTGTTCTTGAATTTCCTCTATGCCTTATGTTAGTAAGGAGCATAGTGTTAATCACCAACCAAATTCAATCAAGAAACTAATGACGAAATTCTTTTTTTTCGGAAAATATTACTGCTCCAGAAATTGTCGAGGAGAAAGCTCATCTAGAGGACGTAGAAATTCTTGACTCTTTTTCCAAATTTCTGGTTTTCTAGAGGTGGGTGAGGATGTACTTCTTTCGATGTACGGGACTACGGTCTGCCTGCCAAGTGAAATGTGATTTGCCAATAAGGGTTTTTCAGAAAATGTGTGCTACTTTGTACTCTAAAGCTCAGAAAGAATTTTATCCGGAATGAACATTTGCGGGAAAGGTTTCCACGCCTACGGCGTCTTTTTTTCAGTGACCCTTCAGAAGTCAACTTTTTTCAAGATCCTACCTAATGTTGATTTGAGATTCTGTTTGAGGCAGGCTGTCTAACAATATGCTGCTGGCTAGGGCTTAGAGTCGAACAGAAAAGATTTGGGAATTGATTTCCAGATCGTTATATTTTTATGGCCACACCCAGTACCACGTAGCTCTATTGGAGCCGCATACTGTATTGTGTGTACTGTATGGCGCAACGATATTGGTTCAACCCTAGCATTCATTAAAGTTTAAACCCTATGGCATTCATTACATCTATAACGGTTGTTATTGTGTTATCCCCACGAGGAGGTAGAGAGTTGGCCATCGTAGGAGTACAAATAAATGGAAAGTCCGAGAAGAAAAAACGAGCTGAAGGAACAAGCTGAGAACGACTAATCGAAGGGTGTCCGCCCGAACCTAATTAACGAGATTTTCATCGATGCTTGTTTCGCCTTCTTTGGATTTGCTCGGGAGAGAACATAGTTGACAACTACTTCAAGAGACTGAAAACTTCGTCAACAGCAAAATAAAAGAGGGCAAAACAGGCGTTCGCAAAATCTCCTTAATCGGGACGGTAATCCAATGCGTTTTCCGTTCTACCTTGCTCCTGCCCGGCCTTTCTACTTATTTTCCACTTTGGTGATGGTCCGAAATCTGGTAACTTCTCTACGAGGATAGCACAGCAACCATTTTTGTCGCGAACCATGTCTACAAAAAGCACGCTAAAGAGGCGGAAATGCGTCTCCGCGCGCTTTAGAACCGCCACTTCTTTCGGGTGGTATTGCATCGATTTCTCGACTTGCGTCTTTAATTACTTTCTCCTCAGTTTTCGCAGAAAATTCAAGTATTTCCTCTGAGTTTTCAATTGATCTAATGTTTAGTTTTCTTTCGACCTTTTTTGTTTTTGTTTGTGGTACCATTGAGAACCAGGCATGCCTCGCCCACTTTCCCGCCCACTTTCCCTTGTTTTTGTTCCAGGGATGTGTCAAGAATATTTATGCCGGATCTTCAAAAAACAAGACTTGCAGGACTTCATGTGATTCTCCACACGTTTTTCTGGTTATCTTGAATTTTTAAGCAAAGGTGCTGAGAAGAATTTCTTATGTGTTCGTACTTTACCTACGTAATGTAGTCTTCCAGGATTCAAGTAGATATCCCAAAGTTCCGAAAGGAGTGTTCTTCAATTAGCGGAGGCTCTCTCAGGCTTTTAGAGGGTTTCACTAGTTCAGTAACCAAACACAAAGGGATTTTGAGATTTTTAGAATTTCGGGATTTTCAAAATTTTTATTTTCGTGGAAGTTCTCAGTTATTCCTCGAAGCTATATGCTAGTTCCATAAAGGCAACGTTTTCGTTTCTCATTTAACATTTTTTTCACGCTACTTGGTTTCCGCTGCGGGTACACCACATACATACACATAGCATACCCAGTACCGCGCAAATTTTTTTACGCAAAAAGGCGTTTTTTGGCTTTTTGCGCTCACAAAGCGTCCGCATCGCCATAACTTGTTTCAAAGTGGTCCAATTTCAATTCTGAAGTCATTTTTTTTTGTTTCCGCTCCCAGTCCGATACGATAGTGACACGAAATCATAGATCCAACTCCAGAAGTTTATCGAAAAATGAATACTTGTACCACAAAACCCCTCATTATGAACTGATCAGATGGTCATGATAGCGGAAATCTGTTCTGTTTTGACCTGTGGCTGATGTGAATCTTAGAAGGAAATACACATTTTTGAACGAAATACCGGAGTTACAAAAAAAGAACTTTCTACTTGTACCATGTACTTTCGCCTCGGCATAGAGGAACTCAGAAAACTTGCTGAAAAACTCATTTCGTCAATTTTGAAAGGAGTTATGGCGATGCGGCGCTTTGTGAGCTCAAAAAACGCCGCAAAACGCCGTTTTTGCAAAATAAAACATGCGCGGTACTGTAGATAGGAGGCGCTGTACAGGCGAGACTTTTTTAGTTATTGACATGATTCTAGATTTCTCTGAACTAATTTTCAGGAATATTCAACTTTCTTTCATTGTATTTTTAGGAGATTTATGTGGTATTTTGATGTTTTTCTAATCGTCTGAGATTTGCATTCCCAATTTTCACTAAAAGTCTGGCTGAGCTCTAGCGTTTCCCTCTGCTTCCCAGCGTTGTTTTTACTAGACTTACGCTACACACATTTTCTCAAGGATTGTGTGCTTGTCGGTCTCCGAAGAATGCCTGTAAGTACATATGAATATTGTGGACCATTTTGGTGCCCTACTTAAGTTGCTGAAAAGGAAAACCTATAGGCTTCTGTATAAGAAATCCGTTCGACTTGGGGTGATTTCTGCAGGTCACTCGAGCTCTTCGAGTTTTCTTTTGATCTTTGGAAAAATATTTAGCGCGGGAGAAGTTCTGTCTAAGTTGGCGGGACGTAGTATAGACAACCAGTGATTTTTTATCAGTGGCTCCCACAGCTTTTCAGAATCTTTATTTCGGAATTTGTAAAGTCCGTCCGAACTAGTCTGCACGCCCTGGCGGTTGGCGTGCGTGTCGAGCTACCGCCGCAGAGGTATTTTTCGGACGAGCTTTCACGTAGCTGCAAATATCCAACCGGTATATTATTTACAATTTGTCAAATGCTCCTACTAATCGATTTACAGGTTCAAAGAACAGCTTTCACGACGGTCACCCGACCCGCATGCTGACTGCGTGGGCGGAAGGTGTCAACTTTATAATGTTTTTATTAATGTGTGTAACCCTTGACTAAAGGAAATTTTCAGTAGTGTTCCAGTACTTTCTCCTGTTTTCATTGATTTTCTTCGCATTTTATCTATTGTTTTCTCTCTTTGTTTTGCTCTTTTTCGTTCCCACGATTGTTTAGCCTGTGTTTCTAAGGTTTCAAACTTTGATCACCCGTGAATTGGCACTTCTTCAGGGTAGCATGTTTCCGAGTGGACGGAGCAAAGGGTTCTCTAAGTGCGAAAAATTCAGAAGTTTCTCGAGGTCTTTAAATTTTCCTTTTATCGCTTAAGTTTGCTCACAGAAATCATTCTAGAAGTGTTTGGAATATCTTTCTACGATTTCTGGTGTTGTTCCAATTGTCAGTGCTTCATGAGCTAGGGAATTCTCATGGTTGTCAGACTCTCGTTTCTCAGATTTTCTCTGAGTGAATTGAATTTCTAAATAGAATCCTCCCCTGAAGGACAAACTATACTGCTTTATGGACTCACATAATGGCGCTCTATTCTTTCCCTCTTCTTCTAGCCTTGCCGGTCCACTTCTAAACTTTGCTATAGCTTCTAAATTCAGTTTCAAGTTTCCAAAGATCTCAGTTTTTCTCAGAAGGGGCGATTATTCATACTTCTCCTAGAAATTATTCATGCGGTTGAAAACCGCTTTCAAGAGGTTCGGGAGATTTTCTATGCGGGAAAGTAATATGGACGTCGGCAGCTTGCGAAAGCCAGCAGTATGCATGCTGAAACATCTGGTGCAGCATAACTCATGCCAATTTTTGTGTACTAGTGAATCTATCAAGTACGCTACACATTAATCCGCCAGCTTTTATGCTCTGGGTATTGTGGTACTGCCTACTTTGATGTTGTAATTTTTAGGCAGGTTCACGGGTATTGACAAAAGGTCTTGTGTGGGAGATTGTGAAATTTCAGTCCAAAACAGAAGATTTGGTGTCGACGTTGCTTGGATTTGGCTCAGAAAAGAAAACTTAGGTAGAGGATCGTCAAATTTCTCAAAATTTTTGATTTCGGTCTACAAGGGGAGGTCTTTGCTGCGCTGAGGTCCGACGCAACGCCCGCCGAACATCGTTTTTAGGGGTTCGACAGAGATAATTATGCTCGTCCATGTTTGGAATGAATTTTGCATGTGTAGCATATCCTCTAATTTGGCCCCAGGGGGCACTTTTTTCAACATCCGTCAGAAGGAAAGCCTAATCACTAGAGAAAGAACTTGTATAGAAGGAGTGGCCCTAGTAATCTATGCACTAGAAAACTCCAAAGTCAGTATTTGCAAACAAAGTGCTAAATTTAACTTTCAAGCTAAAGTAAGACTGCGAGTGTTTTCTCGTCAAATGTCTTTGAATTTTCCGTAAACAACGCTCAATTCCTTTTGCCATTTCCCCTTGCCATTTGCCTACTTCTCGGAAGCGTCGTCTTGAAGGCGTGAATCCCCAGTCAGCGAAAAAGCTGAGCTAGACGGTGGGTGCGCGTATAATTATGTTCTTATTTACGGGGAAGGTGTGGAATGTTTCCGCGCAAAGCTCAAATTCTAGAAACAGCCAGGTGAAAAGAAAAACTACTCTGCGTCAAATCGCTTAGCAAGTTCGTATCGAGTTCTCTAAATGGATTGTTTAAAGGTTTCAAAAAGCACTTAGGTCGTTTGCACGATCTTTGCGAATGTCTCGACAGAACCGATGACCGAATTTAGCCTTCAAGGAAGAGTTAACGATAAATCTCGTTCTCGAGGTCTCGGTTTGAAACACTAAGTTGGCAGGTGCTGTAGAGGATGAGGGTCGAAGAAAGCAACAGCAAAACTGGCTAGGAAATAAATACAAACGGCTTTGAAAAGCTCTCCTCCTGATGCGCCTACCTATCCCGGTCCGCCACCCCCCAATCGGACGGCCGAGCTTGTGGCGCCGCGCACGTTTCGATGGCAAACTGCTAATAAACTCTGCACGCAGTTAGAATTATCGATCGGCGCAGATTTCGCGATTAGCGCGCGCTTGCCAAAATCAGCAGGGCCCATGATTCTCGTCCTCGCTCTGAATTTAGAAACCGTTATTTTGACCTATTCTGGACGTTTTTCTTCCCTGTTTCTTCACTATTACTTATCTCACGACCAATAAATCTTCATTTTTGGTTCGAACTCGAGTGCGATATTCATCGTGAACACTGCCTTTAAAGGAAGAGTTAACGATGAAAAGCCGTATTATATGTAGATGTCGATGTATTTGGGTTTTTAAGTCCACTAAGTAGGGGTTAATAGATAAAAGTCCCACAGAACACTCTGGTACTGGAGAAAAACTGTTTAGAGAAATCCCGGTCTGTGTTTCGGGAGACTGCGGACAACGCATCGAACCTGACATAGGGGAAATGATTTTGCGTTTTTAGATTCTTCGAAAAGGGGCTTTGCTTTCTGTTTTCGATACCAAAAAAACTTCAAAAACAAGAGGGGTCAATGTACATGCTGGGATGTTAGAACCGTTCGAGATGAAGAATATTCGAAAATTCGTGGCCTGTTTCTACGGTTAAACAAACGCAGCACAACTGCTATAGGACGTGGGCGGAGTGGTCCAATGGGTTGGCTGGCCCACGAGATTTTCACCCACTTCCCGGCCGTTTTTCGTCGCACTTTTGTCCTTACTTTTCTTAGAGGGACCCAAAGCTTACGTTGTAGCAAAAAAAGGGCAACTTTTACATCGTGAACACTTCCTTTAAGAAGGAAACAAGAGGGTCGTTAATGTAATTGAAGGTCTCCGTAAGAAAATCTCCTAGCACAAAGTTTTCGTGGACATAGATTAGGGGAAAATTAGTGTGCAGAGATGAGCCTTTATTCTTCAATCTTCGCCGAACGAGGAACCCGAGGATGCGATTCGACAGAAAGGCTCCACAGGGAATCCTGTAGCCACTGTGTATCCTTTTGCTTTTGAGTAGCATAACTGGCGGGTCTTCACCTGAGTTTGTGTGGCAACAAGTGGTTTTGTGGCAACAAATGCACCACAATTTCCATTTCACGCCCCGTAAAAGTCTTTTGAAGCTCAGATGTAACTGTACTCCAAGGGATTTTGTATAGGGCTACACGCGAACGATTGCCAGAGTCTGAACAAGACTTCAGCAAAGCTCTTTTTGATCCGCTCGTACTATGGAAAAAAAAACTCTTATAAGACATGTATACAAATGCTTTGGATAGCTCTTCTTAGGTACAATAGTTGTGGAGCCGATTTTTGTCTTTATTTCCTCTTCAGAAGATATTTTCGATTGCTATGTCTATCTAAAGCTCCCCAGAATCATTTGTTGTATGGCCACTCATCTTTGGTTCTCAGTCATCCGATTGCTTTTCCTGTTTTGATGAATTTGTTTTCCCACTGTCAATATGTCGTCTCGCCTTCAGAATACTTTGGCAGTTTTTGGTGGTTTAGACTTCTAGCGATTTCTTCGCTTCTCGTTGAGCCTTGTAGCATCAGAAGTAATATTTTTGGCGGCTGAATTCAAATTTCTCATAATCACGAATTTAGACTTTCTAACCAATTATAAGAAAAATGCAAATTAGAGATGTGATTCTTTTTTTTCAAATTAATGATAGTACAATGTGAAGTGCTTGATGATGTATTTTCTCTGTTACATGTTCCCTTTTTAATCACGTTCTGCACGCTGCCGCTCTCTTCCATTGTCTATGTATTTGACCCTTGAAGACAGTTTTTGCGATGAAAACGGCTTCCGTTTGAGTTCTTAGAGGCTGGGTTCGCGATAAAAACGATTTTTGAGCTCTCTCCATGAGAATGTAGATTTGGTCATCACAAAAGTAAAAAAAAAACTAAAAAAAAACCCGGATATTTGTATGAAAAAACGCACAAAAACTAGGTGGAACGGCTGATTACAGGTGTTCGCACGTCCCTCAAAGAACGAGATTTTCATTATTGTTTGCTTATCCGCCTTTTATTTTGCGGCTGAAGTGGTCAGTAGTCATCAGAAATGTTCAGAAATTACCTAAGAAGCAAAATAAAAGATGACAAAGCAGATCTTTATAGAAATCTCGATAAATTGGGGGCGGGTGGTACCAAACAATAACTTATTCTCGAGCGTTTTTTCTACACCTTTTCCCTTATTTTCACTTTTGTGATGGCCATATCTACCTTCTCATGAGGAGAGCACAACATTCGTTTTTATCGCAAAGGCTGCCGTTAAAGGTAGTGTTCACGAAAAAAAAGTTGTGTGTTTTTTTGGCTAAAACGTAAGCTTCAGGTCCCTCTTAGAAGATTAAGAACGGAAGTGTGACGAAAAATTGCCGGTAAGTGGGTGGAAATCTCGTGGGCCAGCCAACTCATAGGGCCACTCCGCCCACGTCCTATAACAGCCCCCCTGAATTCGTGATTTAATGAGCGATGAGCACCGTTTTTTCCCACCGTTTTTCCGTTCTTCCCTTCATCCTCAACGTCTCTCTTTACTCAGGTCAGTTCGCACACACAGGCTGCAAAAAACGGGGGTTACAAGCCTCGGACAACTCGTCCACAATGCTTCCCTAGCTGAATTTTGATGGGCCATAAGTCCGTTTCCAGGGGGTCTTGTACGATTCCAGGGACATCATTGAAATCAGCAAGGGACCGTTTTCAAGAAAGGCGGAAAAAACAGAAAAACGACTTTTTTTGTGAACACTACCTTTAAGGGAAATCGAAGAGTCGGAAGTCCATTGCAAGAACAATCCTAAGAAGTAGATGAAAGCAGTAAATAGCTCTATATGGCCCCAAACTTCAATGTTATGCTCGTTCCGCCCATTTCTTTAACAACCATCGAGGAAGTGGGCTGGACGGGCATAGCACATTCGCGCTTTGGAGCCGTATCACCAGTGCTATTTGTATCGTGAAGAGTGCCACACTAATTGTATGGCGCCTTTTTGATACCCTGAGGGCACACACTATACTTTGACATCGAATGATTTCGAATGATCCTATAAATGGACTTTTTCTCTCGTATGACAAAACTGTTCACGGTGCTGTAGCCTCGGTTTTCAGACAACGGGTGAGAGATAAACTTCTCGTAAGTCATGTCAGAGTGGAATTTTTGTATTCACAAAATCAAAATTATCAAAAAATTTGAAAAATAGTCGACTGTCATTCGAAGTCGACTATTTTCTCGAATATTTGATAATTTTGATTTTGTGAATGCAGAGAGTTCCTACTGTGACCTAACTTGCGAGAAGCTTAATTCTTACTTGTTGTCTGAAAACCGAAGGCGGTTCGAACCATTCTGTCAATCAAGAGAAAAATCCATTCATAGAATCATTCGAAATCATTCTGATGTCAAAAAGCATAGCACACGTGCTGTGTCGGGTAAGAAAAATTAAATTTAGAATATGGCTGTCCGCATCTGAGAACGTAACGATTTGACTCCGGTGAGCAACGTCTCCGTAAGGATCTGAAAATCTTGAAGCGTTCCTCACATTGCTTGGATAGTAGTATCAAGTCTAAAAATTCAAATTATGGACGAAAACCTGAAGTCTTTCCGAATGAGGATGTCCGCCCACGCGGTCGACGTGCGTGTCGCTCTGCCTTCGCGGGGGCATTTTTTTGGACCAGCCTCCGCACGAGTGCAGACAGCTGACTTGGGTATCATTCAAAATTTATCTAATGTTCCTGCCAATCGATTTATAGTTCCGAAAAATGCCCACGTCGCGACTGCTCAACACGCACGCAGACTGCATGGGCGGCAGACTCATTCGGACGGGTTTTACTGGACCTGAGCATTGACACAAACGATCTTGAGAGGGTCCTATCATTTTTTGAGCTGTTACGTCTTCTGACAAATATGTTTTTCTACAGCGAAAGTGCACCAATATTCTATCCTTCATTCGTCGCTCTCTCATTCATTAGTACTTACTTGAAGTCCGATGTTAAGTAGGGTTTCATATTTCAGAAGTACCGATCGATGCGTGTTCTTGTGTTTCTGGCGGCGGCGCTCGTCCAAGACGGTGGGTGTGTTTAATATGCTAGGATGTCCGTAATTTTTCGGCGAAACTCGCTATAAATTTTTATGTAGCCGGCTCGTTTTATCGCTTTTGCGAGGAAGAGCCCAGTTTATCCAGTTCCAATTTCGTTACCCTTGGACGGGTACGAAGGTTACATTCAGAATAGGGGACAACCAACAGTCTTTAAGTACTTATTGATGAGCATTGTCTTCAATTCGCGAAGGAAATCATTCCAATGAAGCCATTGGCCTGCATGGCCCAGATGGGTAAAGCGTGGTTGGCATCCGATTTCAACGTCTGGTTGTTGGTTTAATTGTCAGTTGACTGTTGGTCGGGGTGGCCTCGAGTCAGGTCCTTTAATAGGCGTTAATTATGCTACATAACTAGTTCATGTATGTATGTATGAACGGTCTGTGTGTATGAGCGCGCAACGGCGATAACGCAATTTGCTTGCGACTCACCTTCCATTCAGCTAAACTACAAAAGTGGAATAATTTTAGTGTAGCGCGCTAGACGCATTACGGCACTGATTGCTTTCCGATTTGGCAGGTGGAGGTGGATTCGAGGGTTGTTCAATAGACAGTACATAACCTTAAACTGGGAGAAATATGCGGGATTTTTCTTACAAAAGAACGGATACATATGCGAAAAAAGCTCACCTTATCTTCTCATGCCAATGAATTTTTTTTAACATTTTGCTTCAAGTAGCTATCTAGGCCGTAATTAGGGGTAGAGTGGGAAAAGTTGAACTAAATTTTTTTCGGAGCTTTTCAAAGCGAAAGTGAGCAAAGTTCCCAACCTCGAGGATTTTTTGATCATTCCGTTTCATGCAAAAAACCCATCGAAATGCTTAAATTTGGAAATTGCTTGTGGTCCAAAAACTGTTGGACGCAGTGCTCACTATGAAAAAGTTCGCCAATTTTTCCGCGGAAACGTTAGGGAACCACAATAAGCCATAGTCACCATTCCAAATGAAATGTTCTTTCCTAGAATCATCTTCGGACGAAAAGTCCAAATATGCCCATCGCAGCTGCCCAGACCCACTCTGAAATAAGTTATAGGCATTTTCTCTCTGATTTTCGTACCTATTGTACTCTCCAAAAAGCGCATTATTTTTACGAAAACCTGGAAACGGACCTCATAATCGTGTTCAGTGCCCAAAACTACCCCCTTGGCAAAGTTTGGGTGAAGGAACATTTTCCACACTTTGCGCAGACAGCGTTTTGGACTTGTGCGGATTTTCGGTTGGGCGTTTATTTATACCAATGAGAGGACTCTCGAGGCGTTTCCGAAAAATACCCCAGATTCGATTAAAAATTTGCTCTGGAGGGTTATTTGGGGTGCTGATCACGAATCTGAGGATCGTTTATCGATTTTCCGAAGTTTTCGACTGTATTCGTTCACAGATTCAAATCGGGGGAGAATTTGATGGGAAATCTCGGCTTTTGACGATTTCCGGAGTGCTACTATAGAATATGCTCAAATTGTTTCTCTGGGGATCATTTGGAGTGCTCAACACGAATCTGATGTCCGTTTATCGATTTTTGACAGCTTACGGTAGATAACGGGGGGCATACGGTAGTTTAGTCAAAGTCTCAGATTTGTCTCAAAGTTTCTATGTGGGGGTTATTTGGAGTGCTGAATACGAAATCGATGTCCATTTGTCGATTATCGGAATGTTGCGGTAGGTTTTGCCTCCTAAATGGCATGTTACCTACCGTAACCTACAGTTAACCTTGAAATTTCGGCAAGCGAACCCCAGATTTGTATTCAGCACCCCAGGTTAGCCCTACATACATGTTTTTAGCAAAATCCAGATACAATTTCAAAAACACCCTAACAATTCTTTGGTTTGCCGCGAGGCTTGAAAAACGCTCATAACTTTTTTAAGAGTGGGTCTAGGCAGCTGCGATGGGCACATTCGGACATCTCGTCCGAAAATAGTTCTAGAAAAGTACATTTCGTTTGGAATGGTCACTATGACATATAGTGGTTCCCTTGTAAGAAGTGTAAGGACAGAAGTACGACGAAAACCGGCCAGGAACTGGGTGGGAATCTCGTGGACCAGCCGACCCATTGGATCACCCCACATATAACAGTTGTCCATCGTTCGTTTCACTAAAGGAGCAGTTGCTGAACTTTTGAATACTCTTTATCCCGAAACATTCTAATATCCAATCATGGGGATTTGAGCATCTTATTTTTAAAAAAGTTTTCGGTACACTAAATGGATAACAAAGTCACTTACCTAAGAATTTCGAAGCTCAAGACCTCTGGCGACGTTTAGTTTGACGGTTTGTCCGCAGAGCGCAAAACACCCCAATTAGCGTATTTGAATACTTCTGAGATTTTCTTAAACAGTTTTTTCTTCGATATTCAAGAGTTTTGTGGAAACTTTTCCCTATAATTCTCTACCTTGTGGAATCACCCACTCAAAAACATTGAGTACTAGAAATTGGTTGTTTACGGTGAACACTGCCCTCAAAATTCGCAGTTGCGTAGGTTTCGGTCTTCCGATTCACGATTGTGGCCCAGAGGCCGATGTTCAAGAGGCTTTTAGAGGCAGTGTTCATTATAACAAACCGTATTCCAGTTTACGAAGTTTTCGGGTAGGCAAGTCCACACGACGTATAGGAGAACTGGGAAAAGTCTCACAAAGCTTCAGAATATCGGACAGAAAGGTGTTCAAAAAACCTCTCGAATATTTAGTTGCACCTGTTTGGTGAGTTTAGCGCGCGCTGTGGACTCTCGGCAATCCAAGCGTCAAAAACAAATTTCCGCTCCAGAATTTTTAGGTAAGCGATGTAGTATTTTGATGTTTTTGAGTATTTAATGCCTTTTTATGGCATGATATATGATCACAAGTTATCACAAGTTGCCTGACATTCGAGTCCTGCATGACATCTGAGTTTTGCGTTCAACTCGTATACTTTGTGATAAGTGATGGTGTTTTCTTGCAGATTCAAATTTTTGATTTCTGTCGGATTTTTCGCTTTTCTGATTTTTTTAACTTTCATGTTTAGACGAATTTTTCCTACGGAAATAACCGGATAATCATTCAGTCCCTCGTTTTGACCCAAGTTTGGAACATGTTCTACTCATGTATTGAGCTTAGGGAACGTAACTTCATACCTTTTCGTCATAAAGGCCAATTAAAGAATGCCCTGAGATTTCAACGATCCGTTTCCTCTCTATAAGGGCTAATGTGTTGTTGCATGGAGATTCCATTAGCATCACATTAAGGATGATCACTTACTTATTAATGAAGTTCATAACGACCACTAGTTCATAACGATTTCACGCATCTCTGCACACATCTACGTACATAAATGCATTGTTGTCGATCACACACCAAAATTCTGGTAGAGGAACTGAGTCACACAACATTATCCATTTTTCGGGTGAGAATTATTGAGTATGTACCTGTGCTTTGATATACCAAGCGAGTGGAAATTCTGTGGCGGATAGTGGTAAGGCACTCAGCTCAGAAAGGCATAACACTGTTTCCCGCTCAGCCCCAACCGAATGTTTTACTATCAAATCAGCCACATGTGATAATGATACGAAGGTTGAGATCATGGTCAAGTAAAGTTTACCGCAATGCTAAAAGGCTATGGTGCGGTTGCGGTCGACACACTAAAATTACGGTGGAAAACCTGGCACTTTGCTAGAATTCGTCATCAATCGGCAGCACAGCTGATATTCTGGGTGTGTTGCGCTTTTTCTTTTTTTTTTCTTCCGCTGCTTTCTGTTTGAGTTTTTGTTTCTGACTGTTTTAATATTGCAAACGGAGGCTTCTCTTAATGCTTGAGGATTTTTTTCCTAGTTTCACCTAAAAATTGAAAAAAAAACAACAAGTTCCCCTCTCCCCCCACACTCTAAGAAAAGTCCTACTTGCAATATTTAAAGAGTCGGAAACAAAAACAAAGCAGAACCAAATAAGAAAAATAACGAAAACCGTAAATCACCCAGAATATTCAGCTGTGCTGCCGATCGATGACGAAATCTGGCAAAGAGCCAGGTTTTCCACCGTAGTGTCAGTGTGTTAACCGCAACCGCACCATAGTCTTTAAAAATTGCGGTAAACTGTAGAGCGCTGTCCCGGATCACGACAAAGCAACGTATGCCCTCCTTGAGGACCCAATTCTTCCAAAAAAT
The DNA here is from genome assembly GCA_029168955.1 of Aplectana chamaeleonis. NCBI lineage: Eukaryota > Metazoa > Nematoda > Chromadorea > Rhabditida > Cosmocercidae > Aplectana > Aplectana chamaeleonis. The sequence continues at coordinate 62,849 of JAPDOI010002022.1, forward strand.
ACAATGAAATGGGCTAGTCTCCTTCGGGTTCAGTTTTTTTTCCGAAAATTTGCGGTGTTAAACCTTTCAGAAAAAAAAAATTTGATTTATGGTCCTCTCACTATTTTTCGAATTTTTCGAGAAAACTTTACGTCATCACCGTTGTCCAATTTGACAGTAACCGATTGACCCTGGTTGAGATTCATGACTTCCTTGCTTACTGACAGATAAGCGCTACCAATTTTCAATTTATGTCTTTCGTTTAGCCGGTGACATAATGCACTAGCCGCTAGGGCAACCGAATGGCAGCCAAGCATACCTGATTACATCCATGCTTGGATTTTTTTCCAGGTTATATGTTATGCAGATTATGATGGTGCTTGCTGCCTGCTTGCTGACAGGTTACCGTAGTTGTTTTCCCCTACAAGGCTGCAGTCAGGAATTTTCCGTACTCCTAGAGCCGAGGGAAGAGAAGAGCAGGCTCTTCTTTCTGATGTGATGGACTTTAAAGGCAAAGTCCAATCTCGTGGGTAAATTTTGGTATTATGGCCCGCTCGCTGTGTATAGCAACCTTGCAAAGCGCGGAATTTCAGCTCTCTCAAATAAGTGAGAAACTACAGGAAAAAGACGGCCCCGCTCCTAACACCCTCAAAACAAAATCAAGCGTTTCGCACCGATGAGGGAACCATGATCTTTGCAAACAGAAAAATTCGCATCTCTAGCGATGCTCAATGGCTTCAAGTGCAATAACAGCTCGTGGTTTCCTTTTCGGGGCGGTGGCAGTGGTTCGAGCTTGAGGTATTGGGGATGACGCCAAGATTCTCCCTGAAAATTCTCCACCATCTAAGAGAACCGAGGACCTTTGTTTGGCAGGGTTGTCATATTGCTGGGCCCCAATAAAAATATCAAAATTTATACCCGAGGTTTGAACGCTCCTCCAAAGGCAGTGTTCACAATAAAAAAAAACATATTCTAGTTTCTATTTTTAAGGGGGCAAGTTCACGAGGCAGAGGATAATAGGGAAAGTTCCTCACAAAAGTCGCAAATATTGGAGAAAAAACTGCTTAGAAAAAACTTCTTGAATATCTATTTACGCATGTTGGTGTGTTTTGCACACTGCGGACAAAATGTCAAACCAAGCGTCAGAAAGGGTTTTTACCTCGAAAGTCTTAGATGAGTAACTTTGTATTCTGTTTGATGGACCAAAAACTCTTAAAATTGAAACGGCTAAAATGTTCATGTCTGAACCCTAGAATGTTTTCCTGTATAAACAGTATTCGAAAATTCGGCAACGGTTCCTTCTGTAAAACAAGCGATGGACAACTATTATATGGCGTGGGTTGGGTGATCCAATGGACCGGCTAGTCCACAGGATTTTTGCCCACTTCCTGGCCGTTTTTCGTTGTATTTCCGTCTTTACTGTTCTTAGAGGGGCCATCAGCCTACATTCTTTCGAAAAAAAGAACAACTTTCTCATCGTGAATACTGCTTTTAATAGTAAGTGATTTTGTGTCAAAAGTATGTATATTATACAAATGATTAGGTCTCATTGAGTAAGCATAGGATTCTTCTCCTGTAAGGAACCTGATTCCCACCAAGTCTGGAATTCTTTTTTCTGGCAGATTAGATTCTGAGAAAGATTAAATGCCCTTTTGAAAAGGTGGGCATCTGAGTTGCAACTTTTTTCTACCAGCGAATTGAAACTCCTATTTCTATCAGATAAAAGCCGTAAATGATTGACGTGATGACAGAGTGCAGGCGCGCGTTTTTCACGCTTGGGGAGATGTTGAGGCGCGTGTCTGCCTCGCTCGGAAATCTGCATAATTATTCGATTAATCGACAATTAGACCATATCGCGCTGCGATGACAATGCTTATGACATAGAGAGTCTTGAGGTCAGAATCGGGTTGGTTATTTTTAACGTGAGGTAACGTTTTGACTAACTTATACGCATGGTACATTCACGCATTGCTGCAAAGTTAAACAAACCACTACCCATTACACGCGAAGCACACGTTTAAGACGCGCTGGAACTAGGGGAAAAAACTTTCGACATTTTCTTTCTATTTTTCCTTCTTTTTAATGCTTCCTTCCGCGTTTTTCTTGCTTTTTTAACGTTGGATGTAGCGAGTAGAGACTCTCACTCTTGCAGAAGTGGGTTTTGTGGCTGCAGCCACCTTTCGCCACCAAAAACTGGCAACAAGGAAAATAAACTTCGTTATAAAGTCTCACACAGTCTCGTTCTGTTAAAACGAACAGAATTAAGAACATACCCGAAGGACAGAACGAGTTTCAATTTTTTTTTCGCCCTGAAATCCGTCAAAAACACTTTTACGAATGTTGAATCATAGTAAGGCCCTGTTGAATCACTAAGTCATTCTAAATTCGTATGGAGTCTGCCTTGCTATCATTTTCTGTGAAAATCCGGCAGAAAACGGCTATCATTTTGGCAATTTTCCTCTAATTTTAGAGAAAAATTCCGAAAAGGCCTTATAAAGCACCAAAAAGCTGCGAGTTCACTTACGCACCACAGAAAGACCCTACCCGCAACACAACAAAAAAAATCAATCAGAAATACGAGAAAACCGAGAAAAATACATGGCTCGTCTTTAAATATCAGCTGTTCGGTCGATCAATGACTACATTACATACATACATTTGGCATAGCGCCGGAATCGTCCTCATGTGCAGTGTGTCGACCGCAACCGCACCACCGCCTTTTTCAGTTGCCGTGGACTATATTGAGAGAGTTTTCACTCAATGAACAGTCTTACAGCGTGAACAAGGGCTGATTTGTTTTTATGTCAAACCTTTATTCTTCAACATTGTGAAGTCTGCCCGGATGAGGCTGTCTGCCTACGCCGTCGGCGTGCGTGTTGATCGGCAGCCGTTTCGGACCATCCTTCTCACTACTGCGAACAGCTGACTGGGATATGATTAGCTATGCGTCCTAGATTCCTAATAATCGATTAATGCGTCCGCAAAGAGCTTTCGCGGCCCCCGCTCGACACGCTTGCCGACCGCGTTGGCGTTCAGTCTCATTCGAACAGACGTTAACTCGGCTCACGATGTGACTACTGTCACCTGCAGTTCTGAATAAAGTTCGAAAAGAAAATTGTAAATAAAAAAATCGAGAAAAAAACTGACAAAGATTTATTTAAAAAAATAGATAGGCAGTCATAGAGAAAGCACTGCTCCGCTTCCAAGAGCGATATCGTATCGGCATTTCGACTCTCTAATTCTATGACATAAAGACAAATTGTGTATAACATTCATATAACGAAAACCCCGATTAATCTAAGCAACAGAGAACCTTCACCTGTCATTGTGTGCAGTAATTTCGTGTGCATATCCTGTAATTTGAGGCGCTTTCCAAATATGCGTGTGTTTTTTCAGTGTGGCTCCAAATTGTCGCATTCCACCATAACGAGATCTGCGTAGCGTAACGGCAGCAAGGGAGAAAAAAATGAGATTGCCAATCTGCCGAAAATGAGATTGTCTGAGAAGTGGAGATCTTATCTTTTTTCCCGTTTCTAAAATCGGCTGTCAAGGAGTAATAGGGCTCTTAACGTCAATATTTATGACAGCGATTCGTGTGTCCGTTAGAAAATGGCGAGGTTACGAAAAAACTTTGGAGAGCCAGGCAGGAGTATGACTCGAGAATGCTTTTGTTGGATTAGAGACGTGCTCTTTCTAGGTTAGGCTCATTAACCCAACATTTGTATGAGGAAAAACTGCCTTGGGCTCATTTTTTGGTGTGGTCCAAAAATTTAAGCTTTATCTGCTTCTCTTTAGAACCCTAAAATTCAGAATATCCTTGCAGCTCTCTCAATACTGCTCTCGCCGACGCCTCGAAAACCGCCCAGTGAGATGCTACTACCAATTCACTCCACAACGGCCCTTATGTGCGAAGTTGTATTTTCGGGTGGCACAAAGAGCAAGGCGATCTGGTACAGAAACGGCGAAGAAGTTGGCATCGTGTCAAGGTGAGATCAAATGAAATTTGCTACCGAAACTACAAGCTATCGCATACCGATCGCCAGATGGCTGACGTTCGGTGCGGTCAATAGACACTTCTACGCGGTCGGTAGTGGTCACGGAAAATTTGCGAGCGGTTAGTACTTAAACGAGCGCGTTCGGTATGAAATGCACTTTTCGCCCGCTGTCGGGAAGACATTGGCTTTCTTGTATATTAGATGTCTGACTATCAAAGAAACCACCCTCGTCCGGGGAATGAAACGTTTCCAATGGAACGCATACCGGCTATTAAACTTTCAATGACGCTTTCTACTTTGCATGGTTATAGCTGCTTGAGACTTTTCTGAACTGAGTCATGGAGGGGTTCGTCAGTTGGGAAAAAAGGTAAGGAGGGGTATGTAGAGTTGACGTAATAATTTTAGTCTGATGATTGGACGGGACTGCGACGGTAGATCGCCACGCGCGATCGAGACCCCACTATACTTGTTATCCAAAGATAATTTTTCGGATAATGGATCGATTCGGGTAATACCGATTTTAAAATTCTCGTATAATGAAGCGATTCAGATAATGCCATTTTCAAATGATTCGGATACGGATATCTGGTCGGATAATTTTGGATAACTTCGGATATTTTCGGAACGGTGAAATATAAACCAGGCACTCAAGGCAAGCTTTCGGAAACGTCCATGATCGAGCAAATAGTAGTATTTCACTGCGTTCGCAGCATCTTCACATACAAACTTCAATCTTCATATATGCATATTAAAAAAATATGTAAACAAATCTACAGTTACTCTATCGTCGTTGGGAGGCACAGTATTATCCATACTGTGCTTCTCTGGGCCAAATTCCGGTCCGCGATTGCGTCTCGACACGCTTTGCGGCCGCTCGCATTCCAGTCAGAAGAGTTTCCACCGCCACAGTCGCCGATCTGTTGACTTTAGGTGGGTTTCAGAAACTTAAAAGTAAACAAAATTGGAGAAAACTGTTTAAAAAAGTCATATGGAGTCGGCTTTGGCGCTGGAAACGCGACTGACTCCAGCGCGTGCGGCCGCAAAGCGTGTCGAGGCGCAATTGCGGACCGAAATTTAGCCCAGATAAGCACAGTTCACAGGTTTTTCAGGACAACTAGCAAGTAAAAGTATGCAAAGCAACTGTACAAAAAACTTCTACACTGAATAACTGGTCACTTGGTCATTCCACTTGACCACGCTCATTTTTCGGCGCCGCAAAACGACTCTTCCGATTTCGGAAGGAGGAGTAAAACTCTGTGTTCATGTACGAAATGGAAGGCGGTACGGGAAATGGGCGTGGCCTAGTGTAATTTTATCTGATTTTATCCAAAAATCATCCGATTTTATCCGAAAATTATCCGATTTTATCCGAAATTTAACCCGAATTTTATCCGAATTTTATCCGAATTTTAGGTACCATTCGAATCATGGATCGATTCAGATAATGCCGATTTTAAATTTCCCGGATATTGGTTCGATTCAGATAATCCGTTTTTTCGTATTCTCGGATATCGGATTATCCGAATCTCGGATATCCACTACAATATCCGAGAAGGAGTGATTCGGATATTAAGTATAGACCCCACTGACCTATGATGCTGTCAACACCGCATGGCCAGCCGCTTGGTACATGCATCAGACTAAATCGAATACGGAAACCATACACCTATCATGCAATTTTCAGGGTGTTCTGAAGAATTGTTTCGGATTCGGCTCAAAATCTTTAGTTGGGGTTGATCTGGTTCCTGAGCACGAATTCGGGGCTTGCTATTCGGTATTTTGAAACTTATTGTAGGTTACAGTAGACATGTATAATGCTATTTAGCTGAAGGAACCTTCTGAAAACTTTCGGCAATCTATAAATGGATCTCAATTTCGTGTTCAGCACCCCTAAAGAACCCAAATCATAGAAGTCCTTGTACCGAGTTTGAAACTTTCGCGAAGCTACCGTACACCCACCGTAATCTACCGTAAGCTATCGAAAATTGATAGAATCGATCTGTCCCGCAGTCTCATAGAGTTTTAAAAGATTTATTGACGGCGAGACTGCAAAAATAAAAGAAAAAGCGGAAACTTTTCAAAACTTTCGAAAGATCCGCAAAAACTTCTTCGAGGTGATGACGTTACGGTGCCTAGTACCTTCTTCAGACCTGAGTTTGGAACATTAAACAACATTTGGAAGAGAACTGTTTCAAATTCAATTTTGAAAAAAAGTCCTAGGCACCGAAACGTCACCACGACGAAGAAGTTTTTTTGTGGATCTTTCGAAAAATTTGGAAAGTTTCCGTTTTTTTCCTCTCTTTTGCAGTCTCACCGTCAATAAATCTATCGAAAAATGTTAATTATACTTCAAATTTTCGTTGAGTACTTCAAACAACAAGGCAGTTCGGAGACTCTCTATACCATCTTAAGGAAAGGTTCAAGCTTACCATAGAGTTTTGAGAATCATCAGAATTTTCAATTCGCTTTGAGAGAATCGCCCTACTGGAAGCTGCAGACCAAAACTGTCGTGGTTTTCTATAAATCGACAATTGGCCCCAATTGATTCGTCAGGATAACACCCAGAAATAAGTTTTGAACCAATTCAGAAAGAATTATCCTCGAATCCTGATGACAACCCTAAAATCTGACTGATATGTAGGTGTACCTTGCCTTCTCGCCCAGCCACATAACTTGGTTCAGGGAAGTTATCAAGAGCTAGAAACATAGACTTGAAAACTTCATCGAAAGTAGATTGACTGGTATGGATTTTGCTAGAAGTGGGGCGTTTTCGACCACTTACATATGATTTCCTGTTATGATGACAAATACCTGCCGTCGTTTTTCTATACACTATTCGTCTCAAGTATGTATGTATAATCATTCCGAATTCGTTATCATCGCAACGGTTTTCAGCGATGCGAACTCTGTCTTTGACGGACGGAACTACTCGGCTGAGCAGCCTGTGCCTGAAGTCGGATTTCTCATTATGAGCAATATATCGAAAGGTTGGTTTGCTCCTGAACTTATACAATACCGTTCGTAGCATTTGGTCAGCCGGCGCGCGAAGACGCGTTTTCGCGTCTTTTTCTCCTTTTTTCAATAACCCACTCTAAATTCAACTTCGAGCAGAAGTTATCCAGAAAGGATGAAAAAAGAACAGAAAAGATTCCTCTCGCGCCTTCTGACCAAATTCTGCGAGCGGTATTATTCTTGTGTAGAAAATAACCGTTACCTTTTACTATCCCCCCTCTCCTTTCGCCCTCGGACACCTTTTCATCTGAGATTTGTGCAGAATATATTCTCTCTGCTCCGTATTCTGATTAGCAGTAATGCGAGGGTTTCAGATGACGAAGGCTTGTATTGGTGTCGTCATGCCGAGAGTGGTGTAGCCGGTGAAGTGTTTTCCCTCAAGGTTGCTTTTGTGGACCCGATTCTTCCCGAAAGGCACATAAAAGTTGTGGTGGGTTTTTTAGCGCATTTATACTTTGAACTACGAACGGCATGTTTAGTTTTTAGCTTGGATGAAAAATCAAATGCGAAAATTGAATAAAATGATACTATACCTCTCGTAGATTTTTGTGGGAATGTATGCCGGCGCTTTCTATATAGCTTTTTTGCGCTCTTATTGGATGACTCGCTTCAAATTCGGTTTTGATTAGATTGGAAACAGATTTAGACTTCTGGGAGGAGACTATTCAAGGGTGTACATTTTGATTGCTAGAGTTCGAGTTTGAACAAAAATGTACCAGATTTCATTCTGAGGTCGTAGTACAGTGCACATAGCACGTCATTAAAGCTCTGAAAAGCGAGCCTCACCTGGATCCTGATCCTGAGCTCTTTTTAAGATCTGTAAAAACTTTGAAATTGAAGTTGTTTTGAGGGCGCTGAAGAAGCGGGAGATCGCCGTCGCAAGCATTCTGAGCAAAACCTTTGAGTGGCATTGTATCATTGGTTTTGGAGAGAAATTTATCTCCGTTTATTGTCTACGCGCGTGTGCCCCGTCTCATTATGCCCCACCTCAATTTCTCGCGATTTCCTCCTCATTCCGCACAAGCGCACGAAGGCGCACAGTAAAATTGGCTCCGAATCAGGATATGTAGCAGACACCGGCAACAGTCTTTTCATAGTTTGGACGCCGCGAAAAATGTCGCACTTTCAGCTACAGCGAAATCCGCATTTGGAATACTATGAAATAGTAGGAAGTAGACAGATGACCTAATGTGTGCCCCAATGAGATTTTCCGCCCACGCGGTCGGCGTGCGTGTCAAGGGGCCATCGGCGCAGCCATTTTCGGACCAGCCCTCCAACGGCTGCCAACAGCTGACTGGGGTATTATTCTTTATTCGCCTTATCCTTTCCCCCCCACCCTGCTAGTCCTCTGAGAGCTTTGGTCATGAAATAACCGGGAAATAGCCCACCAGGCTCCGCAGTGGCTCCTGGTGGGCTATTTCCCGGCTATTTCGCGGCTATTTCTCGGCTTTTCACTGAGCGAACAAGAAGTAGCCGAGAAATTGCCGAGATATAACCGAGAAATACTTGGAAGTAATCGAAATTAACCAAGACGCAACCGTCGCCGGCTCGCCGAGCCACCATCTGGGGCCGCCAGCGCATGGGCGGGGCCTCCAGAGGCTGAACGAGGTCCAAGTACCTCAAACTTGGGTAATTGAACCGACGAAGGTGCTGACATCTGAATCATGCCTCTGGAGTGCTCCGTATATCTACCGGGAGAGCATTATTTCTCGGCTATCTCGCGGCGTGCATTATTTGGCGGCTATTTTGCGGCGAGCATTATTTAGTGGCTATTTCTCGGCTATTTTGCGGCTATTTTGCGGCGAGCATTATCTGGCGGCTCTTTAGCGGTTATTATGCGGTATTATGCGGCAGGCAGGCATTTCGCGGCTATTTCGCGGCTATTTCTCAACAAAAACCCCAGAGTCGAATAACACATCTCTGAAAAATGAATTTCACGGCTGCCGACCGCGTGGGCGGACAGTCTTACTAGGACAGCTTATAAGAATGCCTTCAAAGAGTTTAGTTTAGCAGTGGAGTCCCGTTTGGTAGTGGTGCACATAAGGCGCTTTTCAGACTTCCCAAGGCCAGCGCAGCGTGCGAGGGTGGGGTGCTGGAGTATGAATACTTTCTACGCGCGTAACGAACTTGCGAAACCTATGAATACTTCAGCGGCGACGCTATGGCGGAGCGGATGAAACGGGCTTTAACTTTGCCGAGGAACCGAAATCTGTTCATGCGTTCACTATTATGGTAGCAGAATATAATTCTGGGAATAAATTAATCAATGTGGAACGGAATGAAATTGAAGACGGATAAATAATGAAAATGATGAAAAAGTTGATGCGACGGTCGCCGCCATGGCGGAGCTAGCGTCACGCGCAGGCGTTGCGTCAGGTCATTCATACTTTAACTTCACGCTCGCGCGTACCGGACCTGATTTTGTGATACTCCAAGCCCCTCGTTCCGCCTTAGCTCCAAGTTCCGGAGATGCATACATTAACGAGTTATTTGATTGGCGACGAGCCTATCTAGCGCTTTCACATGCATCGCCTTCAGCCGAACGGGACGGGGGTGTAGCTCTACGTGGTTTTTCCTAGCCAGCATCTTACAAAATCTAAGCAAACAAAAATTCTTTTCAGCCACAACATCCTCTCCTTGGCGACAGAGTGAGGCTGATTTGCCCTGTTCCGAGAGCAGTTCCACAGCCATCCATTAACTGGCTCCTGGTCAGTGATTTTTCATCTCGAATATTTATATAGTTAGGTCCGTGGCTTGCTTCCTCAAGAAAAACATTGAAATCTTACCAGCGGCTGGGGCGGTTGATTAAAAATCTCATCGGCGGCTGGCGGTATTGTAAGCTGATCAGCTGCGCTCTTCTTCAGCCTGAACCGACTAGCGGAGCGAGCATGCGACGGTCAGCGCTAGCCGCGGATTCGGATTTGAATGTTTTTTCTTGTAAAATCAACCCACGGAACTGACTATAATGGTGGCTTTCGCTGTCGAGGAGACGTGCGATTTCAGAATGGCCAAGCTGTCGCGCATTCTTTGGTGGATGCGCATGCCTCCTGCAATGGGACACTATTTATCAGGCATTCCTCCTCAGTTCACAACGGAGTCTATGGATGTGCTGTCTCGAATTTCGCGGCGAAGACGTCTAGTCGGATTGTGGTGGACTCGAAACAAACAGCTGCAACTCGAAACTGTGGGTTCTTGCTTGTACTGCTTCTATCTATTCATCTCCGACGCCAGATGCCGAAGGCTCTGTCCTAGGTGCCGTTTATACTTCCGCTGCCAGGCGGCGCAGCGGAGTTTAGTCTCATAATCTTGATCATGCGGCGCTGCACGATCAGTACTATAGAAATGCACTTCGCATTGCCGCTCGGTGGCGGAACTAAAAACGACGCCTTGCTCTTTAAAGGTTCGGCGCTTGCTGAAATGAACCGATGTGCCTTGTACACCAGGGATCATCCCATACTGTGTTTCACGCCGAATTATGTTACTATGATGCACGAAACGGTGCGCCCTCATGTATGAAGTCGATTCCATTCTGCCGAGACCCGTTGGCGCAGTGACAGTAGGTGCTGCAGTAAAGAATGAGGTGACGGGATCGAATCCATTCCGCACTCGCTACTTCTGCATATTTGTTCTGTTGAATTCTGCACGCTCTGAGGTGGCGCGGCTAGGCGCAGCGTGAGGGATATGGTTTAATTGTTCCTCGTTGCGCGACGGAAGCATAAACGGCTCCCCTTTGACTTCTGCGACGTCACTTTGGCCGCATTGTCGCAGTACACCGAACCGCAGCACACCCAGGACATGTTTTAGCGCATGAAGAAGGCTGTCACACTCTGGATCCAATCATACCTCTGGAGTTGCACAAAACCCCACGGAGTTATGATCTGTCAGAAAATAGCTGAATTTGAGAGGTGAAAGTATGGCGGGCGAGTTGTCCGACGCCTGTATTTCCCGTCATGCGCGGCAGATTCTTCGTGGCAAACCTGTATAAAAGGAGAGGCCGAAGATTTAGGGAAGAACTTGGCTTCTGATTCAATTCCGTCGAGCATGTGGCCACTATTGTGCATCATAGGTCACCAAAAGGGGCGTGCCAAAGTTGCTTCTTGCAGTGGGCGTGTCAGAGAGGCTTCTTCCTATATTTCATGAATTCGGAGGGAATGAGATCAATGAGGGGATTCCATATGATTTTGAAGCACACCCTTCCTATATACATAACACCTGCCAATCGCGAGCTATCAATTACTCCAAATGAGCGACATCTAGAAAGAAACCACTCTGCCACGCCCACTGCAGGAAGCCACGCCCTTCTGACGATCTGACGAGGTTAGTAGCGGCTAGATGCACAATGGATTTTAACCAAAAACATTGTCGTTCTCTTCCTTTCCGCCCTCTTTCTTTAGTAAGGTTCGCTCCCGTGTGTGGATTGCGAATGACGGAAATTACAGACCCCGGACGACTCTTCCACAACACTTTAGCCACTCAAATTTAGGCTACTTTTTGAGAGTCATAACCCCGTTGGCCGGTTGCTTTGAGCTATTTGAATGTTAGCGTTGTGATTAGCAGGTTAAGCTTTTCAAATTGAGCAGTACGTCTGAGAAGTGTTTTCTTGGGTGCACTGTGCCTCTAAGCTCTCTAAACCAGTTACTAAATCACAGCTAAATTGAGACCGTCCGAAGAGAATGTCCGCCCACGCGGTCTGCGTGCGTATCGTAGGCGTTTCCTGTACTTGGAAGTCGATTAGCAGGAATTCTCGATGAATGGAGAATAATGTTACAATCAGCTGCTTGCAGCCATGGAAAGGTTTGCCCAAAATAATGCCTTTAGACAGCCTCTCCTCACGCGGGCGCCGACCGCGTGGGCGGACAGTCTCATTCGGACGGACTTTGAGTATGAAGGGAAATGTATCTGTTATCCGAGAACAAGCAATATTTCAGCGTTCACTCCTAGCTCATTGAATGCGAAATGCTCACTGCTGTTCCGAAGCAGTGTTCTATGGTTTCTTGTCGGATGTCTAGTGACAAGGTGGGATTTGAACAGTTTTACATCTAACCCTCCAAGGTGATGCCGTATTTCAGCTGCTCCGTTCTGATCTATCTGCTATGCGCCCTGGTTCTGATTCGCCCAGCACCGCGAGCAACAATGGTGCCATCCATGTGGGCGAGAACGAACCCACTGTTGGGACCAGGTTTCCGGAAAGTCATCGTTCCAGTTCCTGACTTTATTGCCGGCCGAACAGTAGAATCAGATACGCGGCCTTCTCATAGTATCGAAACGGTCTGAAAATTCCATGCCTTTAGCAATTTTCCAATTTCTATGTCCTCAGACATCCAGTGCCGGTTATTCGTCAGTATGCTATTCATTATGGGTGGATTTATTCTCGATGCGAGAGAAAACGCCTGAACGAAGTTCTCGTAACCTCATTATTTTCACGAATTCATAGAATCGCATAGATTGCATATATTTATTGATCGAATACATAGAAGTATTTTACTCCGTATTTGCATGCGACACACGGGTTGTGCTGTACAACGCTGTAGATATACAATTGTTTTACGGGATGTACAGTGTTGTTTTGTTATAAGAGTGTACCTTTGTAATAAATACTGCAATTTACTCATTATATCATTCTGCAATAGTGGTCAACAAGACGTGGGTAAGTTATTGTTGGGTTTCAAGGACGCAGGGAGTCGGGGGGTTCTCTTCGGCCACGATTGGCTTTCGCCTCGATTACAAAGCGGTTGGACGACGATATGGCCACGTAATTTCCTTACGCCACGTCGTCTTTTCGTCGTCCAAGTGAGAAGCACGTGGCGCCAATCATAGCCGTTCCACTCGGCCACGATACGCTTTCGATTCGACTACGATGAGTTTGGACGACGAACGAGCCACAATGCCCATGATTGAACACGTTGATCGATCGCTTCAGAACTGACCCGTCGCATATCAGCCGCACAGCACGTATATAAGGGGCTCGATCCCAGAGAGAGTCCGCCTTTCGGGGCTGCTTCTGGAAGGTGACTACGAGTCACTTTCTGGACGATTTTTGAACCGCTAAGGGGTCTCCCCCACGGTCCTCAGCGAGGGGAGCTCTCTCGCTGTGGACCCTGGCGAAGGTGATGTCCCTGTCGCGGACTGCTGTGGGGTGATCCTGCTGCGGTCCGTGACTTGACCTTATCCTGCTTGGGGAGACCCGCTCCCATCGAAGGAGTGGGAGGCCGCCCCCAGCGCCACGTGCTCGTATCGAGCAGGCCACGCGCTGTTGCGTGGGAAACGGGGGTTCGGAGAAGGTTTTGCATGTCTGGGCCACGTGATCCTATTGAACAGGCCACGTGCTTTAGCGTGGGGAATAGGGTGCGGCAAAAGTTTTGCCTCGCTGCGCCACGTAGTGCTATCGAACAGGCCACGTGCTGCCGCGTGGGAAATGGGGGTGCAGCAAGGGTTTTGTCTCTCTGCGCCACGTAGTCCTATCGAACAGGCCACGTGCTCCTCGGAACAGCACATGCTGCTGCAAAAGTTCCTTTCAACTCGACTAGGTACCCGAATAGAAAGCCTATCGTGGCCGGATAGGACCCCCCGACTCTCTGAGGAAGATACTACGCCACACGAATGCACTGACAAGGGTAGCTTGCCACCTTCCGGTGGCGAGTTAGAAAACCATGTTGTTGCTAAAAGTATGTGACTACATAAATGACCCGGTATTGACGTTGGCTGAATGGCGGCGGGGATTCTAAAAATGACATTCTCATTGCTTCACAAAAAGGTAAGGGGATTTTCAATTTTTTATATTTTATCAGGGAATTTTTGGGGCGTTCTGAGAAAAATTTTCGGATTCGGTTCAAAACTTTCAACTGGGGGTTATTTAGGGCGCTGAACCTGAATCTGGGGTCTATTCCTCGCCAGACGTAGGGTTAATGTAGGTTAAAATAGGCATAATGCCTTTTATCTGGCATTGCTTATCTTAAAATTTCGAAAAATGGACCTCGAATTCGTGTTCAGCGTCCCAAATAACATCCACAGTGAATTTTGGAGTCAAATCTCAGACTTTGACCGAGCTACCACATACCCACCGTAACCTACCGTGATTTAGCCAAAATCGATAAGTGGGTTGCAGATTCGTGTAAGACAGCCCGAATAACCCTTGTGTTGAGGTTTCGAAGCGATTTGATCGTAGCGCTCTGGAAGCCGTCAAAAGTCACGTTAAGGCGGCTAAAATTTCCCCTATTTTGAAGCTTCGGACCAAATCACACGTTTTTTTAAAATACTGACAAATGGGCCTCAGATTCGTAATCAGCACTCAAAACAACCCCTAGAAAAAAGGTTTAAGCTTAAACCGAGACATTTTTCCTTGAACGCCCTAGAAATCGCCATTCGTGTACCCCTTTTCTCTACACAAGCTATGAAAATGCCTACTTTTGGAAATCTCCTGTAATTCTCTCAGGCATTTAGCCGATTCTGAGTATGGAATATTAGAGGACTGTCCTTTCCCTAGAGCATATTAAAGTTGCATCTCGAAACTCCACCTTATTTATGTGTGCAACCTTTCCTTGTGAGTGGCCAGTGATCGTTAGGCTTTGGCAGGCTGGGACAAGGTAAATCATTTCCCCAGCGTAATCCGAAGTTTGCAAAATGAAGTACATTGGTGAGAATAACCCATGTTACGGGTACGCCCTAAGCTTATATCTAAACAAGTTCTTAAGCTCGAAACGATCGGGTTGCAGTAGCTAAGCCGACCTTCTACCTAATGTAACTTACCATAATAGTCCGAAACACGCAAAAACGGATCTCATATTGGTGTTCAACGCCCCAAACTACATTCCGAGCAAAAGTTTCAGTGAAACATATAGCAAGGAGTAATAGAAGAACTAAAAGCGCGAAACCTCGACGGCCAACTAGGTCCTGCCTCCCCTTTGATCCGGAGCTGAAGCAGAAAGTAAAGCATTCGGTGTGTAATGCCGGTGGAGTGCGGATAGGCTCACAAGCGATGACACTAGAGTTCGAATCCTCAAATTACCATAATTTTTTGGCATTTTATGGCTGACTCGTTATCAAATCCTTGATAAGCCAAAATAGACAAGATGGGTAGGGTAGGGTAGATAGATATTACACATTACCTGGCACGAAGTCCACCGTCGGTCGGGGCAAGGGCTTAAGACGCTTTAGGTCGTTTCGTTTCAAAGATAGTGATTATCACATATTATCTGTTTTCACAAAAATAACGAAAGCAGTGAGAGGCAGAACTGAGAATGCGATGGCGCATAGCGGTTGGTGGGTTTAGAGAAGGGGGGGGGGGAGTAGCGCTTCAAGGAAAAATTGTTCGAGAAAGAGTAGAAAAAGGAAAGGAGGTTAGAAATGTCAATGATATCTGATCTGGAGGTTTCGCTCTGGTTTCATCAGACGCAGTGTTGAATCCATCACTTAAAACCGTTAACTGACGACTTTATCCAACAGACAGAAAGTTGTTTTGGCAGCGGAAATTTGAAAAAATCAAATCGAACTCATTCCAGAGCTGTGTTATAAACAAGTTGTTTTCAAAGTAGATAGTTATAAGCACGCACTATTTCTGTGAAAAAAAGATCTGTAGGCCGGTGAAAAAGCATTAGGAGCGCTGAAGATGAGGATCGGGAAACGAGAAAGTTTTTCGGCCTTCTCTTCACTCTCCGGGGTGTCTTGCACATTTTCCCGGTTGATAAGCAACGGGTCCTGGTCTCCTGCTTAATCTCCGGGGTGTCCT
The DNA here is from genome assembly GCA_029168955.1 of Aplectana chamaeleonis. Taxonomy (NCBI): domain Eukaryota; kingdom Metazoa; phylum Nematoda; class Chromadorea; order Rhabditida; family Cosmocercidae; genus Aplectana; species Aplectana chamaeleonis. The sequence goes on from JAPDOI010002022.1 coordinate 78,560, forward strand.
GCAAAATTTCCCGTATGACCAGCAATGGGTCCCGGACTCTTGCCTATTCTACGGGATGTCCCGATGACGTTATCTGAAGCCCTATACACTTTTACGTCGCACTCGCAGTTGGGTCCCGCACACGTTTCTGGAATTCTATGCACCCCAGTTAGATCCCACCACATTCCTCACGCTTGGCGCATTCACAGTTGGGTTCCGCGCATCTTTCTTGGCGCTTGGCGCACTCCCAGTTGGGTTCCACACACTTTACCCGGCGCTTGGCGCACCTCTGGTGGGTCCCTACCAGCCCTACGCGCTTTCCACGACTGCCCTATGTACTTTCCAGAACGTCCCGTAAACGTAATCAGATGCCCTATGTACTTTCCACGACGTCCCGATGACGTCATTAGATGCCCTATGTACTTTCCACGACGTCCCGTTGACGTCATCACATGCCCTATGCAAGTCTGGTACGGCCGTAGTGACCTGTTGATTTCGATTATCACCAGCAGCGGAGCGGTGGGCCTCGGTGAAATATAACTAGTGATAAAGAGGTTTCGACGAAAAAGCCACCGCTCCGCGCTGTGATAACAAAACATGAGTTCACTTGGAATGAAACAGAGTCTAGAAGTCGATTCCTGAAAGTTTAGGTTCCTAATAAAAGTAAAGATTTGGCATGGCCAAATTTTTCGAACAATTAGAAATATACTCAGTTAAAAGGGGAAGGTAATGATGAAAAAAGGTTTTGAACTATTCCCGAGAACGATTTGAAGTAGAATAATTTGATTTTTGGGAAATGGAATGAAATAGTTGAAAGTATGATTTGGCAGTCGAGTTTGAACCAACTATTGATAAGAGTTGTGCAAAACGAGAGATCGCATTGTATGAGCTTATCCGTAGAACATATCAAAGCAAAATCACGCGTGATATGGAACAAACACTTGATTTTACTTCACTTAATACGTGAAGATCGCGGCATTCCAGCTCCCAAACGAGCTTTTACTGCTTGCCTTATCACGCGTGATTTTGCTTTGATATGTTCTACGGATAAGCTCATACAATGCGATCTCTCGTTTTGCACAACTCTTATCAATAGTTGGTTCAAACTCGACTGCCAAATCATACTTTCAACTATTTCACTACATTTACCAAAAATCAAATTATTCTACGCCAAATCGTTCTCAGGAATATTTCAAAACTTTTTCCATTTTTCTTTACCTTCCCTTTTTAAAGGAGTATATTTCTAATTTTTTCGAAAAAAATGTCCATGCCAAATCTTTACTTCTGCCAGGAACCTGAACTTTCAGGAATTTCATTTACTTTTTCTAAAGGTTTCCTTTCTAACGTGATTTATGCCTGGTGATGTCAATTCAAAGTCCTGCAAACTCCACTGATGCCCTGCCCCTGAGCACACTTTCTTGGGACCGAATCGAATAATTGGGATTCGAATAATTATTCGAATAATATTCGAATAGTCGAGTATTCGAATATCTCGATTCATTCGGGAATTTCAATTTTGGGGTTTATTCGAATATTCGATTTATTCGGGAATTTAAAATTTGGATTTATTCGAATATTCGATTTATTCGAGGATTGAAATTTTGGATTTATTCGAATATTCGATTTATTCGAGAATTGAATATTTGGATTTATTCGAATATTCGATTTATTTGAAAATTTAAATTTTGGATTTATTCGGAATATTCGATTTATTCGGGAATTTCAATTTCGATTTATTCGAATATTCGATTTATTCGGGAATTTAAAATTTGGATTTATTCGAATATTCGATTTATTCGAAAATTTAAATTTCGGATTTATTCGATAAAATTCGGAAAAAAGTGCCTCACATTCGAATTAGACAAGACCTATTTCCTTTGAAACAGAAACCCTTCAAAGAATCTTTTCGTAAATTGAGCTATCCATTTTTGTGAGTAACATTTCCGCTGTTCGTTCTTGTGTGCAGGTCTCCCGTTGCGCGCTGTACACAAGCACCAACGCATATTGATTAGGGGCGGTGCTATCCGAAGTTGCCGCAACAGGCTGGACAGGTACTCAGAAAATCAAAACAAGTTACTTGTAATATAACTGTAACTTACTTGAATGTCTCAAGTAACTTACATTTATATTACATGTAACATACATTTATGTTACATGCAACTTAAATTTATATTACATGTAAGTTACACTTATGTTACATGTAACTTACATTTATATTTTCATTATGAAGGCCATAACGTGACGCAGACGACACGCGACGCAGAGAGCGTGTTCCAGACCACAAACTACGCGAAAAATGCTGAGCAGGGCCTCCCATGCTGGTGTGGGGCCAAGTACCTCAAACTAGGTAGTTGAACCAACATCAACGCCAGTCGTAAGCCTGACCCCGCGAGTGTGTCGTAGATTTCCGCTGAGGAAACATCTTCTTGGTCGATTTAAGTTACTTGCGACTTACAGTGCGGTCGGCTGCCAAGGACAAAAGGCGGCGGCGGGCGGCGGCCGCCGCCGTTTTTGCGGCGCCCAATTCAGTAGTAGTTTTACACTGAAAACAGCTTTCTTGATCCTTTATATTTTCAGAGTCTCCTTGGAGACAAACATACAATCCCACTAAGAAGAAATCTGGAGAAAATTCCGATGAGTTTGAATTTTTTCCGAAAGTCGAGATCAGAGAACTATGAATTTCCGTGAGCTCATAAAAGTCTTCAAGAACACTATATCTGTTTGGAAGGGAAACATAATTAACCAGGTGCGACACACGATACGGCAAAAATAAAGCCTTTGTCTCAGAATGCTAACCAGCGGATGAAAAAATTCTCATACGAGGATTATACTACTGCCCAATACGGCAACCGACTGATTTTATTTTTGGCTTTCTTGCAGATGTCTACACTGATTCAGAAGTTATTATTGTAGTGATTCTGACGCTCTGGCGCATATCCACGAATTTCCTGCAGAAACTTCTTGCCGATCAGAAATTTTTTGAAAAATATCGAAATTTCCAGAGATTTTTAAAGAATCAGAAATCTGCTAAAACTTCCATACAAACGTGTTGTCTTGTTTTCAAATATTTTCCTGTAGTGCTCAGAATAATACGTTGCTGGAATGTCCATTATTCTTTGTCAGGTCACTTAAACCAGAAATGATTTTGACCTATCATTGTTCTCAGAACGTCTCGATAGTTTATGAAATCTTCGACATATCATAACTAACACCAACGCGATTTACAGAGGAGTAAAATATGAAAAAGCTCATGTGGACACAAAAGGACACTATTCAAGTAACGGAAACACAAAACAGAAAACCTTTCTTTTTCTGAATCGGGATTTCATAATTTTTTTCTCTGGATTTCCAACTTTTATGTTGAAAACTCGGATATACAACGTTGTAATGATACTCATGTCTTCTGAAGAAAGAGCTCACATTCCTATCCTATAACATAGTTTACATGTAGATTTTGGAAGATAAGGTGTAGAAATAGTTTTTCAAAAACCGATCCGCGCTCACTTTTGCGATAATATTTTTCACTGACGAACATTATATGGATTTATTTCCCAAGAAAACAGTCATGATACTTCAACTGAGTGGATCAGTCTAAAACAAGTGAATATTCCTGAGATCAATGGAGAAATTTTCACTGAAATCTATTCAATTTCAAATTTGCGAAAATAATCATGTAGAAAGTTCCATTAATTGCAGCAGCGTCAAACTCTCTGTTTACTAGCTACACGAACGCGCTTGATACCTTCAGAACAGGAGGAAGGTTACTATAGAATTTCAATTTGTAGTCCAGAAATAACTCGTGATAACTGAAAAAATGGGACCCAAACATAGCTCATCGTGCTCCAAAAGTCATATCCTTAGATTATTCGGCACCGTCGGTTCTTACTGCCAGAAACAGAAGCGCTAGCTCACATACAGAATGCTTATGGTTGGAGTCTCATAGGAACTGATAAATAAAGTCTCGGACGCGAGTGCGAAAAAATTCGATTTTGGCGTCGAAGGAATTCACGAGCTGTGAGTCTGATCTGGGCTCTTAATTGACAGATGGGCTGTCGTGGGACAGAAATCCACAAAATTTGTGCTCGCTCACAAATATACCAAAAATGTGTTGAGATACACAGAATAAACTCATACGCCAAATTTTGTGCGAAATGCGGTTGACGGAGGGGTAGTTGTGCGTAATGACAGCCAATTAGGACTGAAATCGAGATTTCAAAAAGTGCGAATTCGTCGATTCTACAAAGATTCTTTTACACCAATGCGAAGATAGGAATAAGTAGGATGTGGCAAATATCGCGGCTTTCTGAATATGTCCCAGATTCTTTCCCTTGGCAAAGATGTGCCCCCGTCCTGCTAATTGCTGACTTCGCACCTCCAATCCAGCGCGTCAGGTCACGAAAGCGGCTCTGCAACACTACAGGACTCAACCCTTATATCTGTCCAGTCTAGAAATGATGTCAATTTTGCCTTGAATACAATTTTGGAATAACATTGGCGATACATGCGTTTGCTTCTGCCCTATGTGATCGATTTTTTGGAGACAATGCTAAGTGATGTTCCAGTGATGTTCCCAGGGTGCTAAGACAGCTATACCACAAAACTTATGATAAATATGGAAGAATTGTTTGAAAATTCGAATTATTTATTTCGAATAGGATTCGAAGAAAGTAAAGATATTCAGCAGTATTCTAATATAGATTCATTCGAACACTGACTTCTTGTAATTTTTTCAGATACGTGATTCTTTCTTGAAACTCTGACTGGTGTTTCTTCTCGAAAATTCGATTCACTTGGGGGAATAAAATAATAGATTTCTCCTCGAATATCCCGAGTTAGTTGCTAATTTCTCGTGTTGTTTTTTTTTTCAGATATTTCATTTATTCCAGGAATCAGATTACTAGTTTTTTTCAGATATTCTTTTCATTCCGGAATACAAATTATTCAGTTTATCGGACATTCTGGTTCATTCAGAAATTTGACTTCAATTTTTTGTTTACTCGCCTGATTTCTGGTGCGAAATTCGAATTCTCAACCGCTGAGAAAATGTCCAAAATATCAATGAATTGTTCGGAGAATGAATTGTTCAATGAATCGAAAATTCGAATATACATTCGAAAGTTTTTGTATTAATTTGGCTGAAATATTCGACCGAATATTGGATGGGTTTTTCAGATTTATCCATTAATTTGGAAATTTTGAAATTGCGTTATCCAAAAAGTTCGTTTATTCAAACCTTCAGGGACGGCTTGTTCCGAATCCATTCATCCATGCGGTAATCCTTGAAAAGGCTATATTCGAAAAATTCATTCAATCAATATTTTCAGAAGGGTTTGTTAACGCCATATTCCTTCTATTCAAGTGTTCTCAAACTGCAAAATTAAGATTAATCACTAAAGGCTTCGAAAGGCTAACGATGTTAGCTCATGTCTGTTAGACATTATAAACAAGAGTGCTATACCATTCATTACTAGACACCACCTTTAATTTGAATTACAATAGTTATGTCATGTTAAGACATAAAACATGACTCAATCTTCAGTATTGTTGATATTTGAGACGTATTAGATCTCCTATATTCAACTTTGTATCAGTTATTGCCTTCTAGAAAGAAAACAACTACAAGACCCATGGACGGGTTGAGTCCTATAACATTATTGGTGAGCCGCTTTCTGTGACCTGACGCTGCCGGAATGGAGGTGCGAAGTCGGCAATTAGCAGGACAGGGCATATCTTTGCCAAGGGGAAAGAATCACAGGACGGACATACTCAGAGAAGTCATGATATTTGCCACATCCTACTTGTTCCTATCTTCGCACTGGCGTAAGAGAATCTTTGTAGAATCGACGAATTTGCACTTTTGAAAATCTCGATATCGGTGTTAACGGGTGTCATTTTTTGCCGAGCTACCCTCCGTCGCTACATTTCTACAAAAGTCAACGCATGAGTTTTTCTGTGGCTGTCTGAATGCTGTTTTGCAGTACTGTTGTGAGCGAGCACAAATTTTGTAGATTTCGTTCTAATGACAACCCATCTGTCAAATAAGAGCCCAGATCAGACCCACAGCTCAGGGTCAGCTTCGAGGCCCAGATCGAATTTTTTCGCGCTCGCGTCCGAGACTTTGACATCGGTTCATATGAGACTACAACCATAAACGTTGTAATATGTGAGCTTTGCCGCTTCTTGTTTGCAGTAAGAACCGGTTTGAGTGCCCTGAGGACAATCTAAGGGTATGACTGTTTGAGGCACGATGAGCTATGTTTAGATCCCATTTTTCAGTTATCATTGAGTTATTTCTGACTACAAATTGAAATTCTATAGTAACCTTTCACTCACCATTCTGAAGGTATCAGAAGCGCGTTCGCTAATGGCTAACAGACAGAGGATTTGACAGCTATTTGCAATTACTGAACTTTCTGCATGATTATTTTCGCAGATTTGAAAGTGAATAGATTTCAGTGAAAATTTCTCCATTGATCTCAGAGATATTCGCTTGCTCTAGACCGACCGCTCGCCAGTATATCATGACCGTTTTCTTTAAATGTCCGCATAATGTTCAGTGTAATGCGTCGCGAAAGTGAGCGCAGATCCGGTACTGAAAGGCTGACTGCACTTGTATCTTCAGGAATTCAGATGTAAGCTATGTTGCAGGACCAGGAATGTGAGCAACTCTTCAGAAAGACATGGAATTGTCGTACGAGCATTGCGTATCCGAGTTTTTGAACAGGTGTTGGAAATCCAGAGCGAAAAAGTATGAAGTCCCGGTTTTTAGAACAGAAGGTTTTCTCTGTTTTGTGTTTCCGTTACAGCGACTAGTGTCGCTGTGTCCACATGAGCTTTTCATATTTTACTCCTCTGTGAGTCGTGTTGGTGTTAGTTATGATGTCGAAGGAACTATCGAGATTAATTCTGAGGTAATGATAGGTCAAAATCGACTGCAGTTCAATGTTGACCCGATAAAGAATAATGTGACATTCCAGCAACATCATATTCTGAGCACTACAAGAGAAAATGTTGAACTCAAGATCTTGCGTTTGTATGAGAAGTTCTTGCAGATTTCCCGATTCTTTAGAATCTCAGGAGAATTTCGTCATTTGCTCAGAAATTCCGCGGTCGGCAAGAAGTTTCTTCAGGAAATTCGTGGATGCGAGCAGCACAGCGTCAGAGTCACTACAATGGCTCTTGAGTCATTATTACGCCTGCAAGAAAGCCAAAAATGGAATCGATCGGTATTGCCGTATTGCCCAGTGAGTATAATCTTCGTATGCGTAATTTTTCATATCCGCTGGTTGGTATTCTGAACACAAGGCTTTATTTTTGTCGCACAACATACTTCCTGTTGGTATGTTTTATTTAGGCCTTGGGTGATTTCTTGAAGACACTTTAGGGCTCACGGAAATCCTTAGTTTACAGATCTCAATTTTCGGAAAAATTCCAAACTCGTAGGAATTTGCCAGATTTCCTTCAGGTAGAGTTGTATGCATGTCTAAAGGAGGATCTGAAAATATAAATGATCCAGAAAGCTGTTTTCCGTGTAAAACTACTGCTGGGTGGGCGCCACACAAAAACAGCGGCAGCCGCCCATGCCCGCCGCCGCCTTTTTGTCCCTTGGCGGCCGGCCGCACTTTTTATATTGTGCCGTTTGAGTTACATGGAACATATCGGAGGCGCACTGCACCCAGTATCCTCTCAGAAATCAAAAACAAGTTACTTGTAACATATCTAAGCTGATGCTGTTACCTGCGACTTATCTCAAAGCCGCTGGTTGAGACCTCCTAAAAACTGACAGCAACGACCGTTCATCATCTTCGTTTTTAGCTTTAGACCGCAGGAAGTTGGCAAGTTGAAAAGCATTTGAAACTCGCATGAGCATTTCTACTGGCAAAACAATGAGATAGAACACGTATGGATAAACAGTCACTGCTGCCTGTTTAGGTTTTCTCATTTAAGTTACATACGGCATATCGACGGGGAAACCGCTGGCAATTCGCCTCCAATATGTTACATGGAACTTAAATGGCACAATAAAGGTCGCAAGTATTTTACATCGGCTTAGATATGTTACAAGTAACTTGTTTTCCGAATTTTATCTTACCGTCAACATTTCAAAACTGTGTGACAAGTAACTTGTTTTTTATTTTTCTGGGTAGCCGTCGCCCATTGGCGCTAGGCCGCCTCCCGCGAAATCAATAGTGTGTTCTCCTGCTCCCATTATTTTAGGCCGTCGCCTTATGGCAATAGTGGATAGAGGCTCCACGAAAGTATGGCTGCCCCCTGTCCCTATTGTAGGAGCTAGTTAAGCAAATCTCCTCCGATTTTCCAACCCCTCCGTCACTGGTCTCCTTTCTTTGAATTTCGTAATTGATTCTGTATACACATATACGAAACGCAAATATAAAAATTAAACATGAGAAGCGAAGACAAGTTATGCAACTCAAACTTACATTCTGCAGAAATTTCTCTCGCCGCGCTTTTTCTTCTCCTCTTTTCGAATACTCTGCTATCTTGATGCTCATCACCTTTTTGAATAATTTAGCTTTTGGGCAATATGTGTATCGTCGATCACTGGGCGAGAGATAGCCGCGACGCAGTGATCTAACGCGTGATATCACTTGATCGATGTTCATGACTATCATTACCTCCTCGCTTGCGTGCGTGCCACGTGTGTTCGTTGCTGGCGATCTCTCAACCACCATCGGCATAGAATTCGCATTCAGCACCCCGAATTACCTCCGCATAGCAATTTTGAGTCAAATCCGAGACTAACCAGACTACCGCATACCCACCGTAATCTACCGCAAGCTGTCAAAATGATCGATATACTGCATCAGATATGCGTTGATCACTACAAATAACCCTCAAAGAAACAATTTGAGCAACATCTGTAGCGCTCGAGAAACGTCAAAAGTCGCATTTTGCCATCAAATTTCCCTCCCGATGAGAAGCATTGAACGAATTGTTCAGCAGTCGACAAATAAGCCGCTCAGCTTAGTAATCAGCGGCGCTGACAGCCCCCACCACCACCACCTCTAGGGAATTTAAAGGTCAAATCTGGTGGATATTTTTTCTTCAACGCTTTCTGAAGCCCTACTTGATTTAAGGTTAACGCTCAAGCGAAAATCGGTACATGTGGGAAATGGTATCACTTACGTGGAAGCTCTGAAAAAGTGCTTTTGCCCACACTTTGTCCAGGGGTTGTTTGTGCCGCTGGGCTCACGATTGACCATTTCAGCATCTCGAAAGATCAGTATACGTTTTTGGATGGTACAATGAGTGTACAGGAAACGGAAGAATACTATTACCAATTTTTTCAAGAGTGACTAGGCAGCTGTGAAGGGCATATTCCGGGCCCTACGTTCAAAGTGGTTCTAGAAAAGTACAGTTTATGTGGGACTGCCAATTTGGCTGTGGTAGTTTCCTTGTTAGTGTTCCCCGTCTTGAAGGTAGTTCACGATAAAAACAGTCTCCTAGTTTCCTCGGAAGTCGAAGTTCGGGGGTGATATTAACAGCAGTTCGAAATGTCAGATATTCTTCGAATATTCGAATAGGATTAAGATATTCGAATAGTTGATCAGACACGAATGTATTCCATTTATTCGAGATTTTTAAAGGCATTTATTCGAGGTGTTCATTTATTCAGGAATTTTTAAAAGGTATTATTCAGAATGTATTCATTTATTCAGGAATTTTAAAGGCCTTATTCAGAATATATTCATTTATTCGGGATTTTTGAAAAGGCATTATTCGAGTGTATTCATTTATTCAGGATTTTTTAAAAGGCACTATTCGAATGTGTTCATTTATTCGGAATTTTTTGAAATGGTCGTATTCGAATTATTCATTCATTCGAAAGCTCGGGTCGAATGCCCATGTATACTGCACACTTTCTAAGGCGTTCTGCGCACACCCATTTGGGTCACTGGCACTATCCTGCCACTGATGTTTTTCCGCAGGAATTTCATAAGCCTCCTTCAAAAATTTTACAAGTGTCAGCTTGAATGTAGGCACATCATGTAGCCAGCAATCATGTTTGCACAATTTCGACCTCCTCAGCCACTTCCCAGCGGCTTTTCGAAGAGAGCGGTGTGTGGATGAATGCATACCGCTCCTCCGCCCTTTTATGGCCCACATCTTATGAGCATGTCGTTATCGTTCGTTATCATGTTTTGTTCCGGCCAACTACGGTAGGTAGCCCTGCGGAAAAAATGATCGGCATGGACGTGCTTGTATTTAGGTCCCGCACACTTTCAGCGGCGTCCGGCGCACTCCCACTTGAATCCCACACACTTTCAGCAGCGTCCGGCGCACTCCCACTTGGGTCCCACACGCTTTCTATGGCGTCCAGCGCATTCTCATTTGGGTCCCACTCATTTCTACGGCGTTCTGCGCACTTCCATGGGCACCGAAACGCTTTATACGGCGCCCGGCGTACTCCGCAGGTCCCGCACACTTTCTACGGCGTTCTGCGCACGCCGGTGATGGGGTTCACCAGACTTTCTACGGCGTCCGGCGCCTCCACTTGGGTCCCGCACACTTTCTATGGCGTCGGTGCACTCCGCCCGGATCCAACACACTTTCAGCAGCGTCCAGCGCACGCCACTGGGTACCGCACATTTTATACGGGGCGCGGCGCAGATCCAATTGTGTCACACACACATTCTACGGCGTCCGGCACTGTTCTCGTTTGGGTCCCACACACTTTATGCGGCGTTCTGCGCCCACCATTTAGGTTCCGCACGCTTTTACGGCGTCGCGCCACACTCCCACTTGGGTTCCACACTTTCTACGGCGTCTTGCGCACTCCCACTTGAGTCACAAAAACATTCTACGGCGTCTCCTTTACGTCTATCAGGAAAACTATGCACGCCATGCGCTCATTGTGCGGGGTCCAATTGGAAATGCGCCAAGCGCCGAGAACGTGCGCGGGACCCGAATGGTAATGCGCATAGCCGCAAGAGATGGCGAGTGCGAGACCCAATTATTAGTGCGCCGAGCGCCGGGAAACGCATGCAGGGCTTGATTGGAAGTGCATGAAAGCGCCTAGGAATGTGTGCGGGACTCAAATGTGAGTGAGACAAACATCGGGGAACGTACATATGCGGTGCCCAACTGGAAGGTGTGCGCCAGCGCCACAGAACGTATGTGGGACCGGGCTAGAAGTGCATAGCGCCGAGGAACGTGTGCGGTGCCAAACTGAAATTGCGCCGAGCGCCGGGAAACGTGTGCAGGAATTGAATGGAAGTGCAGCAAGCGCCCAGGAACGTGTGCGAGACTAACTGTGACTGCGCCAAGCGCCGGGGAACGATAATTTCAATTGAAGTGTGCCAAACACAGGACGTGTGGGACCTGACTGAAAATGCGCAAAGCGCAGGGGAAGAGTATTACCCAGCCAAAAGTGCGCCAAGCGCCGGGGAACGTGTTCGCGACCCAACTTAAAAGTGTGCCAAGCTAGGGGAACGTGTGCGGGACCCCGAATTAAAAAACGTCTAGCGCAAAGGAAAGCGTGAAGACCCAACTGGAACGTCAAGTTGAAAGTGCGTCAAGCACCGGAGAACGCGTGCGGGACCCAACTGCGGGTACGCCAAACGCCGAGGAAAGCGTGAGAGGACTGGCAGTGCGCCCAGCGCCGGGGAAAGTGTGTAGGACTCGACGGAAAAAGCGCCAAGCGCCGGGGAAAGAAGGCGGGACCCAACTGGGAGGACGCCCGAAGCGTTACGGATCGTGTCTGGAGCCAGCTGGGAGGACCGGCGAAAGGAGTGAAAATCGAAAACGCGGTTGCGATTCATCCGTTCATCTTGTCGTTATTGGGTTTGGAAACCAAGAAAAAGGGTGTGAACTGTGGTGGTTCCTAAAGAGGTGGGAAAGTCTTATGCAAGAGGGTCTGCTACGCAACTGCACAGACATATAAAAAGTCATATCTGAGAGCGTGATGTGTCTTCAAAGGGAAACCTTTGCTAAAATAAAGTGAAATTATCCTAACTGTTTTGCTTTGCTACGGATTAGTATAATTTGGAAATGTAACATTTGTGAAACTCGTTAAAAGAAGTGAAATGTCTTATGCTACTGATTTGGCATGGGAATAAACTCAAAGAAACGCTAAAAACTCAGTGAAATGATTCTGTCGTTGATTTAGCTTGTGCACTTGTTTGCTACACAACGAAAATTGGAGTGTGACATTGAAAAGCCGATTCACGCGCTTCTCTTCTGAAAATCAACCTAACGCTTGCAGTTTAGGTTAAGAAGTCTCAGGTCGTTGCAAAATTATCTTGTGTCCCTATGAAAGTGGAAATAACATCACATGGTGTGTTTATGCGAATGTCGTCAACTAAGAGAACTGCTGTCACACGAATACATAAATGCTCTGCAAGAAGTGTGTGAGTTGGTTTTCAATGTCACACTCATATTGTTTGTTTGTTGTTTAGTAAACAAGTGCACAGCCAAAGCATAAATCAAGTACACTTTGGCGCTTAGCATAAAAACGTTGGGCAATGAGGTTGGAAGGCGTCAAGATGATGATCCGAATCCGCCAATTCGTAGCCGTAGCAAAGCCAGTCATCTAGCACTTTTTCGAAATGCTTCGAATTTGATAACTGAACTCACCCGTAATGGAAAACATGAGAAATCGTTACGGCACGAATCCTCCATGCAGAAAAACTCCGAAAATGACAGTGACGAGGGCTTCTCCAAAGCAGAAAAACTTCCAAAAAGGATTTTTGGCGCGAAATTCTAATTCGTATTTACAATGTGTTCCGATTGATTTTTCTTTACAAATGAAAGGTTTTCATAGTTGCTTTCGATATTTTCGTTCACTAGATAGGCCAAGTTATACAAAAACGCGAAGAAATAATACTACGGTTTTCTGCGCGGACGATGCCTCTAAGCGTGTTGTAAGAGAAGATCTGGCGGTCTTCTTAGTATACTCTGTTTATCTTGATTTGCTCAAAACACCGTCCGCCAATAGTGCTTTAATTGGTCCGCTTGTACCGTAGTGTACGCCCACGACGCGTTCTCGGCAGACTCGGGTGTACACCCGTGTGCAGAGCAATCCATTCGTCAATGCCGTCACTCCGCCACCCACCCTGCCAACCGGGTCTGCCGGGAACTAGCATCGTGGACGTACACTACAGTACTAGCGGGCCAATTAGAGGACGAATTGGCGGACCGTGTTTTGTGCAATTCGACAAACAGAGTATATATGCCCGAGAAGTGGAAGTCGTTTTCCATTGATGCTTGAGATGGCGTTAGAAAATGTTTGGCACCTTCATCGTGTCAAGCGTTGATGTACTGCGTCGATTTCCTTGTAAAGATCTTCGTTATATGGCATACACGCGGCCAGAAGCGAACGCCTAGAAAGCGCCCTCTCCGTGCGGTCAACCTTTTCCATCTGCGTCTTCGATGCTGCTTACGTCTCCGAACCGTACATCATGATAGGGCGAATAGCGGATAAGTTGACGCGCAAGCGGCTTCTTTCGCGATGTTGGTAGACCACAAACACTTGGTTAGAGGAATTGAATGCAGACGTAGCTTTCGCACATGGTTGTCGGATATCCGCTGCATCCCTGTCGTTCTTCAGCCAAACAGCCCAAATAGCAGAAATCATCCACCAGTTCGATACACGTTGTCCGTACATACAAATACCGTTGAAGGCCTCTGAGAGACCCACATCTGCTTGCATTTGTCGGGACGGGAGACAGAAGTCCATAGGCTGCGGCATGCTTCGGAACGAGGTTCACAATCCTCTGCGGTTTTGCTTTACTTTCGGCGAATAACACAATGTCGTCGGCGTACTCCCGGGTCGACAGGTAGCGTCCTGATGGTGTTAGGATCCCATCCGCGAGGAAACTGTTCTGCAACTCTACGCATGATGTCATCAACAGCGAAGTTGGGAAGAAAAGGTCCTGCTACGGCTGCTTGCCTTACTCCTGTTTTTACCTCAAAGCTGACGTAAATCCGACAGGCGTACGAACTGCTGCTGTTGTTCGCTTCGTTCATGTCCTCGATTAACCGAACATACTTTTCCGGGACTCCATCTGCTCGCAGAGCATTGAACAATCGATCACGATAAGGAGAGTCAAACGCGGCTTCAAAGTCAAAAAAAAAGCAAGCTGTAATGGCTACGAATACCGCTGCCACGATTCAATTACTCTTCTCACGACGAACACTTGGTCGATGGTCGATCTTCCTGGTCGAAAACTCGGCTTGCTCATTTCTGGTCGTTCCTTCACGATGTTTGATAAGTCGCTCGAGAATTATACGTTCTAAGGCTTCGTACATGACACGAAGTAGAGATTCCTCTGTAGTTCTTAGGATCCGTGACGGATGACTTCTTGTGTGGGGAGGCCGATGATGGCGTGTCTCCACGAATCAGGTATCCTTTCGCTCATCCATATGGCACGGATGAAGTTTCCTGCAGTTCGGAGAGCACATACCTTGTTGTAAGTAGACGTCGTTTCCTCTGAGACGTAGGCAAACTTCTTCTTAAGCCTGCAAAACCAAGAAGTGCCTCTTTCGAAGCGTCCTGGTTGCACCTGACAAAAAAATCCGCGTCATAAAGATTTCTTCTTCGTCCGTACTCCGATCCTGCAAAGCAGCAAGCGGGTTGCATGGAATTAACTCAGAAGTCTGCATAGCGCAGTTTTGGATATCGCTCGACAGCGATCGACAGTTCAGGGTTGTGGCAAGCAGCGACGAAGACTCGCCAGGCTCCTTAGGTACGGATCTAAGGTGTTATGAACCAGAGGCCTTAGTGTGCCGTACGGCGACACCTCGCGGGGTACTTTCGCGATTTGGTTATTGCGCACGCTATATCGCTCGAACGTTTCCTGTGACACGCTCAAACGCCTGCTGGGTTCTACCAGTAGAAGCAGGGACACCAACGAGCAGGAACCTTGAGACTTGCGCCACACACCCCTTGCATGCATTATCAGAGAGCCTATTAATGCTTTATTCCTTCCACGTCGTGGTTAGCCCAACGGACGTTCCATTTATAAAATTGCAGATTTTCAGAATTCAAAAAAATTGGAATCTCCGTGAAAAATCTACAAGCTGCTATCTGAAAACCTTCCCATACACCTAAAATTGTTATGAAAGTCGCCTGGAACCCGTTTTCACGTTGTCGAATACCGTTCTCCAGAACCACGCTTTCGGCCGGAAATCGGACAACCTGGGTTTTTCTTTTAAGAAGGCAACCCTGAGGTTCTGAAGGTTCTATTTTTCATGGTAGGCCATACCCTCTACAAATTACGTGAAAACCGCCTGGATACCCTGCAACTTGAGTGTATTTAAGAGCAATATTTAGGTGCACTGCGACGAGCAAATCCCAAAATAACGGGCTCCGAAGCCAAATCGAGCTACCTCGGTGGCATTGGAGCGCGGAAACCACTGAATCTCCAGAAAGAGCACGTCAAAGCTACTCTCCCCGGGGCTCATCAGTGGGAGTAAGGAGAGCAGTATTTACAGAATAAGGAATTTAACTTGGAAAAAACTTCTGTACTAAAACTAAAAAAATTTATCGGAATCCGAGGAACGTGGAAGTTTTGGTCACTTTTCAAAAGATTTGATCTTCAAGTGGGAGGGGGTGCGTGCGCTTTATCAAACGCCCTGGACAGCAGTCTACCTGACCCCAGCAGTCAGACTACCGCCAGACAGTGTTTGCACCAGAATCCTTGGATGTCGAGGTTTTCACTTATTTATGAGAGAGCAGGAGGCCCAATGTGCACGAAAGAGGCAGTGCTGAAGTGAACGGAAACCGCTTTTCTTTCATCAAAACAGGATCGCTTTTGTGACGATAAATTTTTTGACAGCGCGTAAGGATTGACCGGTTTCGAGGAGTGAAGTACTTCATGTAATGAGAGTGATACAACCCGGTCGACTATCACGTCAGCGTTAAATTTTTTTGATAACCAGTTGTTTGTCTGCCAGAAGGCTCTCAGAAGAAGTACTAGTCTGTTGGGCGGGTCACAGCATCGGGTCGACTGCAGCACACGATTTTGACCACTTCCTGACCGTTCTTTTTTTCCTCCTGACAACGAAAACTGCCGAGAGCCCAGGATTCTGCGAGAAAATTGACATTCGTTTTATCGCTGAACAGTGTCATTTGAAGACATCGTACGGGCGAAAAATAGTTTGTCTTTCTCCATGTTTGTCCGCGGCTTGGCCTCTATAAGCTTGTCTTGATACCTTGATGATCCATCTTCTCTTTTACGTTGCCGCCGTGTGGACCGTATTACATCTCGGTAGCTTGATGATTCCGATCAAGGGACATCCAATGATAGCAATTTTCTAGAAGCCCACTCACTCCGGTGCAGAAAGTCTTGACTCTGCCTGTAAAGAAAGATTGCTTCGGTGAGATTTACCGAGCGGTTAGTGAAGCAGCGCTGGGCTTCGGTGGTGCAGTGCGATAAGGCCTCCCCGGAAAGGAATGTATGGTTCAATCGCCCGGAGCCAAGCGTTTGCGATCAACTCAGTACCTTGCGCAAACATACCATAACGTGCCACCATTGAACTGCAGTTACGGCAAAAAACATCCAAAAATCGTGTAAAGAAAGTTCAATCTTGTGGGAGGACGACCTAGAGGCCGGCTAGTCAGTCTCCTGGTAACCAGGCAGACTGTTGTACGGAAGCTCCATCGGTCATCAGCGGCTTGCTGGGCACGACGATTAGTCAGTAGTCTGCGTTACAAAGGTCCTCTAGGCTATCCTCATGGCCTATGTAGTGGTTGCCTTCTTGTCTGACATTAATGTTTTTCTGATCATTTGCTTGACTCTCAGCACCAATTAAAATCTCTTGTTAGAAGGAATTTGGATCTTGAAACCAGAGTTGAAGTTTTGATGAAGTTCATGTCCCCGCGAGGTCTCTGGCATCTCACCTAGAGGTCGTGAGGATGTGGTGGCGCATGGCTTCGTCCCACAGCCTGCTGGAGACCTCCAGGTGACAACCGGGATTTCCTGAGGTTGTGAACCAGAGGTGTGCGGGAATTTCTGTTTTCTGATTTCTGTTTTCTGGCCGTTTTCGGCCTTCTGTTTCTTTTTCTGTTTTCTGAACAATTTGCAAAAAATAGAAAAAAATCAGAAAAAAATCAATGAAATCTAGCTCCGATGGGTTTCAGTAGTCAACTTATTTCCCCAGTCCTGCAGGAGGGTTTTATTTGTGCTCAATGTTTGCGATTGCTTCTAAAGGCAGCATACACGCTCGTAAACATTGATTGAGATAACTACGGACATAGAATGGTGTGGCCCAGATTACAAACGCCTACACATTTTTGAAGTGTCAAAAACGTCTCACAATGCCGCTACATGAGTTAGAAGTTGGCCCCGCCACTCATGTTTTCACACCACTGTATTTGCCTTTTCCTGCAACGCAATGGTTGCTGGGTCATATTCACCGTCGGTACTGTTGGTGGATTGCCTAACAAGTGAACCACACGTCACTGTGGCGAAGATAGCCCAACAACCAAACGTTGGAAGAAGGAAGGAGCAAATACCAGGGGCGATGAAAATACAGGGCAAGAGACAACTTCCAACTCATGTAGCGGCATTAATGGAAGTCAAATCTTTGAACTTCAAAATTGAAGTAGGCGATATGTTAATAAGTCATACGGTTCGATTCATTATTGTTATCCCAACCACGCATTACGAGCGATAATCTAACTGCCTTAAAAGGCAGTGCTTACGATAAAGTATGTTCCAGTTTCCATTAGGAATGGGTAAGAGGAGGGAGCCAGAGCGCCCAACGTTAACATCAGAAGAACGCATGACAACGAGCCAGGGAAACGCTCCAAAAGAGAGGCCGAAGTTGCCACTTCCAGGCGAAACAGAGCCGAGCCCAAAGCGCGACACACGCCCGGATCGACGTGAACAAATGAATACTCGAGATCGTGAGATGGGCGAAGATTTCACAATCGATAGCCCCACGTTCTTCCATTTACATTTCTCAACTTCTCTCTTTACTCCATGGGTTGGCTAATATAGATCCTTTGCAAAGACGGAAGTTACAAGCCTATGGACAACTCGTCCACTATGTTTCTGTAAATCAATCTTTGAGGACCATAACTCCGTTCCCAGTAGGTGCTTGTACGATTTCAGAGACATTATTCAGGAATCAGCATGGGGCCCGTTTGTCAAGATAGGCGGAAAAACAGAAAAACGAATTTCAACGTGAACACTTTGCGCTGGGGCAGGGGTTGCGATGAAAACGTTTTTTATCATTTCTATGAAAAGGTACGTCTGAATTCGTCACACAAGCGAAAATAGAAGCAAAGAGCGTTGAAAAACCACTGAGAAACAAGCTATTGCTGGGCTTCAGGCCACGCCCCGGAAGTTAACTATTGAGACTTCTACAATTGCTTGTTTGTCGTCTTTTATTTTTCATTTTGAACTGGTTGCTGAGCTCCGAGGAGACTACTAACTGCTTCTAGCAGCAAATTAGGGACAGAAAGCAGGCATTTATAAGTATCTTTCTAGTTGAGGGTGAAATACCACCCAATTAGCCATTCTGATTTGTTTTGTACGTTTTTATGCACACCTTCTCACTTAGCATTTCACTTTTGTGATTACCAGACCTGCCCCTTCTTATGGGTGGAATTGAACAATCATTTTTGAAGCGATTACTCTAGGGTAGCACTTCGGTACAATCAGGGTAGCATTCCAGGACAGAGATCAAGAATTCAACCCCTCCCTACCAGCAGCAGCTGTAGCGCTGAGAAATCCGGCCTCGCTCCAATACCTAAAGTCATAATCGCTGCATGTCTTCCCGAATAAGGAACCAAAATTTCTACCAAACAGAATTTAATTTGTCTGGCGATTTTCAGAAGGCATAAATGCACAATAACAGAAGCTCTTGGTTCCCTTTCTGGGCGGTGTGCGCGGTTAGTCCTTTGGGGTATTTTGGGCGTGTGCGACTTTTGCCCATCAGTTTTCACTTATTCAGGCAGGAAATTAGATCTCGCACTTTGCAGGATTGCTATCTACAGTGAGCAGACTAAAATGTCGAATTTTACCCCTGAGGTTGGACTGTGCCATTAATGATGTTGTACCAATCATTGATGGGTCATTGCTTGGTGGATGTATCCGCGAAAGGGATAGCTGCGGACCACTCAGCTGGCTGCCGCACACTGTCGCGTGCGATGATCGATCGCCACATTTCTCGTGGGCGCACACGGCGCAGCACAGTCTGCTAAGAATTGTCCGCAGCTATCCGCTTTCTGATTACCCTCACTTTATGTCACAGTTGAACAAACTGACGAGTTTGAAAATCGAGTAGGACTTCCGCATAAAGTTTTTTCAGTTGTGCGCTTTGGTTCACATCGGTGATGCGCGGAAATTTTCAAAAAATTTCCAGAAAACAGAAAATCGAGTTCGTCAGAAAACAGAAAATTTCAGAAAAAATACTCTATTTCATTTAATAATTTTCAAGTGAAGGAGAGTGTAATTTTGGGCTTACCTTTGTATCATACTGGCGATATAATATCGACGGAGCTGCACCGATGGCCTATAACACCAAGGACCCATCAATGATTGGTACAACATCCTGTGCCAACGCGTAGCTAAATGCCTCACACGGAAACCAGAGATGCCCAGGGTTTCGGAGGCATCTAGTCTGGGCCTGACGCGAGAATTTACGTAAATTACCGGAAGGTTTAGCCTCCAGTTGGTGAAATTTTAGCTACCACCCAGCGCCCGCATATTCTACGCAAATTCTCGCTACAGCACCCGCATATTCTACGCTTATTCTCGTTACGGCAGTCGGTCGATGCTGATCATTACCTCGGTCCTGATCCGTACGTGAAGGCGATCCCGCTGCGATCGAGCGCATCGCCGTTCTTCCCCACGGCCTGCAGCATACCAGCGGCCAAAATTATCCCTTGCAGGTTCTTGCGAGAGCGACACAGGGGTCACTCCCTCGACCACCCACAGAGTGTCAAGTTCTCCGTGGGTTGACTGTGCCAAGGAAACTGTTCAAACCGCATCCCTGCGGTTCCGCGTAATAACGCGGGTTTGAGATTAATTCAACACAGGCTGTCCGCGAAATTCCGTAGATTCTCGCTTCCTGAGAATTATAGCGAGAATATACAGGTTTAGCGTCCAGAGAGGAACAGTGGTTCGAACGACACAAGAATATGCGGGTTTTAGCTATCAGCCAGCTGAAACCCATAAGTCTCGCTACATGGAATGGGACGGCGCGTTTCGAACCCGCGATCCTGACCCGATGGGGCCATCTAGCTACGCGTTGTGCAGAGTCCTTAAAGAAGGCACAGATCCAACCTCCCGGGGGTAAGTTGGACATTTTAGTCTGCTCCACCGTAGATACCATAGCAATCCTGCGAAGTGCGAGATCTCATTTCGCTCTAAATAAGTGAAAAACTACGGGAAAAAAGTCGGCCACGCCAAAATACCCCAAAAAGACTAACCGCGCTTTTACCACCGCCTAGAAAGGAAAGAAGTTGAAGCTACTGTTATTGTGCATTTTGCCAGCGAAAATCGCCACACAAGCTAATTTCCCCGTTTGCAGAAATTTTTGGTTCCTTGTTCAGGAAGACGCTTCATGATTATGACTTTAGGAGTGTTGGAGCGAGAGCCGACTTTCTGCCGCAGTTTCTCAATTGTTTGAGCGAAATGAGATCTTGCACGCTTTGGCATGTTTAACGCTATACACGGAGAACGGAAATTTTATCAAGTTTCAACCATGAGGTTGAACTCTGCTTTTAAAAGCACTCACCCTGAGAGTTTGGCCGAGAAATGAACCACCTGAAACTCCAACCGCTTTGTTTCTGGTGGGCTTTGCTATGATATCATTATATGTTATTATTTTTACTGCTACGCGACTGCGACCTTTGCTGTTCATGGCAGAAGAATAGCCGAGACAATAAGCGAGCAAACATGGGTAGTTGGCACCCAGAATCTGCCTAAAGAATACGTCGTAACGCGCCGGTATACTTTGTGGAAGACATTCGTTTACGGCTGTTTTCCCCGCGAGCATTATTTGACGTCTATTTCACGGCAACCACAGCCATTTTCAGCGAACAAATCTCTAAAGCTGCACTTCATGCTTTCTGACATTTGAGGGCTATTTGTTAGCTATCGCTCGGTTAAAACTCTCCAGAGCACTCACCCAGTAAGACGGTACGTCCAGCTCAAATAGGGGTGGCATCCTAAAGCGGACCTCGCGTTCAGCCCCTCGCTGTCTGCAACAGCTACTGATAGGGAGGGTTGGTTGAATTCGATCTCTATATAGGATACTACCATATTAACTACCAAAAGTGCTACCCTAGGGGTGGATTCAACTTTAAAAACGATTATTCAATTCTATTTACAAGAAAGGCAGATCTGGTCATTACAAAGAGTGAAATTAAGTGAGAAGGTGCATAAAAACGATACAAAACAAATCAGAATGGCTAACTGGTGGGTGTGCGCCACTTTCCCCAACTATAGAAGGATTTTTATAAATGCCTTGCTTTCAAAATGCTCCTTCCAATTTGCTGCTAAATCAGTTTAGTAGTCTCTCGGTGCTCCAGCAACTTCGCTGGAAATGAAAAAATAAAAAGCGAAAAACAAAGCAACCAAGCAACATTGTAGAAGTCTAGTTGCTCGAGGAGGGCTGAAGCCCAGCAATGACTTGTTTCTCAGGGTTTTCCACCGATTTTTTTCTTGCTTATTTTCGCTTTTGTGATGACCAGACGTACGCTTTTCGCATAAGAAACGACAAGAAACTTTTCATCGCATTCTCCTGCTCCTGAAAAGCAATCGCAACGTGGAGCACGATCCAAAACCCTCGTACAGGACTAAATAAGCCGCACTGTTCCACGGAAATTTAAGATTTCGTTGGATTTTTTCTGATTTTTTTCTATTTTCTGCAAATTGTTCAGAAAACAGAAAAAGAAACAGAACAGAAGGCCGAAAAACGGCCAGAAAACAGACCATCAGAAAACAGAAATTTCCTGCACACCCCCTGGTTTTCATCCTCAGGAAGTCCCGGTTGTATACTCTGAGGTTCTTCAGTAGGCTGTGGGGCGGAGTCATGCCCCACCACATCCTTACGACCTCTGGGTGACATGTAAAGACCTCATGAGGACATGAACTTTATCAAAACTTCAACTCTGGTTTTAAGATCCAAATTCCTTCTAACAAGAGATTTTAATTGGTGCTGAGAGTCAAGCGAATGGTCAGAAAAGAAGGCAACCACACAGGCCATGAGGACAGCTCACAGGACTTTGTAACGCAGACTACTGACTAATCGTCGTGACCAGCCGCTGATGACCGATGGAGCTTCCGTACAACAGTCTGGTTACCAGGGCCAGTAGCAATCCCACCTGAAGGTGGGAGCTCTTAGCTGCCTCCCCGGCGCGAGGTGGTGGCTCACATCGCTAGCGAAATAGGTGGTGGCCACCCTATCCTGGCTCACACGTGTGCGGGCTGGGAGTGTTGACTTCGCTCGCGGCCGGGTGTCGCCTCACCTCGCCATGCGGCCATGGACCTGAGGTCTGAAAGGAGCCACGAGCTGCGAGTGCCTGAAAGTGGAAATAAGCTGGCATTTCTCAGAGGCGCGTAAGGAGGGGGCCAGTCATGGAGTCGTGCATGACCGAGGTGGGGGCAGCATGAGGAGGAGAACACGATCCCTTGACCTTTCAGGACGACGTTTGACCGTCTCAATTGAAAGTTCGCTAAAATTCTGAGTTTGTGCTGATCATGCAAACATCTCCCACCAATGGCTACTCAATTGGGCATTAGAATGATAGCCTCCGCTAACCTGTAGTGGATCTTGGAGGAAAAACCATTATGAAGCCTACTACAGCAGAAGAAAACGCTTCAATGAGTGCCGATTATTGCTGCATTGATGCTGGCCATCTTTTTCAAGACGGCATAATCAATCGCTCCTCATCAGCTGTTGATTTTTTGCTGGCGCTGATTTCGCTCTGATTTCTCATTATTATTTGCTGTTTAGCAAACCCTCAGGTGGCTGACTCTTTTTTCATAAGAGGCAGCGGTACCCACCAAGTGTCTATACTGTATGGTTCATTTCGGGTGTTTCCCTTCGCGAATCCACGAAAATAATTTGAAATCGAATTCACCAAAGTATTTTCGGCAGAGAGCGTGCCAATTTTTCGAATTGTTTTCTTGGTTCTCCACTAAGAGATAATTTACAAATTCGTCGCGATGAAGAGTTCGGAGATCAAAAGTGTTTCAGTTAAACATATATATCTCTATGAGGCTCTAACATTTCGATCGAAATGGTGCTGTTCTACGACAATCTTTTTGGAACAAGAAACATCACAAATGCGCATCCATTAAACTCCTTCCTCTCCCCTATAGTTGGTACACGAAACAACAGTTTTACTAAAGTTCCTAAGACTTTCTCATTTTTTTTTCGTTGGTTTTCGTTCGTTCAAAAATTCGTCGAACGAATTTTTTCCAGATTCAGTTCGTTCAGAAATTTCATCAAACATATTTTTTCCGAATCTCTTCGTCCGTTCGAAATGTCGTCGAACCAACACTTTTTCGAAATTCGTTCGTTCGGAATACCTCGAACCATTCAAAGTTCGGAATTCCCGACAAATTCTCTGAAAAAGTTCAGAGTACCTATACGAATTTCGAAATAATACAAATTTCAAAAATATCGAACTTTCGATTAGTTTCGAATTTCGTTCGTTCGACCTCCGAAATTTCGGAAGTTTTTCAAAACTCGTTCGTTCGAGAAGCTTTCGAACGAAAAAATTCCGATTTTCGTGTGTTCAACATTTTTTTCGAAATTGTACACCTATACTCTCCCCCCCCCAAAAAAAAAAATCTCTTACACATACCAACATACCGTAGACTGGGGCGTGCAGTGCTTACAAAAGGGTGGAGAAAAAACCCTTAACAGCAAGGAAAGGAGAAATGGCAGCAGTGGTCAAGCACAGCAGCAGATTTAAAGTTGATGATGGATATTCTGGAGAGAAAACAAGCACAAGAAATTTTCTATTATGAGCTTCTATCACATAAAAAATTCAAACTGATTAATCTCTGAAAAAATAATTCCAAAAGTCTGAGAAATTCACGGATAAATATCGAAAATTTTTTCTTTCCGCTTTTTTGCCCTGGAAACAAATAAAACAGGCCTACACCAAGGGGTTTATTGAAGGTACAATACCGCTCGTAAGATTTGGTCAGAAAGCGAGCGAGGACGGGTTTTTGCGTCTTTTCCGTCTTTTTTGTATGCTCGCTTTAAAATCAACCTTGAGCGGAAACTAGGAAGATATTCATGATCCTAGCGTTGGGGGCTATCCAGGTGTATAATACATTGTCGAAAATTCGTGAGGGAACTACGAAAATTTCGCAATCAAGTAGCTCTCTAGATACACGGTAGAAATACGGAAACACAGACGGAGACCTGGTAGCGCCCCATCCGTCTGTGTTACCGTAATCACCAAAGCTGCCTTACAGCGGAAATTTCTTAGTTCTCAATAAAAGCACCACTAGAGTTGGAAACAATGGATAGCCCTCGGCACTTAGAAATGCAAATATCTTCCCTAGTTTCGCTCAAAGTTGAGTTTGGAGCAGAGTTATACAGAAAAAGACGAAAAAGACGCGAAAACCCGACCTCGCTCGCTTTCTGACCAAATCCTATGAGCAATTATTGTAGCTGAGTTATTAACTAAGTAGTTAGGCTGGGCAAATTCTTATGATAATTTCTGGGGGGAAGCAGTTTCTGTGCCTCCTAAAAAAGGGCATTACACTCGAAAAACAAGAAATATTCAAAAACATCAAGATTCGGGCTACTATTCTCAACCCCATTTTAATTCTATGAGTACCAGTTAAGCGAATAGTAGCGCATGATCGTAAAGTTACAGACATGGTTTTTGAAAGAAAAATCATAAGCCCTGTAAGAATAAGTATAATTTTTGGAGCCTAGAGCATCACCTGCTTAGTTTCAAAAAAGGTAAGTATAACACGGTAAAGAGGGGATGCTGCAGAGATGTCGTACGTTCGTGCCGTGGCAGTGTGGAGGAAAGAAGATCGCCTCCTTGCAAACCGACGTCATCCCCTCCACAAAGAGGGTTTTTGTCATGGGAGAGGTGCTGGCCGTACACGGCGCTCTCCTTCAGATTCTTCTACAAAGGGCCAGCGTGGAGAGGAATCACAGACCCACTCAGAAAGTATCTATGCGCCACATTGACCAATTGGTGGTTAACTGGAGACATACCAATCCAGGGCTTTGGATGCCAAAGGTGGGTGCATTTTTTCCTGTTCGGGTCCACAGTTCCTGGTGAGGCATCATAACTCATCTTTTTCGTTGTGTATTATGCTCCTCACCTTCCAACCTCAGAATCACCCTCTATCTCCAAGTCGCCCCCTTTCAGCCAATTGTGCATATCAATCTAAGCTTGGCCTTCGTGCCAAGCTTTCTGAACTCTCTCTCTCTTCGCACTTTTGTACCTACCATCCAGAACGTGATCATGGTTCAAGAAACCAAGCTCTCTCCGTCCCTATCTATCCCACTCAATCCCAATATCCCAGGCTATATATACCATGCTCCAAGGTGTCTCTCGACGGTGGAGTTTCTGCACATTCTATCTTCCCTCTCTCCCTCACACCTCATTCCCAGCACCCCCACAGATGGTACTCTCAGGTACCTCCCAATCCATCTCCCCTGAAACACCCCTTTCTCTTTTTAACATATATATTCCACCTACAACTTTAAGCCCTTCATCTTACAGTCCTATCCCACATTTCTCAAGCAGCTGGAGCAGACTTCTCCCTCTCATCCTTGGTCGTTTTCGCGGAGTGATTTCAACGCTCACACCTTTTGCTCGTCTCTCGGTCCTGATGTTAGAGGAAATGACGTTTCTGAAGAATAGGCAGATGAGTGCGACCTGGTCATTTTAAACGATGATCAGCCCACTCATCTCCCTGCCAACGGCAGCCCATCTTCTAGCCCAGACATATCCTCTTGTCTCGTCCAACTTTTCTAGCTGCTGCTCTTATGGTCTACCTGGTAGACTTTGCCAAAGACCATGTTCCTGTTTCCTACTGTCCACATCTGATCTATCTCGTTCTCTCGCTCCCCTTTTCTGGTGTTCGTCAACGTTCTTATCTTAATTTGGGCCGAGCAGACTGGCGCCTGTTCAGTGAGATTGCGCTTCGCCTATCGACCCAGATTACCTGTGGAATGGTGACGTGCACCAGAAAGAATGTCATTTATCTGACGCAATCCCTGGAGCCATGAATGCGGCTTCTTCCTATCGGTCGCGTCAAGACGTTCTGTTCAAATGTCAACAGAGACATCCTCATTGTCAAGTGGGAACGAGAGATGCGAGGAGAGCGGTTAATCATCACAGACCCCGTGGTTGCTACAGTCTTGACAGTGAGGATCAAAAAGGATTTGGACAGACTCGAAAGAAGAGTGGGAGAGGATTCACCGGGCAGTTGGATTTA
>JAPDOI010002023.1:0-104885 GCA_029168955.1 Aplectana chamaeleonis
CGTGTGCCAAATTTGGTGAAAGATCGGTCCAGTCGTTTGGTCGTGCATAAGAACAGACAGACAAGACAGATGTCCGTCTAGACAGACATAGAGATTCATATAAATATATATACACGTCCCATATGATCTGTGTCTCCCCAATGGAATAAGGCACTGAGAAAATAGAGATTTTTGTGAGACTCACAGAGCTGCACCTAGACTATGTGACCATGATGTCATATGGCCTAGGAAGAGGCTGTGGTGCTCACAAAGCACTGCAGCCTCTTCATACAGAAAAAAAAAAAAAAAAACTGAAAATGGAGGTTTGGGGGGGCCCAGAGTTGGGTAAGAACAGCCCCGGGCTATCATGCACTTAATCCGCCCACTGTACATAGTCTCACATTTTGGAGGGAAAAATCAGTTTCTTCCCTCCCAAACTATCAATTCGGCTTTAGGCCACTTGCATTTACAATACAAAATCAACACAATATATCCATAAGTGTGCGTGTGTGATATATATATATTTATATATATTTTTTCTATATAAAAATATATATTTATTTTTCTATATTTTTAATGTTTTTTTTTCAATAGCATATAACATTGAATTAAATATCAATGAACAGTATCACGGCCTCATGCACACAAACGTATTTTATTTCCTTGTCTGTTCCGTTTTTCTTTTTTTGTCATTCAGGCAATGTATGCTATTATATGCCAGCAAGCGTGGAGAGGAGAGCTCATCACGCTATCATTCAATCTCCCCATAAAAGAAGTAACGTGATGGTACAGTGCCTCTCTGGGATACTGTACATCAGTGTTTCCCAACCAGTGTGCCTCCAGCTGTTGCAAAAACTCCCAGAATGCCCGGACAGCAAACTTTGGCTGTGCAGGAAGAAATGCTGGGGTATGTAGTTTTGCAACAGCTGTAGGCACACTGGTTAAACTTCTACATTTTCCACAACATACAACCATTCATTTACATACCAATGAACACTATTAGGCCTCACGCACACAAACAAATTTTCTTTTCTTTCTTGTCCACATTCCTTTTTTTCTGAAGTTCACGGACCTTACACAGAACTTTTTATGTCATTGGGTCCTGAAAAAAAAAGAAGTCCCAAAAAGATTCTCTGTTTGCATTCACAATTTCCGTATGTCCATTCGGCAATAAGATCGAACATGTCCTACATTATTGTGCGCCAGTTCCAGACAACGATAGTATTGTTCTATTAAGGAGCCAGCTGTTCTGTTCACAAAATACTAAATGCAGATGGAAGTCTGCAATATCTGTATCTATTTTGCAGATCCATATTTTGTGGCAGACCACAAAATACACGCCACCTATGCTATATACATGCAGTGATCATGGATAGAGCGATCAATATGCCATCACTGCGTCCTGATACAGGACAGCAAGGTGTCGGCCGGAAGATCATGTTGGACACCATGTGTTTTTTTGGCTAAAAGGCCTATTGCCCACATCTGTATGGTTTTGTGGTCCTAAAAAACATGGATCCACAAAAAAAAAACAGATGGCATCTGTTTGCCTTCAAAATGTGTCATAGTGTCACAGTTTGGAGAAAAAAATCTAGATTCTTACCTCCCTAAACATATTCTCTTTTAGCGCCCTTACATTTTAGGCTGGGTTCAGACCTGCACGTTTTACAGCGCGTTTCTACAGCGCTATAACAACTCCTTATAACAGGTGAAGAACCATGTGTCCCCTATGGGGCTGGTTCTCACCTTAGCGTTTTTACAAGCGCGTACTGAACGCTATGCTGATGCTGAAAAAGAATGTGTTGTAAAGTGCAAGTGTCAAGCACTAGAGTCAGAGGGAAGCCCTGAGGATAACTAGGCCCTCAAGGAGCAACTAAAGAGGAGAGATTCCTGCCCCAGAACTCAAGTCCAGGACCTAAGCGAGCTCCTGAGGTACTATCTAAAGAATAAGCCGGTCTTCAACCAGATTACACCCAGGGACCTTCATGCTACTGTCTACAGAGGTAACTGCATAAAGAAATATTCCAGTGCCAGGAAAGGGAACCGTGGTTGCTCAAGTGATCAAGCCAAAAAGTGAATAATAGCCTTAGAGACGTATATAGAGGCCAGGAACAGAGACCAGAGTGAGAGTCCAGTTTGCCTGAGCCAAAGTTAGAGGTTACCGGATCCATAGATAAGAGGAAGCTTACCTATTGTCTGTAAGAGAATTCCATGTATGGCCATCACCCTGCTGTGTTGAGACTAGATAACCTAAAGCCTGTGGAACTACAGAGTTACAGAACTGTTGTATCTGAAGATATCCATTTTAAGTAAACGTTTGTTTTGGTTTACCTCACCAAAAGTCTACCTTCATTATTTCTACTGGCTAAAGGATACTGACGGTGTTTTGCCCTTACCGTACAAAGGCACTGGCGTCCACGAACTCTTCATTTGTTACCTGTTCCAGAACCGAACCTTCCCAAAAGAACCCGTCCTGTCCCAGGTGAGGTGGAGGAATAACTGCACTGTCGTCCCAAACACTACTCCATCAGCTTGCTACTAAGCCCCTGGTATCTGACACTTCTGCCATGGGGTACACATGGCTATTTGAGTATGGCTGACTTAATATGCCTCAGTTTTCTGTAGAAAAATATGTTTTATTACAGGCGAATAGAAGGGTCCTCTGCGACTAACTGGGCCTGTTATGGCCACTACTCCCTACAGCAAAGATCAAACAACCTTTGGCACTGCTGTGCAACTACAACTCCCAGTGTGAAATCTTTCCCACCTGTGTATTGGGAGTTAAAGAGAGCAGCCAAGCAAGAGTGCCTGCTGGGAGATGTTGTTTCCCAACACCTTTGGAGTTCAGTGCTATGTCTTTTTAATTTACAGACTGAGCAGAATTTCATGTTATGCGATTCGTTCACGCTTTGTTCAGTGGTAAAAGCAGAATTGCGTTATGGATTCCGTTACCACGGACCATAAGGCAATTGCCCCTTTAGAGGAGTTCCATCATAATAAGAAAGTCTGAGGGGACCCAATAACCGTTTCCGTTATGCAGGATATGTAGATGGACATACATTGCTATGAAATATACAGTGTATTACAGCACATACCTGTTACATCCAGTGACCTCTCCTGGGATGTAGACTTTCCTCAGCGTCTTCACTCGGGGATAGGACCGTCATGACACCTTCTTCCAGCCGCGTCTCTCATCTCTACCCAGAGTTTCCCAGAAAAATGTTTAGAATTTCTCTCACTTCTACGATCCATCCTCAGATAAAACAAAACTCCCCGTAGTGCCCACAACTATAATGCCCTCTGTATAATTATCATATATAATGTCCCCCTCTGTAGTATTATAGCCATAATTATGGCCTCCCTCAGCCCCTCCAGCATACAGTCCCATGTAAAATACATCACTCCCCCTGCCTTCAGTCCCTCCAGCATACAGTCCCATGTAAGATACATCACTCTCCTGCCTTCAGCCCCTCCAGCATACAGTCCCCATGTAAAGTAGTATGCTTATAACTATCACTCTCCTGCCTTCCAGCCCTTTTTGCAAACAGCTGCTGTTGCTGGTGAAGGATGACCAGAGACAGTACTGCCCAGAGGATGCCATGTCCATATACCAGAGGCCTACCACGAGTTTAAACCCTTTCCTGTATACCACCAGGTGAGTATATGAAGGGAGTAACTCATTAGTAGGCCTGAGTATATGAACAGCAGAATCAAGCATCCTCTGGGCAATACTGTGCTTCACCACCACCCTGACTGCCACCTGCTTAGGGTACTTTCCACATTAGTCACCAGCACACTGACTGCCACCTGCTTAGGGTACTTTCACATTAGTCACCCAGCACCCTGACTGCCACTTGCTTAGGGTACTCTCACATTAGCAGCAGGGGAGTCCAGCAGGCTGTTTAGGCTGGTGAACAGCATGCCAAATCCACCCCGGCGCTTGCTCACGTGTGCCACCATGCTGCCACTTTGTCCCCATTGACTACAATGGGGGCAGAGTTCCGGCCCAGCAAGGAAACGCGCAGCGAAAGTTCGCTGGACTAAAAGTCGGACATATTGTACTTTTAGTCCAGTGAGCTCTAGCCGTGCGCTGCCGTGCTGAAGCCGGAACTCCACCCCCATTCGCCTGTAATAAAACATATTTTTCACAGAAACTGAGGTATATTAAGTCAGCCATACTAAATAGCCATGTACCCCATGGCAGAAGTGCCGTATACCAGGGGCGATAGCAAGCGAGGAGTAGTGTTTGGGACGACAGTGCAGTTATTCCTCCACTCACCTGGGACAGGACGGGTTCTTTGGGAAGGTTCGGTTCTGGAACAGGTAACAAATAGAGTTCGTGGCGCCAGTGCCTTTGTACGGTGGCACACCGTGTAGTATCCTTAGCCAGTAGAAATAATGAAGGTAGACTTTGGTAGGTAAACCAAACAAACGTTTACTTAAAATGGATATCTTCAGATACAACAGTTCTGTAACTTGTAGTTCCACAGGCTTTAGGTTATCTAGTCTCAACACAGCAGGGTGATGCATACAATGGAATTCTTTACAGACAATAGGTAAGCTTCCTTATCATGGATCCGGGTAACCTCTAACTTTGGCTCAGGCAAACTGGACTCTATCTCTCTGGTCTCTTGTTCCTGGCTCTATATACGTCTCAAGGCTATTATTCACTTTTGGCTTGATCACTTGAGCAACACGGTTCCCTTCTGGCACTGGAATACTTTGCGTTACCTCTGCAGACTGTAGCATGAAGGTCCCTGGGTGTAAACTGGTTGAAGACCGGCTTATTCTTATGTAGTACCTCAGGAGCTTGACTAGGTCCTGGTCTTGAGTTCTGGGGCAGGAATCTCTCCTCTTTAGATGCTCCTTGAGGGCCAAGTTATCCTCAGGGCTTCCCTCTGACTCCAGTGCTTAGACTTGCACTTTACAATACACTTTTCCGTTTTACAGCGCGTTCGTACGCGCTGTAAAACGCGAAGGTGAGAACCAGTCCCATAGGGGAACATGGTTTTTCACCTGTTGCACGTTTTACAGCGCGTAGGAACGCGCTGTAAAACGTGCAAGTGTGAACCCAGCCTAAATGTAAGGGCCTAAAAGAGAATATGTTTAGGAGGTAAGAATCTAGATTTTTTTTTTTCTCCAACATGTGACACTATGAATGTTTCGGAAGGCAAACAGATGCCATCTGTTTTTTTTTGCGGATCCATGTTTTTTAGGACCACAAAACCATACAGATGTGGGCAATAGGCCTTAGCCAAAAAAACACATGGTGTCCAACACAGATCTTCCGCCGACACCTTGCTGTCCTGTATCAGGACGAGTGATGGCATGTTGATCGCTTCCATCCATGATCACTGCATGTAATAGCATAGGTGGCGTGTATTTTGTGGTCTGCCAAAAATATGGATCTGCAAATAGTACAGATATTGCAGACTCCATCTGCATTTAGTATTTTGTGGAACGGAACAGCTGGCTCCTAATAGAACAATACTATCCTTGTCTGAACTGCGCACAATAATAGGACATGTTCGATCTTTTGGCCGAATGGACATACGGAAATTGAATGCAAACAGAGAATCTTTTGGATTTATTTTTTTTCAGGACCCAATGACATAAAAAGTTCTGTGTAAGGTCCGTAAAAAAAAAAGGAATGGACAAGAAAAGAAAAGAAAATTTGTTTGTGTGCGTGAGGCCGAATAGTGTTCATTGGTATGTAAATGAATGTTGTATGCTGTGGAAAACGTGTTTTCCAACCAGTGTGCCTACAGCTGTTGCAAAACTACAACTCCCAGCATTCCTGCACAGCCAAAGGCTGTCCGGGCATGCTGGGAGTTTTGCAACAGCTGGAGGCACACTGGTTGGGAAACACTGGATTACAGTATCCCAGAGAGGCACTGTACCATCACGTTACTTCTTTATGGGGAA
Organism: Aplectana chamaeleonis; assembly: GCA_029168955.1. Classification (NCBI taxonomy): domain Eukaryota; kingdom Metazoa; phylum Nematoda; class Chromadorea; order Rhabditida; family Cosmocercidae; genus Aplectana; species Aplectana chamaeleonis. Next base: position 5,905 of record JAPDOI010002023.1, read on the forward strand.
TGAATGATAGCGTGATGAGCTCTCCTCTCCACGCTTGCTGCATATAATAGCATACATTGCCTGAATGACAAAAAAAAAGAAAAAACGGAACAGACACGGAAATAAAATCGGTTTGTGTGCATGAGGCCGTATACTGTTCATTGATATTTAACTCAATGTTATATGCTATTGAAAAAAAACATAAAAAATATATAAAAATAAATATATATTTTTATATAGAAAAAAATATATATAAATATATATATATCACACACGCACACTATGGATATATTGTGTTGATTTTGTATTGTAAATGCAAGGGCCTAAAGCCGAATATAGTTTGGAGGGAAGAAACTTGATTTTTCCCTCCAAAATGTGAGACTATGTACAGGGGCGGATTAAGTGCATGATAGGCCCGGGGCTGTCTACCCAACTCTGGGCCCCCCAACCTCCATTTTCAGTTTTTTTTTTTCTGTATGAAGAGGCTGCTGTGTTTGGTAAGTTCCACAGTCTCTTCCTAGGCCATATGACATCATTCACATAGTCTAGGTGCAGCTCTGTGAGTCTCACAAAAAATCTCATTTTCTCATGCCTTATTCCATTGGGAGACACAGACCATGGGACGTATATATATATATATATATATATATATATATATATATATATATATGAATTTATGTCTGTCTAGACGGACATCTGTCTGTCTGTCTGTTCTTTATGCACGACCAAACGACTGGACCGATCTTCACCAAATTTGGCACACGGGTACATCAGGTGTCCGGGAAGGTTTTAGACCAGGTCTCAGCTCTCTAGGACTTACCGTTCCTGAGATATTTCCAAAAAATGACCTGCATCATAAACAATACAAGGCAGCCGGCTTTCAATTCAAATCCAAACTGTCATTTACTGCTCCCTGGCTCCACAGGTAACCATGACAACTACCAGCCATGTTCACTGCTCTATACACACACACAGTATATACACACACAGTATATATACACACACAGTATATATATATATATATATATATATATATATATATATATATATATACACAGAGTATATACACACATAGTGTATATATAGACACAGTATATACACACACAGTATACGCACACACTGTATATATACACACACAGTATATACACACACAAAGTATATATATACACATTTACATTATATACACACTGTATATACATATATACACACACTCAGTATATACACACAGTATATATGCACATGCACATTTTATACACACAGTAAATACATATATACACACACAGTATATACATTTACACACACTATATATACACACACAGTATATATATAATACACAGTATATATACACACACTCAGTATATACACACACACAGTATATATACACACACAGTGGAGGAGATTTAGCAAAAGTGGTACAAAGGAAAACTGTCTTAGTTGCCCATAGCAACCAATCAGATTTCACCTTTCATTTTTCAGAGCTCCTTTGAAAAATGAAAGGTGAAATCTGATTGGTTGCTATGGGCAACTAAGACAGTTTTCCTTTTTACCAGTTTTGTTAAATCTCCCTAACAGTATACACACACACAGTATATATACACACACACACTACGCACACACACACAGTATATAAACACACAGTATATACACACACACTATAAACATACAAAGTATGTATACACACATTATATACACACACACACAGTATATACTTATTGTTCAATGAAGTTTTTATTGAGGTTTAAAACATAGTGCACACATATCAAAGTTGGTGCGGGCGCAGCCGCAGTCACATATCACAAGATGAACAAGCATATCGAAACAACAACAATAAGTCCCAAAATACTCCACTCCCCAGGGCACCCGCTCAGGTGCTTCCTTCCCAAGGAGGGGGAGTTGCGTGCATATCTGAGTGGTATACAGACATGGGACTAACAGAATACAACATACCCACCGACCGAAAGCGGCGGTCAGTCCAGTCAGTGAGTGTACACATAAAGAAAGATAGAAAGAAAAAAGGGGGGGGGAGGGGACGTTATACCGGCCACTGACACCTGGGGAAGGTATCAGCAACCTTGCAGCCACCGGGGTATCTAGATATGAGCATAAACATATTCAACACATTTGTATTGAGAGTTGAAGGAAAAGCCAGAAGCTGCACATTATGAATCATAGGACATCATACGGAAGCGGAGAGGCATATTTACTCGATAACCACATCAACCACCTGTTATGTGCCAATATGCGGGATTCACATGATTGAGCAAACATAAGTTCACATTGCATATGGACGTTAACTGTTTGGAGTACATCACAAAGGTCAGGGTGTTTCTGGAGTTTCCACTGTTTCGCTATTGTATTGCGTGCCGCACTAATGATATGCGCCACTACCCATCTTATGTTAGGGTTCAGTTCCTCAAGTCCTATACCCAATATGGCCAACTCTGGAGGGACCGTGAGTTTGGTCTCTGAGACTTCAATAACTAACTCCGTGATGTCCTTCCAAAAGTCCACCACCAGGGGGCAAGACCACCACATGTGCAAGGGTGTCCCAACCTCACCGCACCCTCTCCAGCACATTCGAGAGTAACCCTGTATCATATGTGCGAGTCGGTTAGGTGTCAAGTACCATCTCAGTTGGATGCGTCGTGCCTGTTCTACGTGATTAATACATTTGGAACTTTTAAAAGACCAATACATCGCATTAACCCATTGTTCCATCGTGAATATTTTCTGAAGTTCCGTCTCCCATTTCAACATGTGTGGCTGCTTCATGACCGGTTTATTAGGGAGTAGACTCCCATATAGAGTGGACAGCCGAGGTCTGGACTTCGTGGCGCCTGAAATAAACTGTTGATACAGTACATTACCATGATCAAATGGGAGACGTTCGGTCGAGGCCGCAAAGTGCCTCACCTGCAGGAACTTGTAAAAGTCCTTATGTGGGATTGAGTACATCGTATGCAGGTAGGTGAAATCAACAAACAAGGAGTTAAGATATAGAAGGTCTAACGTAGTAATTCCCTTGGTGAACCAGGACGACAGGTCTAAATGAGGGATATGATATTCTAGAGCGGTTAGCGGAGTATCCCCCCTTGTGATTTGGATAAGGTTTGTTGTGCCCGTGATGTAGCGCCAAGCAAATACAGAGGCTTCCATAGTGGCAAGAGGCATAGAGAGCTGCAACTTTTTCAAACTATGTGCGGCTAATAGAGCCACCAGTGACTTCCCTTTCACATAGGACTCTTCAATCTGTAGCCACCTTTGTGGGGTTGATGGTCTCCACCACTCCAATACCTGCTCGGCCAGATTTGCTATGTAGTATTTATACACCTCGGGTACTCCCAATCCTCCGAACCTAACCGGTGGATGCAAAGCAGCTTTAGAGATCCTAGGGGGCCTTTTCCGCCATACAAAGGAGAGTATATCGCGCTGGAGCTGGGATAAGGACGACCTAGGAAGTAGGAGCGGGATGCAGCGGAAGAAATATAATAACTTCGGGAGGACTAGCATCTTGAACGCATTTATGCGGGCTATCCACGAGAGAGTAGCCTCAGATAAGTGTGCACAATCTTTACGCAGGTCTCGTCTTAAATTGGCTAAATTTATGGAAACAATTCCTTCTACACTACGGCCAAGCTCGATTCCAAGATAAGTGATAGACCTATCAACCCACTGAAATGAGTACAAGCCCTGCAGCTCGGTTTTAATATTATCGGTAACATAAAGGTCCGGAACTTTCGTTTTATTATCGTTAAGTTTATAGTATGAACACTTAGAGAAAGAGTCTAGGATGTTCATGACCGCAGGGAGAGACCTCCCCGGATCCGTCAAGGAAAGGATGACGTCATCCGCATATAACCCTATCACATGTGACGACTCCATAACCTGTATGCCGCACACATCCTGGCAGGCTCTTATTTTGGCGGCCAGGGGTTCCATGACCAGGGCAAAGATCAGGGGGGACAGAGGGCACCCCTGACGAGTACCATTGGTGATCTGAAATGGCCTGGACATGAAACCCGAGGCCAGTACTCTGGCCGAGGGTTTGGTATACAGCCCCATAATAGCAGAAAGAATATACCCCGCAAAACCAAATTTGCGAAGCACATGGTCCAGGAAGCCCCAGTGTACCCTATCAAACGCCTTTTCGGCATCTAGTGATACAAACACCGTGGGCCTCCTGGACTTGTTAGCCAGCTGGATAAGATTCAACATTCTCCTGGTACCGTCCCTGCACTGCCTGCCCACCACAAAGCCCACCTGATCTGGGTGAACCAGGAGCGGGAGGAGGTTGTTAATCCTGGCTGCTAGGATCTTAGCGTACAATTTCAGGTCCACGTTAAGAAGGGAAATAGGGCGGAAATTGGCAGGTTGGTCCGGGGGCTTCCCTGGCTTTGGGAGCGCCACCACCGTCGCAGCTAACATCTCGGCAGGGACGGCACCAGAAGAAAAGAAATCATTATAGGCACGTGTCAGATACGGGACAAGTTGATCTTGGAATACCTTATAATATTCGATCACGAAGCCATCTGGTCCTGGTGCCTTCCCCGAGGGAGAAGATTTTATGGCCTTACCAATCTCCTCAGCCGTAATCGGTGAGTTCAGGGAGGTCCTCTGCTCCTCCGTCAGGGTAGGCAGCTCTAAGGAATTCAGGAAGGCTGTGATACTCAAATCAGTGGGCTGAGGGCAGGCAGGGTCGTCCCTGAGATTATATAATTTAGTATAGTATCTGGCCAGAAGGTCGGAGACATCCTGTGGGTGGGTGACTATGCTTCCTTCATACTGGAGCTTCACTATTCTTGCAGCAGCTGCACGCTTCTTCAGTCTGTTTGCTAAAATGGAGCCTGCACGATCCCCTGCATGATAGAACCGCTGGCGGAGTTTGCTCAGGTATCGTTCATGATCATAGAGCAAAAGGGAACGGAGGAAGTTACGTTTCTCCCGCAGAATTAACATGCAAGCGGGTGAGGGGTCCACCTTATATCTCCTTTCAGCGTCAGCCAGCTCTGAAAGAGCTAGGGTTAGGCGAGCTGATCTCTGTTTTTTAAGACGTGCAGCCGACTGCAATAATAGGCCCCGCATAAAGGCTTTATGAGTCAACCAGAGTACATTTGGCGAAATATCAGGCGAAACGTTAAGATCAAAAAACTCCAGTAGTGCAGCGCGAAATCCCCGCACCCGATCAGGGCATCTAAGTAAATAGGGATTGAGTCTCCAGCTCTGAGGTGGACGGGCAGGTATCCCCAGCTCCAGCTCCAGCGCGATAGGGGCATGGTCGGACCAGGTCGCAGTACCGATGCTAGATGTAGTCACACTATATAAGAGATCCCTGGAGATGAGAAAGAAGTCTATGCGAGACCGCGAGGGAGAGGAGGTGGAGAGATAAGTAAAGTCGCGCTCAGAGCTATGCTGATAACGCCAGATATCGTGTAGGGAGGAGCACAATATCTGTTGCTTCAAGTCCTCTCTCCTCGGGTTCGCACAATCCATCGTCGCATCTGCAGGGATATTAAAGTCACCGCCCATTAAGATCGCCCCTACAGCCACTTTCTGTACCTTCTTTACCAGTCTAGTAAAAAACGCCCGTTGTCTAACATTAGGTGCGTAAGCAGACACTAGAGTGTATGGGGCCCCCTCCAGAGTGCATAATACAATTACATATCTACCCAAAGTATCTGTGATGCATCTTTGTAACGTGAATGCCACCGTAGATTTGACCCCAATAAAAGTGCCAGCCTTCTTTTTAGTGGCGGCTGGGGAGAAAAACAAGTGCGGGAAATGTCGATGCCTGCACCTGTGCTGATCCGCCCCAAGGAGGTGAGACTCCTGTACCATCAAAATTTCACATTTGGATTGTAAAGCGTCCCTCCAGAGTTGGGAGCGGCGGAAGGGGGAGTTCAGTCCCCTAACATTATGTGAATATACCTTCAACCCCATAATCACATCGTCTAGTATCACTATGAGTTAGCCCGTTGGAACATATCATATATAACACATGAGACCCCTGAGCCATATATATATTTCGCCGACTGATGTCCTGAGGGAGATTGCCCATATACCACAAGATGGGGAAAAGGGAGAGAGGAGAGGCGTGGGAGGTAGAGGAAAGGAGGGAGAAAGGACAGACAGAGCAAAGTAAAAGAAGATAAACATATAATGTAAACTCAACAGAACAAATTCCGAACATTAGCTATGGGAAGCCTGCTGAGAGAGGGAAAAAAGAACACCACTCCCGACTTAAAAGCAGACTGGTAGTAGTAAAAAAAGGGGGGGGGGAGAGAAATGAAGGAACAGATGGAACGTTCCTCAGCTCACCATCCACCACCGTCCATGATGCCAAAAACTACACCCATGATAGGTACAAAGAGAAATCACGCCGGTTCCCATTCGGGGTCCAGACGATCCGGTTTGGGGCCCGCATCCTTCTTCGAATATACCGAGTCCGGTAGCAGTCCACGCCTGTGGAGCCAAACAGCAGCTTCCTGTGGTGAGGCACAAACATGATGGCGGCCATCTTCCGTTATAATGAGCTTAACTGGGAAGCCCCAGCGGTATCTTATCTTCTGTTCCCGCAGGATCTTTGTCAGATGAACGTACTCTCTCCTCTTCGCCAGAGTGGCAGCAGATAGGTCAGGAAACACTGAAATCTCCTTGTACTCGGGGGGTAGCGCAGGGCCCTGCCGGAGAACCCGTAGGAACATCTCCTTGACATGGTAGAAATGGATCCTCGCAACTACGTCACGCGGCACTGAAGGATCCAAGCCCTTAGGCTTGGGAACTCTATGTATGCGGTCCACAGTAACGTCCAGAATTGTGACATTCGGGAGGACTTCCTTCAGCATGGTTTGCAGGTAAGTTTCCAGCTCTGCCGGTTCAACCGACTCCGGTATTCCTCGCAGGCGAATGTTATTCCGCCGATTGCGGTCTTCTAAGTCTTGCAACTTGTTCCTTATGGCGGTCACTTCTTCCTCAAGCGCCTCGTGCGCATCTATGAGTGTGTTGTGGGAGGCCGCGAATTCCGCCATTTTACCCTCCATGTGGGACGCCCGGTCACCCAGGCCTTGTATTTCCCTCTTAAGTTCTTTGAACATGCCGGCCCAATCTGCCTTAAGCGAGGTGCGGAAAGATTCAAACATAGCCCTCATGGAGTCCGCTGTCAGCGGGCCTGGCGTCTCGCTGGCAGGGAAAGGGTCTACCGATTCTCTGGACGATGCTGGAGAAGAGGCCTGAGAGGCCGGGATCACAGCTTGCTTGCGGGGAGAGTCCGGCGCGCCCGACACCACCGGAGGAGTTTTAGCAAAGAATTCCGTCAGTTTTTTCGGGGCTTGCCTTTTTCTGAGTTTTCCCATCTTCAGATAGCGTGGGGAACGACCGTGGGGAGAGTAGTATGGCTTCGGGATGATATATGTGAGCCGCTTAGGTGGTGAAGAGCGGAGCTAGCAGATTATGCGTCCGGCGCCATGAACAGCCAGGCCACGCCCCCCACAGTATATACTTATATACACACACAGTATATGCACACATACACACACAGTATATATACACACAGTATATATATACACACACACACAGTATATATACACACACACACACACAGTATATATACACACAGTATATATACACAGAGGAAGATTTATCACAACTGGCACAAAGGAAAACTGGCTTATTTGCCCATAGCAACCAATCAGATTTCACCTTTCATTTTTCAGAGCTCCTTTGAAAAATGAAAGGTGAAATCTGATTGGTTGCTATGGGCAACTAAGCCAGTTTTCCTTTGCACCAGTTTTGTTAAATCTCCCCAACAGTATATACACACGCAGTATATATACACATGCAGTATATATACAGACACGGTATATATACACACAGTATATATATTGTGACAGGACCATGGGGAAAGTGATAGAAGGAGTCTACATTTCACCTAGGTTCCTGTCTTATGCGTTTTAAAAGCAGCCAGGGAATTGACAGCAAGGAAAACTAGGTTTTCCCATTGCAAGGGTTTTGTCAAAAACCTGGTTAGAAGGGCCTGGCTGCTTGGAGCAGGGAGAGTTGGGTGGGTCCCTGCTCCCATTAGCCACTCCAGGTATTCAGGGTAACTGTGGCTAATCACCTGGGAAACAACTCTATATGTGAGTAAAACAAACTGTGTTTTGTTGATGGAGCTGGGCACAAGGCTCAGCCCCATGTAGTTAGGGAATACTTCTTGTTTAGAGGTAGCGGCCAGACGGCCAGGTATTTCATTTGGTTTTGAACTGTTTTTGTTTAATACTTTTTCTGCAAACCTGAATAAAACTGGCTGAGGCCAGTTGCATCAAACTTGCCTGGACTGGATTGTGATTTATGTGCCTATAGCGCCCGTCTATCCCAGGAGACGGCGATCCCAGAAGCTAATCCCGTTACAATATATATATACACACACATAGTATATATACAAACAGTATACACACACAGTATATATATACACACACACACAAAAACAGTGCGAAGCCGGGTCCTTCTGCTAATATGTATGTGTATATATATATATATATATATATATATATATATATATATATACACACAAACACACAGATGGAGAGAGAGAGTGAGTGAGTAAGATGGATAGATAGATATATCTTTGTCATTGTAATTGCAAGGCACAAAGCAGACTCGCTTCATGAAGGATCCCTCCATTACCATAGGGAGTTAAAATAAGATTAAACTTCTTTCCAGACGGTCAGGTGCCAAGGTGTAGGTTACTTAGGTGATAAACTTGTATTGTTTTTCTGAATGTCTGAATGCTGTGAACCAATAATATTCCAGGAGGCATGGAGGCATATCATTGGTCATTTTAAATGCATATACAAAGTATCCATCTATTTGGCCCTCAGACCACTTTTGCCAAGCTGTTGGAAGAGCTGTTATCTGTGTTCTCCTGTCTTTGCTAGCTGAGCCACCATTTTCGGCAAAGAAGTAGATGGCTTCTCACAAAGTGGAAATGCGCACCCGCCTCGTCTGAAAGCACTGCATGAAACGTCAGGACAAGCTGTCGGTCCATCTCCGCTGAGTGTGCATGAAAAAACAAAGTGAAGAAGACATCAACCGAGCTGTGATGGAGGCAAAGGAGAATTTCATGAAGATGGCTGATAACTTGAGCATTGTTTCCTACAAAGCTCTAAACCCTCGGAACAGCGAATTTGAAGACCCACAGGACTTCTTTGCGGATTTTTTGAAGCGTCATGGTTGCGTGCTTACAGATCTACCGTCTGAAAGGTAAGAGTACACACATTTTCCTTGCTTGCAGTGACGCTCAACCTGCGGCCCTACAGCTGTTACAAAACTACAACTCCCAGCATTCCTGGAGAGCCTTTTGCTGTCAGCCTACAGCAGAGCATGGTGGGAGTTGTAGTTTTATAACAGCTGGAGATCCAAAAGGTGGGCATCTCTGCTGTAGGCTGTCCAGGCATGCTGGGAGTTGTAGTTTTGAAACAGCTGGAGGGCCGTAAGATAAGCATTTCTGTCAGGTCTGGCTAAGAACATTGTTATAGGTCAGGGTACATGGTTATTTAGTTTGGCTGACTTAGGCTGGTTTCACATGGGCGTCATGTTTGACGCCTGGATGCAAACTGGGTGCATTGCGGGAATCGCAGCAATTTTTCCCTGCGAGTGCAAAGCGTTGTCATGCGTTTTGCACGCGTGGGAGAAAAATCGCAAAGTTTGGTACCCAGATCCAAACCCGCATTTCTTCACAGAAGTGCAGGTTTGGGTCGGGTATTCTAGAGCAGTGTTTCCCAACCAGCGTGCCTCCAGCTGTTGCAAAACTACAACTCCCAGCATGCCCGGACAGCCTTTTTCTGTGCAGGCATGCTGGGAGTTGTAGTTTTGCAACAGCTGGAGGCACACTGGTTGGGAAACACTGTTCTAGAGATTGTATTATTTTCCATTATAACATTGTTATAATGGTCAATAATAGCCTTCTCCCCCTTTTTAAAAAAAAAAAAAAAAAGGCCCGGAATGTGTTTAAAATAATAAACATTTAATTGCTTACCCTGTGACGTAACGAAAGGTCCTTTAGCTCTCTCAACAGCATGTTGAGAGAGCTAAAGGACCTTTTGTGACGTCACAGAGTCACATGGACCAATCATATGCTCCATCACTATAGTGCTGGAGCATGTGATTGCCCCATATAATGCGGTGATGTCATACAGGTCCTAGCAGATACAAAAAGAGGCAGGAGAGGAGGACGGGCTGCGTGTTCAAATGGAAAAGGTAAGTAATTAAATTTTATTATTTTAAACACATTCCGGGCCTTTTTAAATAAATAAATAAATAGGGGGAGAAGGCAATGTTATAATGGAAAATAATACAGATTGGGTCCCCATCCCGATCGTAGCCTAGCAACCTGCGGAAAAATTTTCCCGCATCCCCATTCACTTCTATGGGGCCTGCGTTGCGTGAATAACGCAGAATATAGAGCATGCTGCGATTTTCACGCGTTGCAGAAGTGATGCGTGAAAAAAAACGCTCATGTACACAGCCCCATAGAAATGAATGGGTCACTTCACGCATTGCACCCGCGCGGAATTCTCGCCCATGTGAAAGGGACCTTACAGGCAAACGGTCCTCTGTGACCAACTGGGCCTGTTATTGCCACTACTCCCACAGCATGGATCAGCAACCTTTGGCACTCCAGCTCTTGTGCAACTACAACTCCCAGTGTGCTCTTTCCACCTGTGTGGGAGTTTAGAGAGCGTCAAGCAAGTGTTGTTGTGGAAATTTTTATAGGATGTGTTTTCTGATATGTCATGTATTGTCATCATGTCTCTCAGTGTATAAGCCACTAGAAGGGGATAGCTTGCTATTGTATATAGACGTAGCAAGCAGTGTTTTCTTGTGAAATGGATAGATGCCGGCTGGGGCCCCCTGCCCTCAAGGCGGATATATTGGCTTGGCGTGTATGCATTTGTTAAGAAAACTATATACAAAAGGAATGGTTACTTGTTATTTTCAGTTGGTCTGATCAGCCATTGGAGATAATAATTCCATTCATATATATATATATATATATATATATATATATATATATATAGATCCACATGAGATCCTGGGGAGTTTGTTTGACATTTGATCTAATCGATGCCAAACATGACTCCCTCTAGTGGTGATTTGATGACATGACATGGTGTGGTCTTTCTATGTGTGTTTTCATTTCCTGTAATGATTGTGTACCTGAGGGGAGTGGTCGAAGTGTTGTGCTCCGCCCACTCCCATTGTAATCCCCTTTTCTGGTGTTAATAAAGAAAACATCTGGGTGAGGGAGTCTCTCCTGGTCCACCAAGGAAACAAGATGTGTGTCTGACGAGCTCTTACTGGGAACAAGGTCTTTACACAAAGGAAATATAAGAAAATTACTATAACAGTGTGTATGCTGGGAGATGTAGTTTTCCAACATTTTGAATGCTGGAGGTTGATGATCCCTGTTACATGCCTTTATTTATTCTTTTTTTTTTTTTTAATCTAAAGATTTGTACAGCTCTGCTACATGTGCACTTACGGTTCTGCTACATGCAAAGGCTCTGTAAGGGCTTCTGTAGTATACAGGCAGGTAACCCGTATACAACCAGTTTCTGTATTCATTGTACTGCCACTTTAAGTTAGGCCGGTAGCTAGCAGTCCCAGTATTCACCGCTAGAGGGAGCTAGACTGCACACTATATAAGGTTAGTTCAGGCCTAGGCAGTTGTGTAAAGTGTAAGGTGTATTAAGAAAAGTGTATTGTAAAGTGCAAGTCTAAGCACTGGAGTCAGAGGGAAGCCCTGGGGATAACTTGGCCCTCAAGGAGCATCTAAAGAGGAGAGATTCCTGCCCCAGAACTCAAGACCAGGACCTAGTCAAGCTCCTGAGGTACTACATAAGAATAAGCCGGTCTTCAACCAGTTTACACCCAGGGACCTTAATGCTACAGTCTGCAGAGGTAACACTAAGTAGTCCAGGGCCAGAAGGGAACCGTGTTGCTCAAGTGATCAAGCCAAAAGTGAATAATAGCCTTGAGACGTATATAGAGCCAGGAACAAGAGACCAGAGAGATAGAGTCCAGTTTGCCTGAGCCAAAGTTAGAGGTTACCTGGATCCATGATAAGGAAGCTTACCTATTGTCTGTAAAGAATTCCATTGTATGCATCACCCTGCTGTGTTGAGACTAGATAACCTAAAGCCTGTGGAACTACAAGTAACAGAACTGTTGTATCTGAAGACATCTGTTTTAAGTAAAAGTTTAATTGTTTGGTTTACCTACCAAAGTCTACCTTCATTATTCCTACTGGCTAAGGATACTACACGGTGTGCCAACGTACAAAGGCACTGGCGTCACGAACTCTATTTGTTACCTGTTCCAGAACCGAACCTTCCCAAAGAACCCGTCCTGTCCCAGGTGAGTGGAGGAATAACTGCACTGTCGTCCCAAACACTACTCCTCGTTTGCTATCGCCCCTGGGATACGGCACTTCTGCCATGGGGTACATGGCTATTTAGTATGGCTGACTTAATATACCTCAGTTTCTGTGAAAAATATGTTTTATTACAGGCGAATGGTCCTCTGCGACTAACTGGGCCTGTTATGGCCACTACTCTTACAGCAAGGATCAGCAACCTTTGGCACTGCTGTGCAACTACAACTCCCAGTGTGATCTTTCCACCTGTGTGGGAGTTAAGAGAGGGGCAAGCAAGTGTTGTTGTGGAAATTTTTATAGGATGTGTTTTCTGATATGTCGTGTATTGTCATCATGTCTCTCAGTGTATAAGCCACTAGAAGGGGATAGCTTGCTATTTATTAGCAAGCAGTGTTTTCTTGTGAAATGGATAGATTTGTACCCCCGCCAAAATGCTATATTGGCTTACGGTATGCTGTTAAGAAAACTATATACAAAAGGAATGGTTACTTGTTATTTTCAGTTGGTCTGATCAGCCATTGGAGATAATAATTCCATTCATATATATATATATATATATATATATATATATAGATCCACATGAGATCCTGGGGAGTTTGTTTGACATTTGATCTAATCGATGCCAAACATGTATGACATGGTGTGGTCTTTCTATATGTGTTTTCATTTCCTGTAATGATTGTGTACCTGAGGAGTGAGCCGTGAAGTGTTGTGCTCAGCCCACTCCCATTGTAATCCCACTTTTCTGAGGTGTTAATAAAGTCAAAACATCAGGGTGAGGGAGTCTCTCCTAGTCCGCAAGGAAACAAGATGTGTGTCTGGCCCAGGCTCTTCCTGGGAACAAGGTCTTTACACAGAGGAAATATAAGAAAATTACTATAACAGTGTGTGCATGCTGGGAGATGTAGTTTCCAACATTTTACTGAATGCTGGAGGTTGATAGTCTATGTTACATGCCTTTATTTATTCTTTTTTTTTTTTTTTTTTTAATCTTAAAGATTTGTACAGCTCTGCTACATGTGCACTTCTGGTTCTGCACTACATGCAAAGGCTTTCTGTAAGGAGCTTCTGTAGTACTCTGACCAGGTAACCCGTATACAACCAGTTTCTGCTATTCATTGTACTGCCACTTTAAGTTGGAAGGCAGGTAGCTGTGTTAGTCCCAGTATTCACAGCTAGAGGAATGAGAGCTAGACTGCAAGCTATATAAGGTTAGTTCAGGCCTAGGCAGTTTGTAGTGAAGTGTAAGGTGTATTAAGAAAAAAGTGTATTGTAAAGTGCAAGTCAAAACACTGAAGTCAGAGGGAAGCCCTGAGGATAACGATTTGGCCCTCAAGGGACATCAAAGAGGAGAGATTCCTTACCCCAGAACTCCAGCCCAGGACAAAGTCAATCCTGAGAGTGCTACATGAGAATAAGTGATCTTCAACCCAGTTTACACCCAAGGGACGCAATGCCCACACAGTCTGCAGAGGTAACACTAAGTAGTCCAGGGCCAGAAAGGGAACCGTGTTTGCTCAAGTGATCAAGCCAAAAGTGAATAATAGCCTTGAGGCATTATATGAGGCAGGAACAAGACAAGACCAGAGAGATAGAGGTCAGTTTGACTGAGCCAAAGTTAGAGGTTACCTGGATTCTCACATGATAAAGAGGCTTTACCTATTGTCTGTAAGAGAAATTCCATTGTATGCATCTACTTCCACTGCTGTGTTGAGATTCTAAGATAACCTAAAGCCTGCTTGGAACTACAAGTAACAGAACTGTTGACATATCTGAAGACATCTGTTTAAAAGTAAAAAGTTTAATTGTTTGGTTTACCTACCAAAGTCTACCTTCATTATTCCTACTGGCTAAGGATACTGCCTGGTGTGCCACAGTACAAAGGCACTAGCGTCCACGAACTCTATTTGTTACCTGTTCCAGAACCAGACCTTCCCAAAAGAACCTGCTCCTGTCCCAGGTGAGTGGAGGGGAACTAACTGCACTGTCGTCTCCCAAACACTACTCTCGTTTGCTATAAGCCCCTGGGATGCTGGCACTTCTGCCATGGGGTACATGGCTGTTTGTAGTATAGCTTTGACTTAATAACTACACTCAGTTTCTGTGAAAAGCCTTATGTTTTTATTACAGGTGAATGGTCCTCTGCGACTAACTGGGCCTGTTATGGCCACTACTCCTACAGCAAGGATCAGCAACACTTTGGCACTGCTGTACAGCTACAACTCCCAGTGTGATCTTTCCCACCTGTGTGAGGAGGCATCTCGAGGAGTTGTCTGTCCAGTAGACCGTGATTGCAATGGCCAGCAGTCGGTTAAGTCAGAATTGTAACAAGAACGCCGTCAGGTTTGGACCCAGCCAGACGATTTTCTCAGGTGCTCGATCATGATCAAGCGCTTGCTCAGGTAATAACCGGCCAGCATCTTTTCCTTTTAGGTGTAGCTTGGCCTCGCGTTTGCCTGTGAAAAGAGTTTGCACACACCTGACCTCTTGCCACTTGCAGCATGCTGCACATGCACTCCTCTGGAGAAGGCTGAAGCCTGTATTTAGTTAAAAACAAAAGGGGTTATGTTAAGACACTTATGAACACATATACCAGGCAGAATGCTACTAAACTCAATATAGGACCTACACCCGCTTCCATCTTTTCACAGGCTTTTCATTTGACAGTCTCGATCGTCCAGCTTCTTCATCCTCGGAAACCTCTCTGTTCTTCTCTCTCGATGTCATCTATGGGAAGTCCCTGCGGGACACCACGTACTTGGCAGCAAGATTACCTATATTAGAGATGTAGTTTTTTACCTGAGTCAGTGGGATACATTTAAACTTAACAGAGTGCTGTTGACAAACTCTTTCATCTTTATCGGTATTTTGCAGAAAGTCGGAGGCTGATCTTCTCGCATCCATGGATAGTAGAGATCTGGGGAAACATTCTCCATCTGAAAGCCAAACAGAGCAGTGTCAGCCCATGTATACAATTACTGATGATCAATCTTTCTGGATAGGTCATCCGCCCATCAACTGTTTGATAAGGCAGCGGCTCACAGCCCATTAAGCGCCGCGGCCTTCTCGCTGTTTACCGCAGGCCCAGTGATGTCACGACTAGTATCACTGGCCTGGGCAAGTGGGCTGGCGTCATTCAAGAGAGAACAGCTCTTAGCCCCGCCCAGGCTCAACCCTGATACATAGTCGTGATGTCACTGGGCCGGCGGTAAACAGTGAGAAGGCCAAGGCCTTCCCCCGCCAACGGCCAGTGATCGTCCGGGGTCCCGGGTGTTGGATCCCCACCGATCAGATGCTGATGACCTATCAGAGAACAGATAATCCAGTTTTAAATAGTAATGAGGTAGTGGGACTGGGGAGGAATGGAAAGAAAGGGGACTAGAACAGTTCAGAAGGAAAGGTGTAGGGTAAAAAATATACATAAACCTCTTAAATGTATGTATACTAATGCCAGAAGCCTGACTAATAAAACAGGGAACTGGAATTAGCTGATGTGTGGGGAGGGATTATGACATAGTGGGAATAACTTAGACATGACTAGATGATAGCTTTATTACTGGGCTGTTAATATAAAAGGTTATAATCTGTTTTAGGAAGGATGCGTCAAAACCGGAGAGGGGAGGGGGTCTGCTATATATAAAGTCCAGTCTAAAGCCCACACTCCAGAGGAGAAGACATCTGTGAGGGGACACGAAAATGTGGAGTCACTGTGGGTGGGAGATAAATGGAGCCAAAAACAATAATAAATTACTAATAGGAGTTTACTATAAACCAACTAATATACCAAAGTCACACAGAAAATCTCTATTACTAAGCTTGAGATAGACAAGGCGGCAAACCATAATGAGGTGGTTATTATGGGGGACTTCAACTACCCAGATATAGACTGGGAAACTGAA
Organism: Aplectana chamaeleonis; assembly: GCA_029168955.1. Classification (NCBI taxonomy): domain Eukaryota; kingdom Metazoa; phylum Nematoda; class Chromadorea; order Rhabditida; family Cosmocercidae; genus Aplectana; species Aplectana chamaeleonis. Next base: position 22,213 of record JAPDOI010002023.1, read on the forward strand.
AGCTGTACATCCCCATAAAGGAAACAGGTTCTTGGCAATAGCCAGAGACAATTACATATTCATCTGTATTGCCGTCCTGAGGACAGCAATACAGTTGTATCTATCTGGCAGGCAGGACATTCGGGGCCTGGGACAAAACATCAGGAGCCCAGGCCCGAATGTTTTAACCTAGCGACAGCCCCTGTCACAGACACAGATTCACAAGACAGGCCACTAGAGTGGAGAGACCCAAATGGTGCTGTAGCAAATATTCCGCATTGGGATAGAGCAGTTCCCGATCACCCAAGATGTCAAAAACGCTTAACTGTCCGGCCAGAAAACAAAGATGAAAATTTGGCAAAGCCACCCCGCCTTGCAGTTTGGCCCCTCTGCAGGCGTGGTAAGGGACAGCTTGTGTCTGGCATCTCCCCACACAAAAGAAACCATCATGGAATATCACGATCAAAAAAAGCGTCTAGGTATGTCGGGGTGCATGCGTGTTCCAACAAGCGTACCAAGCCTTTCGGCAATAAAAAACATTTTAATGAGAGATTTATTCTACCCATAATAGAAATCGGAAGGGACTTCCATATTCTGAACTTAGGAGGTAAAAAATTCCCTCTAATGGGGCAACTTGATGCATTCGATCTAAGGCAGCTAGGGGGTCCCTAGTAATTATAATCCCAAGGTATTTGAACTTGTCCACAACTCGGAGATTATAATACACCTCAGGCCAGTCCGCCTGCCATAAGGGCATTATAGCTGATTTGGCCCAATTGATATGAAGACCGGAGTACCGTCCAAAGCACTCAATTAACTCAATCGCCCGGGGTAGAGAACGGTCCACCGAGCTCATAAATAGTAGGAGGGTTCAGAAGGTTCAGAGGAGGGCAACTAAAGTAATAACTGGAATGGGGCAACTACAGTACCCTGAAAGGGTATCAAAATTAGGATTATTCACTTTAGAAAAAAGACGACTGAGGGGAGATCTAATAACTATGTATAAATATATCAGGGGACAGTACAAAGATCTCTCCCATCATCTATTTATCCCCAGGACTGTGACTGTGACGAGGGGACATCCTCTGCGTCTAGAGGAAAAAAGGTTTGTACACAAACATAGAAAAGGATTCTTCACGGTAAGAGCAGTGAGACTATGGAACTCTCTGCCTGAGGAGGTGGTGATGGTGAGTACAATAAAGGAATTCAAGAGGGGCCTGGATGTATTTCTGGAGTGTAATAATATTACAGGCTACAGCTACTAGAGAGGGGTCGTTGATCCAGGGAGTTATTCTGATTGCCTGATTGGAGTCGGGAAGGAATTTTTTCCCCTTAAGTGGGGAAAATTGGCTTCTACCTCACAGGGTTTTTTTTGCCTTCCTCTGGATCAACTTGCAGGAAACAGGTCGAACTGGATGGACATATGTCTTTTTTCGGCCTTATATACTATGTTACTATGAGTAGTACATAGTGGGCTCAGCATGCATGTTGGTACTTGCATCCCTGGATCTGATGAACGCTGTTATGGCACCAGACAGGGCTACAAGCAGAGTGTACCTGGCATGTATGCTGCAACCACGCTCCCTGGATTTTGTGTGGCTGACATGGCCCATAAAAGGTAAGAATTAATGTTAGGGACCACTCATAGAGGCGACCTTGACGTGGTGAGTGGCTTAAATATAATTTGGCCAAAATATACACTAATGCCTCATTTAACATCCAGCATAGAGGCAGGGCAGAGTGCTGGTTGCAGTGTGCTATTGCACCTTTGTTTCTGTATTTATATGTGTATTTCGCCATAGCAATGTGCACCTGCATACTGGGTTGTGCTGACTGAACCTCCCATTTTTTTCCTTCATAAACATCATATACATTTGGTAACAATACTATAAGTCTGTGCTGTTTTGATGAGACGGTTTTGGACCAGCGTCCCTTGATGATTCTTGGGCCTTCCTTTATGGTAGGTGCACTATTGAAGAAAAGCGTTGGAACGCAGTAGTGACGCCAGTGCGTTTTATTTTTGTTTTGTGACTGTCACAGTCGACCTAAGCACATCGCCAGGTAGCGGTTTTACTCCACACTAAGTATTTAACTGGCCCCGCTATCACTATTGACCATAAACCAGGGTCAGTGTGTATAGGGCTAGGTTCCAGCACTTGGCCACCCCTTGTGGGGATTTTTGGACCTTGTGGTTCCTTTTTAGGGCGGTGTAGGCCAAGCAGGGCCACACTAGGGTCTCCTTATACCAGGCGGTGCCACTTTATCTGGCCACACCAGGCCCCTTCTTCCCCCCCCCCCACCATTATTGATTTTGTCCTATAGATGTTGTTTGTTGCGTGAGACTCACGCCACATTTTAGTTGGATTTTGATATTAAAAGTGAAGTTTTAAGTACTCATACTATTCTTTATTCTTGGTTGCTCCCTTTTTGTGATTATTTTCATTGTCTGCGCAAGGATTAGTGCCAGGGTGATCTCACTCGCTTGTGGGCCAACTGTTTTCAGAGGTGTATTATTCATGTTCCATACTGTACTGCCACCAACTACTACCACCACACACCAGACATCTCCTGCACCTTGTCTGACATGTTCCATACTGTACTGCCACCAACTACTACCACAACAGCCAGACATCATCTGCTGCAGCTTGTCCGTCATATTCCATACCGTACTGCCACCAACTACTACCAGCACACAGCCAGACATCTCCTGCACCTTGTCTGTCATGTTCCACACTGTACTGCCACCAACTACTACCACCACCACACAGCCATGCATCTCCTGCACCTTGTCCGTCATGTTCCATACTGTACTGCCACCAACTACTACCACCACACAGCCAGGCATCTCCTGCACCTTGTCCATCATGTTCCATACTGTACTGCTACCAGTTACTACTACCAATAGTGCCTCTACCATTCTCACTACGGACAGACACTCTAGCCAGACATTATTTTATATTCGAATCCAGACTTGTCCATGATGTTCCATACTGTACAGCCATTTATGTTGATGCACCCCTGCTGCTTCCACCACTACACAGCGAGACATCTGCTGCTTTGCCCACGTCATGCATGTTCCAAACTGTATTGCCGCTGATGACAACTTGCCACTGCCGCTATCACTATCACATGCCAGTTATCTGTCGCCGTTACGTCCGCCTTGATCTCTTCTCTATTGGAAATGTTGTGTATAGGAAATAGACATTACACTGTGAGCAGGCTAAACTCAATACATGAAGAGGACCTCACCAGCAGGAGAACCTCTCTGTATATAATACATAGAAAAGGTCCATCTGGTGTATATGTAATAGACATTACACTGTGAGCAGGCTAAACCTCATGTCTGAAGAGGACCTCAGCAGCAGGAAAACCTCTGTGTATATAACACATAGAAAAGGTCCGTCTGGTGTATGGGGAATAGACTTTACACTGTGAGCAGGCTAAACTCCATACATGAAGAGGACCTCACCAGCAGGAAAACCTTTACCCAATGTGAGCAGGCTAAACTCCATACATGAAGAGGACCTCACCAGCAGGAAATCCTCTCTATAACATAGAAAAGGTCCATCTGGTGTATGGGCAATAGACATTACACTGTGAGCAGGCTAAACTCCATACATGAGGAGGACCTCACCAGCAGAACCTCTCTGTATATAATACATAGAAAAGGTCCATCTGATGTATGGGAAATAGACATTACACTGTGAGCAGGCTAAACTCCATGTCTGAAGAGGACCTCACCAGCAGGAAAACCTCTCTATAACACATAGAAAAAGTCCGCCAGGTGTATGGGAAATAGACTTTACACTGTTAGCAGGCTAAACTCCATACATGAAGAGGACCTCACCAGCAGGAAAACCTCTCTGTATATAACACATAGAAAAGGTCCGTCTGGTGTATGGGGAATAGACATTACACTGTGAGCAGGCTAAACTCCATACATGACAATGATGATGGTGAAATCTCAGGTTACCGCCAAAGTCCTGCAATCTGATTGTATACTTTGTGGGAACAATTCACGGATAACTCTATATAAATAGAAAATTTGATCCAATACTTTATTTTTTTCGTACACTGCAAGGCAGATATTTCTCAGTGATTAGATGCTCATCTGCAGTATCAGAGCCCCCTGCTGCTGCGTCATCACCAGAGTCTACCTCAAATATCACCGCCGGGTAATACCAGAAGACCGACCAGTTGTCCAGTCCGTCAGTGTGCAGAGCGACCTGCACTTCACCGCACCGCCTGTCAGTACGGTGAGTGGCTGAGCCTATTATAAAGTAAACTAGTGCCTCAGGGTCTGTCACTGTCTTCAGGCACTGCCAGTGTCATCATGCAGGTGGTGGCGGGAAAAACGTACCAAGGGGGGGAGAAAATGTGCCCAGCAGCACCATTGGTGGATCTAGGGGGGGCAACGGGGCAATTGCCCCCGACCCCGAGAATCCAAGAATATACTTAGTTCCACCTCCCATATAACCCTGCCTTCCTGCACTAGCTAGTAGCAAGCTGCACTATTCTTTAAGCCAGTACATGCTCTCACTGCCCAGCGCCTCGGTTCACTTCACAGGCATACATGATAGGGAAGGGGGCGGAGCCAGACCGGAGAGGAGGCAGAGCAGAGCCCTGCTCTTGTGAGTACCCAGTGAGAAGACGTGCAGGAGGAAGTCAGGGAGGGAGAGGTCCTGTCTGTGCAGCACAGAGGAAGAGAAGAGCCTGCCTCCCCTGAGCTGCTGCCTGAGGTGAATCTGTGTCTGTGACAGGGGCGTCGCTAGGTTAAAACATTCGGGGCCTGGGCCCCGGATGTTTTGTCCCAGGCCCCGAATGTATTGCCTGCCTGATAGATCCATCTGTATTGCTGTCCTCAGGACGGCAATACAAATTAATCTAAGGTACATGGTAGGTAGATTGTACCTGCTAGAAGGAGGTCTGTGACATCACTGGTCACATGCTTCTTCTTGGTCACATGCTGACAAGCCCGTGAATCCCCGACTGCAAGAGCTTGTGGAAGGAGGAGGGGCCCCTCTGCCAGCCAGGGATGGAGGATGTGCTGGAATCCACAGAGCTTCATGGGAAACAGGTAAGGTGGAGCATATGGAGCTGATATATGGGGGCAGGTGGAGTGGAATTAGTGTGTGCATACAGATCTGTGCATGATGGGGGGGCTACTGTGGGGACATGGGGTAGATCTGGGGAGGGGAGGCTTTATGCGGTGTAAATCTGTGAGGAGGGCATGTGGTGTATTCTTGGGACATGGGGTAGATCTGGGGAGGGGAGGCTTTATGGGCTGTAAATCTATGAGGGCAGCATGTGGTGTATTCTGGGGATATGAGGGGTAGATCTGGGGATAGGGGGCTTTATGGGGTGTAAATCTGTGAGGGGGACATATGGTGTACTCTTGGGACATGGGGTAGATCTGGGGAGGGGGGACTTTATGGGGTGTAAATCTATGAGGGGGACATGTGGTGTATTCTGGGGACATGAGATATATCTGGGGAGGGGGGCTTTATGGGGTGTAAATCTGTGAGGGGGGCATGTGGTGTATTCTGGGGAGAGCTATGGGCAGCGGGTACAGATGGTCGACTTATTTGGAGGTGGCATAGATGGCGACCTGTGTGCTGGGAGAGGGGTAGATGTTAGAGTGGAGCAGCGTGTGACCAGTGACGTCACAGACCTCCTTCATATACTGTATGTTAATGGTGGGTGTGGGAGAGAGTGATATTATGTATGGGACCGAATGTTATAGGGGTCCGAGGCAGGAAGTGATGTTATTTACATGGGGCTGAATGTCAGGGGTGATATCATGGGGGATGATGATAGAAAGGTGATTAAGCTAAGATGTCTCTGTGTCACTCTGTAGAGATGAGGCGGCTGTGAGAAGTTGTCCGGACAGAATGGAGAAGATCTGGAGGCCCTGGATGTGAGAAGTAAGTGCTGCTGTATAGCAAGTACAGTAAAATGTGAGGGGAGGAGGGGGGGGACTTAGAGAACTAAGCCATATTCATTGGGGCTCGGGCCCCAGATCTTTTTAGACCCTAGCAATGCCCCTGGTCTGTGATAAAGGGAGTCTGTCAAGCAGGGCTTCAGCAGAGTGCCCACTGCCCCAAGTGACTGTGTCCAGCTCCAGCAGCAGCTTGTGGAGCTGGGATCTGGAATGTTTACTGGGCTAATCATATGTTATTCCTCTAAAATACAGAATATATTATTATATTACCCCCTGCCTGTTTATTGTAGCCTGATACCCCTTAGGGTCCTTTCACACTGGTGTTTTTGTTTTCCGGCATAGAGTTCCGTCCTCGGGGCTCTATGCAGGAAAAATCCTGATCAGGATTATCCCCATGCATTCTGAATGGAGAGAAATCCGTTCAGGATGCCTTCATTTCAGTACCGGACGTAGATAAATGACCCCAATTATGAGAAATCTAACATGTCTGTGTAACAAACTCTGTAGAGACAAGATGCGGCTGAAAGAATTAATCATGGAGGTCTGGGTCAAACGGAGGAGAAGAGGAAAGAGAAGATCTACATGACAGGAGATGTTACTGGATGTAACAGGTATGTTGTGCTGTATTCCCCTATATGTAGTACTGGCTCACTACTGTGACCTGCGTCTCATCTTCTCCTCCAAGTTTTTTTTATCATAATCATATGCATTTTAAGTTTTGCACATAAAATTTAATTTGTCAACTGCAGTCCTATGTAACAGTCTAGATAACAGTGATAACTTTCTGTGCACAGATAATGTAGTAGATGTTCTCTGTAGTCCTATGTAAGAGCCCACATAACACAATAATTCACTGTGTTATGTGGGGTGTTACATAGGACTGCAGGTAACATCTATTACATCTGTACTCAGAGTTATTAGATGGTGGGGGTCCGACTCCTGGCACCCCCGCAAATCAGCTGTTTGAGGAGACCGCGATGTTCCAGTGTGCGCCACAGCCTCTTTGCTCCTTACCAAGCACAGTGCTGTCCATTTGATACCACTGTGTGCTTGGTATTGCAGCTCAGCCCCAGTCACTCAGATGGGACAGAGCTGCACCTAGACTATGTGAATGATGTCATATGGTCTAGAAAGAGCAGCCTCTTCATACAGAAAAAAAAAACTGAAAATGGAGGTTGGGGGGCCCGAGTTGGGTAGACAGCCCCGGGCCTATCATGCACTTAATCCGCCCCTGTACAGTCTCACATTTTGGAGGGAAAAATCAAGTTTCTTCCCTCCAAACTATATTCTGCTTTAGGCCCTTGCATTTACAATGCAAATCAACACGATATATCCATAGAGTGTGTGTGTGTGTGTGTTATATATATATATATATACTGTGTGTGTATACATATATATACTGTGTGTATATATACTGTGTCTGTATATATACTGCGTGTGTATATACTGTTTGGGAGATTTAACAAAACGGGTACAAAGGAAAAATGTCTTAGTTGCCCATAGCAACCAATCAGATTTCACCTTTCATTTTTCAAAGGAGCTCTGAAAAATGAAAGGTGAAATCTGATTGGTTGCTATGGGCAACTAAGACAGTTTTCCTTTGTACCACTTTTGCTAAATCTTCTCCACTGTGTGTGCGTATATATATACTGTGTGTGTGTATATATACTGTGTGTGTGTATATACTGTGTATTATATATACTGTGTGTGTATATATAGTGTGTGTTAATGTATATCAGGGCTGGGACAAGGTCCACCACCAACAGAGGCTGAGCTGCCCAAGTGCGTCCCCCCCCTTTCACAACTTGTGGAGTCTTTACTAAATACTTACTGTTGTGATCACACATAAATATGCACAGTTTAATGTACCAATTAATGACGCACTGTTATGGGGAATCTGTGGATGACACTGTTATGGGGGATCTGTGGAGGACACTGTTATGGGGGATCTGTGGATGACACTGTTATGGGGGATCTGTGGATGACACTGTTATGGTGGGGATCTGTGGATGACACTGTTATGGTGGGGATCTGTGGATGACACTGTTATGGGGGATCTGTGGATGACACTGCTATGGGGGATCTGTGGATGTCACTGCTATGGGGGATCTGTGGATGACACTGTTATGGTGGGGATCTGTGGATGACACTGTTATGGGGGGATCTGTGGATGACACTGTTATGGGGGATCTGTGGATGACACTGTTATGGGGGGATCTGTGGATGACACTGTTATGGGGGGATCTGTGGATGACACTGTTATGGGGGGATCTGTGGATGACACTGTTATGGGGGATCTGTGGATGACACTGTTATGGGGGTGATCTGTGGATGACACTGTTATGGGGGGATCTGTGGATGACACTGTTATGGGGGATCTGTGGATGACACTGTTATGGGGGGATCTGTGGATGACACTGTTATGGGGGATCTGTGGATGACACTGTTATGGGGGGGATCTGTGGATGACACTGTTATGGGGGATCTGTGGATGACACTGTTATGGTGGGGATCTGTGGATGACACTGTTATGGGGGGTGATCTGTGGATGACACTGTTATGGGGGGATCTGTGGATGACACTGTTATGGGGATCTGTGGATGACACTGTTATGGGGGATCTGTGGATGACACTGTTATGGGGGGATCTGTGGATGACACTGTTATGGGGATCTGTGGATGACACTGTTATGGGGGATCTGTGGATGACACTGTTATGGGGGATCTGTGGATGACACTGTTATGGGGGGATCTGTGGATGACACTGTTATGGGGGGATCTGTGGATGACACTGTTATGGGGGATCTGTGGATGACACTGTTATGGGGGATCTGTGGATGACACTGTTATGGGGATCTGTGGATGACACTGTTATGGGGGGATCTGTGGATGACACTGTTATGGGGGATCTGTGGATGACACTGTTATGGGGGGATCTGTGGATGACACTGTTATGGGGGATCTGTGGATGACACTGTTATGGGGGATCTGTGGATGACACTGTTATGGGGGATCTGTGGATGACACTGTTATGGGGGGATCTGTGGATGACACTGTTATGGGGATCTGTGGATGACACTGTTATGGGGGATCTGTGGATGACACTGTTATGGGGGGATCTGTGGATGACACTGTTATGGGGATCTGTGGATGACACTGTTATGGGGATCTGTGGATGACACTGTTATGGGGATCTGTGGATGACACTGTTATGGGGATCTGTGGATGACACTGTTATGGGGATCTGTGGAGGACACTGTTATGGGGGATCTGTGGAGGACACTGTTATGGGGGATCTGTGGAGGACACTGTTATGGGGATCTGTGGAGGACACTGTTATGGGGATCTGTGGAGGACACTGTTATGGGGATCTGTGGAGGACACTGTTATGGGGGATCTGTGGAGGACACTGTTATGGGGGATCTGTGGAGGACACTGTTATGGGGGAATCAGTGGAGGACACTGTCATAGATTGTGACTCACAATGGATATTGGGGGCCAGCAAATTACAAGAAAGGCGGGGGTGGGAGATGATGATTGATAACATACATATCTAAATGGCTGGGGGGGTGAGGGCTTGACTTGAGTCATCTACTGATCAGAGCATTAGAATAGCAGGAATAAATAACATCTAAATGTCTGGTGGGCTAGATGGGGTGGTAGGACAAGGGCTGATGGGGGAAGGGGGACTGGGTTAGATCATCTATACTGACATACATATGACACACATATATACAGATATACATATGACACACACATATATACAGATATACATATGACACACACATATATACAGACATACATATGACACACACATATATACAGACATACATATGACACACACATATATACAGACATACATATGACACACATATATACAGACATACATATGACACACATATATACAGACATACATATGACACACACATATATATATATATATATATATATATATATTATATAGATACAGACATACATGACACACACCTATACAGACATACATATGACACACACACATATATACAGACATACATATGACACACATATATACTGACATACATATGACACACACACACATATATACAGACATACATATGACACACACATATATACAGACATACATATGACACACACATATATACAGACATACATATGACACACACATATATACAGACATACATATGACACACACACATATACAGACATACATATGACACACACATATATACAGACATACATATGACACACATATATACAGACATACATATGACACACATATATACAGACATACATATGACACACACACATATATACAGACATACATATGACACACATATATACTGACATATATATGACACACACACATATATACAGACATACATATGACACACATATATACAGACATACATATGACACACATATATACAGACATACATATGACACACACATATATACATAAAAACACACAATATGCACATTACATTACACTTCTGCAATTCCATTCACTTTACCCACTTACATTTTCTGCACACACAGTAGCTGGTGACTTGGAGGGAGAAAGCTGGCAGGATCCAGAGTCCTCATCCTCCCCCTTCTCCCGACGCTGCTCTGCTCTCTGCTGGGGGAGGGGGGAGTGGATCGCTGCTGCACACACAGGCAGGAAGTCAGCTGCTAGGGAAGGTAAGGAGCTGCAGCACACTAAGATGCACTAGACTGAGGGAGGAAGAACACCTCTAGGGGGCGCAGGACGCGGCTGTTACAGCAGCAGAGCGCATACATTGAATCTCTGCTGGTAAGTACAGCTACACAGGCAGCAGCAGCAACTTGGCTGGGGAGCTGGCCTGCGCCCTAAGGCTGGAGCGCCCTGAGGCTGGAGCCTCCCCAGCCTCTGTGTCGGCCCGGCCCTGATGTATATACTGTGTGTGTATAAAATGTGCATGTGCATATATACTGTGTGTATATACTGTGTGTATATATGTATATACTGTGTGTATATAATGTGTGTGTGTATATATATATATATATATATATATATATATATATATATATACAGGGCTTTTTTTCTCAGAGAAAAGGTGGTGGAACTCACCCCCCCTCCACTGGCCACGCCCCTACCCACCCCTAGGACTGCCCCCTAAAACCGCCCCTTTAGAGAACAGGGATGCAAGTAAAGTTGGGGGGGGCTATAAAAGTCCAGCCCAGCAAAGAAACCCCCCAGATGGGGATGGCACTGTTAATGGGGGATCTGGGGATGGCACTGTTATGGGGGATCTGTGGGTGGCCCTGTCATGGGGGATCTGTGGGTGACCCTGTCATGGGGGATCTGTGGGTGACCCACAGATCCACCATGACAGGGTCACCCACAAATCCACCATGACAGGGTCACCCACAAATCCACCATGACAGGGTCCCCCACAGATCCACCATGACAGGGTCATCATCAAGTGTCCGGGGGCGGGGGCTGCGGCGGCCAGTGCAGTGTGACTCTAATACACCAGACATCCCAACCTGCAAAAATTCATTTCAGGGAGGTTCACTTCTCATTTCAGGGAGGTTTCAGGGAGATTTTTTTTTTTTTTCCTTTCACAAACTTTTTATTACATTTTCCAAACATATACAGAACATACCATATAACAAAGTTACTGTGCTGATGCATATACCCCATATACAGTATACTACCGAGTATATACCCCGTATACAGTACACTACCCAGTATATACCCCATATACAGTATGCAGACATCCCAACCTGCAAAAACTCATTTCCGGGAGGTTTTTATAACATTAACCCCTGCACTCCCAGTGTATATACACATCAGGTAAGTCACAGTGTGAGGCACAGTCACTCCTATCACCCTTCATTGCGTTCATCCCAGTGTCATCCACAGATCCCCCATAACAGTGTCCTCCACAGATCCCCCATAACAGTGTCATCCACAGATCCCCCATAACAGTGTCACCCACAGATCCCCCATAACAGTGTCATCCACAGATCCCCCATAACAGTGTCATCCACAGATCCCCCCTTCAGTGTCACCCACAGATCCCCCCCACCCACCCAGCGCCTCCTCTTAGATAATTTATGCACTCCTCTTGCCTGAGAAATAATTGAAGAGAAGCGCTGTCACACAGGCGCACTGGCAGAGGCACTGAAGCGCACATGCGCTGTCTTCCTGTCCTCTGCCAGTGCGCCTGTGTGACAGCGCGTCTCTTCAATTATTACTCAGGCAAGAGGAGTGCATAAATTATATAAGAGGAGGCACTGGGTGAGAGGGGGAGGTTTGCCCAGCAAGACTGCGCTTCTCTCCTCACCTTGCGGGCCAGATCACGATCCGGGATATATTCTTTCACATGCTGGCGTCCGGGAACTGCTATCTAATAGCAGGAGATTTGGCTGGACTGGATTTTTGACACTATGTCCCATTTGAAGCCCCCCTGATGCACCCCTAGAGCAGTTTACGACCACATTGTTTTTGTTTCAGTTTTACATAATAAAGCATTTTTGAAATAAATTATTTTTTATTGTCTCCACATTCTAAAAGCCATAGGTTTTTTATTTTTTGGGCGATTGTCCTATGAAGGGGCTCATTTTTTGCGGGATGAGATGGAGGTTTGATTGGTACTATTTTGGGGTGCATTTGACTTTTTGATTGCTTGCTATTACACTTTTTGTGATGTAAGGTGACAAAAAATGGCTTTTTGACAAAGTTTTTATTTAATTTTTTTTACAGGGTTCACTTGAGGGGTTAGGTCATGTGGTATTTTTATAGAGCAGGTTCTTACGGACGTGGAGATACCTAATATGTCTACTTTTTACATTTTTTTTACATTTAACACTAAAAAGCATTTTTGAAACAAAAAAATCATGTTTTAGTCTGGGAGCCATAGTTTTTTTATTTTTTGGGCAATTGTTTTAGTTAGGGGCTCATTTTTTGCGGGATGAGATGGCGGTTTGATTGGTACTATTTTGGGAGGCATACGCCTTTTTGATCGCTTTGTATTAAACTTTTAGTGATGTAAGGTGCCAAAAAATGGCTTATTTACACCATTTTTGGGGGGTTTTTTTATGGCGTTCACCTGAGGGGTTCGGTCATGTGATATTTTTATAGAGGAGGTTTTTACGGACGCGGTGATACCTAATATGTGTAGTGTATTTTATTTTTTTAATTTTTATTCAGTGATATGGTTTTTTTTTCACTTTCTTTCACTTTTTCACATTTTTTTTGACCCAGATCCACTTGGTTCTTGTAGATCCAGTGGATCTGGGTCTATAAAATACAGTAAGTACACTATATAGTGTACTTACTGTATTTTTTTACTTTGAAAAGTCTGAATAAACCTGCCTATAGCAGGTCTATTCAGGCTTCAGTACCATGGAGAGAGCAGGAGCTTCTGTAAGCGTCCAATCTCCATGGCAACCATCACTCGCTGCCAGAACTGAGCAGCGGGTGATGGGGAGGGAGGGGGGCTCCCTCCCTCTGCGATCCCACCCGTCAGGGGGCTGCAAAGGCACAGCAGCCCCCCGATGGGAGAGGGAGGGAGCTCCCTCCCTGTTAACCCCTTCCATACAGCGGTCCGTACGGACCCGCGGTATGGAAGGGGTTAAACTGCCTCCCGCAGCATCACCGCCCGCAATTCCCTCCCCCCCGTGCACCGCTCGGGGGCACAGATGACCCCTATACACACACATCACACACATAGAGATGACCCCTATACACACATCACACACAGAGATGACCCCTATACACACATCACACACACACACACACAGATGACCCCTATACACACACAGAGATGACCCCTATACACACATCACACACACAGAGATGACCCCTATACACACATCACACACAGAGATGACCCCTATACACACATCACACACACAGAGATGACCCCTATACACACATCACGCACACAGAGATGACCCCTATACACACATCACACACACAGAGATGACCCCTATACACAAATCTCACACACACACAGATGGATCCTATACACACATCACACACACAGAGATGACCCCTATACAAATCACACACATAGAGATGACCCCTATACACACATCACACACATAGAAATGACCCCTATACACACATCACACACACACAGATGACCCCTATACACACATCACACACACACACATACAGATGACCCCTATACACACATCACACACACAGAGATGACCCCTATACACATCACACACATAGAGATGACCCTTATACACACATCACACACATAGAGATGACCCCTATACACACACACACAGATAACCCCTATACACACATCACACACACAGAGATGACCCCTATACACACATCACACACACAGATGACCCCTATACACACATAACATAGATGACACTTACCCTCTTGACATCCAGTTCAGTCCTCCTCCTTTGCCCTGCAGGGCTAAAGGACCTTAATCAGGTGACTATGACATCACCAAAGGTCCTGCAGATTTCTGTGGTAATAGCTGTGTGAAGCGTGTAGCCCCGCCCACTCTCCAGTCCTCAGCTGATTGGTGGGGGGAGGGGCTTGCTTCTGGCTCTAGAGCAGGCGTGCACAACCTGCGGCCCCCAGGACCAAGTTTTGCGGCCCCCGTCTTCCTGGGCAGAAGCACAGCTGATCGTACGATCAGCTGTGTTTCTGCCCGTGCGATCAGCTGTGGCACGCAGAGCCGCACGGCGATAGAAGACAGCTCCTGCTCTGTAGCAGGAGCAGGTCGCCCCTCCCCCCTCTGGAGGAGATAGTGAGAGGAGCGCTTTATCAGCTTCTGCCTTCTCATATAGTTCAGCGGAGCGATGAGCAGCTTGGGGGAGAGGAGTGCAGAGCTGCAGGCTCAGGAAACCCTGATCAGCTCTGCCCTCTACAGACCCCCCACAGGAGGCTAGTCTCCCCTGTAACTGGGGCTCCTTTGAATGCCCCAGTTACAGTGGAAATAGTACAAAAAAAAAAAGCCTCTCATTGTCTCCCAAAGGTCTTTCAGTGGCCTCTTGGGGACAAATTATATGGAAAAATATATTTAAAAAAATAAGTTAAAACATTCTAAAAAGAATAATTTGAAAACTGAATAAAAAAGAAAATACAAATAAAAAAAAACAAAAAAACAAAATATGTGGCAAAAAATTGAGTAGTATAAAAAATACCATAAAAAAAGGAAAGTGCAAAATAAAAGTGTTCATTGTCCCCCAACAGACTTTTTATTACCTATTGGGGGGATATATTATGTGGCAAAAAATATTAATAAACCAATTCTAAAAAAAAATAATACAATAAAATATTAATAAAATACAAATAAAAGTGAAAAAGAAAACGTGCAAATTAGAAAAAAAAAAAAAAGGCCAGTGTCCCTCAAGTCTTTTTATGACCTTTTGTGGAATATATGTAGTAGAAATATATAAAAAATTAAGTTAAAAAAAGAATAAAATTCATAAAAGAAAAAACACCAACCAAAACCGCCACCATACAGCCCTATTAGGCTGGGTTCACACTTGGGCGTTTTACAGCGCGTTCCTACGCGCTGTAAAACGCTCAACACATGAAAACTAATGTATCCCTATGGGACTGGTTCTCACTTGAGCGTTTTACAGCGCGTTTGAACGCGCTGTAAAACGCCCTACGCTCAAAAAAGGTCTTGAGCTTCTTTTGGGGCGTTTAACGCGCGTTCCCATAACAGTCTTTAATAGGAACGCGCGTTAAACGCGCGTTTCCTATTTACAAAAACGCGCATCAAAAAACGCGCGTAAAACGCGCGTCATACGCACGTTTCAGATACGCGCAAGTGTGAACCCAGCCTTAACATGAAACTATAAATTTTATATGACAAATCGGCCTACAAAAAATCGGGAACTAGTTGTAATTTAGGCTACTTTCACATTTGCGTTTTGTGAGATCCGTTCAAGCGGATCTCACAAGTGCTCCCAAAACGGAACCGTTCGCATCCAATGCATTCTGAATGGATGCGGATCCGTTCAGAATGCACTGGATTGTGCTCCGCTTCACCTCCGTTCCGTTCTGGGGACTGACACCAGAACGCTGCTTGCAGGGTTTTGGTGTCCGCCTGGCGGTGCGGAGTCAAACGAATCCGTCCTGACTTACAATGTAAGTCAATGGGGACTGATCCGTTTGCATTGACACAATATGGTGCATTTGCAAACAGATCCGTTCCCCATTGACTTTCAATGGGCACCAGAACGGATCTGTTTGGGACTTTGTGTTTTTTTTACAATACAATACAAACGGATCCGTTCTGAACAGATTGATTTGTTTGTATTTTCTGGATCTGGACGGATCCGCACTGAACGCTAGTGTGAAAGAGGCCTTATTTTGGTGTCAGTTTGTATATTTAAACAATAAGGAGCTATAGTTTGAAAAAAATACTTTTTAAAAATGTTTTGTACAGTTCCCCCAAATAAAACTACAAAAAAAATAAGTTCCAGTGTGTCACATAAAAAATTGTTGCAAAAGGTAGTTCAACAAATAAGATATATATATGGAATGAATGGCGCTTTTAAAAATAAATAATAATAATAATGTTACAGTCGTTTGAACCACTGGTGCCAAATCACAAAATAGTGTCTGGGTGTTAAAGGGTTAACCAATGAGCTTCTTCCCCACAAGTGAAGGAAAGTGCTTACTGGTTATTGCAGGGTCCCTATAACTGGGGGCAGGAGGAGGTAATTACCAGTGAGCGATGTCCTCTGCAGTGAAGGAAAGCACTTACTGGTTATTGCAGGGCCCCTATAACTGGGGGCAGAAGGAGCTAATAACCAGTGAGCCCCGTCCTCTGCAGTGAAGGAAAGTGCTTACTGGTTATTGCAGGGCCCCTATAACTGGGGGCAGGAGGAGGTAATAACCAGTGAGCGCCGACCTCTGCAGTGAAGGAAAGTGCTTACTGGTTATTGCAGGGCCCCTATAACTGGGGTCAGGAGGAGGTAATTACCAGTGAGCGATGTCCTCTGCAGTGAAGGAAAGTGCTTACTGGTTATTGCAGGGCCCCTATAACTGGGGGCAGGAGGAGGTAATAACCAGTGAGCCCCGTCCTCTGCAGTGAAGGTAAGTGCTTACTGGTTATTGCAGGGCCCCTATAACTGAGGACAGGAGGAGGTAATAACCAGTGAGCGCCGACCTCTGCAGTGAAGGAAAGTGCTTACTGGTTATTGCAGGGCCCCTATACCTGGGGGCAGGAGGAGGTAATAACCAGTGAGCCCCGTCCTCTGCAGTGATGGAAAGTGCTTACTGGTTATTGCAGGGCCCCTATACCTGGGGGCAGGAGGAGGTAATAACCAGTGAGCATCGTCCTCTGCAGTGAAGGAAAGCACTTACTGGTTATTGCAGGGCCCCTATACCTGGGGGCAGGAGGAGGTAATAACCAGTGAGCCCTGTCCTCTGCAGTGAAGGAAAGTGCTTACTGGTTATTGCAGGACTCCTATAACTGGGGCAGGAGGAGGTAATAACCAGCGAGCGCCGTCCTCTGCAGTGATGGAAAGTGCTTACTGGTTATTGCAGGGCCCCTATAACTGAGGACAGGAGGAGGTAATAACCAGCGAGCGCCGTCCTCTGCAGTGATGGAAAGTGCTTACTGGTTATTGCAGGGCCCCTATAACTGAGGACAGGAGGAGGTAATAACCAGTGAGCATCGTCCTCTGCAGTGATGGAAAGTGCTTACTGGTTATTGCAGGGCCCCTATAACTGGAGGCAGGAGGAGGTAATAACCAGTGAGCGCCGTCCTCTGCAGGGAAGGAAAGTGCTTACTGGTTATTGCAGGGTGCCTATAACTGGGGGTAAGAGGAGGTAATAACCAGTGAGCACCATCCTCTGCAGTGAAGGAAAGCGCTTACTAGTTATTGCAGGGCCCCTATAACTGGGGGCAGGAGGAGGTAATAACCAGTGAGCGCCGTCCTCTGCAGGGAAGGAAAGTACTTACTGGTTATTGCAGGGCCCCTATAACTGGGGGTAAGAGGAGGTAATAACCAGTGAGCACCATCCTCTGCAGTGAAGGAAAGCGCTTACTAGTTATTGCAGGGCCCCTATAACTGGGGGCAGGAGGAGGTAATAACCAGTGAGCGCTGTCCTCTGCAGTGAAGGAAAGTGCTTACTGGTTATTGCAGGGCCCCTATAACTGGGGTCAGGAGGAGGTAATAACCAGTGAGCGCTGTCCTCTGCAGTGAAGGAAAGTGCTTACTGGTTATTGCAGGGCGCCTATAACTGGGGTCAGAAGGAGGTAATAACCAGTGAGCGCTGTCCTCTGCAGTGAAGGAAAGTGCTTACTGGTTATTGCAGGGCGCCTATAACTGGGGTCAGGAGGAGGTAATAACCAGTGAGCGCTGTCCTCTGCAGTGAAGGAAAGTGCTTACTGGTTTTTGCAGGGCCCCTATAACTGAGGACAGGAGGAGGTAATAACCAGTGAGCATCGTCCTCTGCAGTGATGGAAAGTGCTTACTGGTTATTGCAGGGCCCCTATAACTGGAGGCAGGAGGAGGTAATAACCAGTGAGCGCTGTCCTCTGCAGGGAAGGAAAGTGCTTACTGGTTATTGCAGGGCCCCTATAACTGGGGGCAGGAGGAGGTAATAACCAGTGAGCGATGTCCTCTGCAGTGAAGGAAAGCGCTTACTGGTTATTGCAGGGCCCCTATAACTGGGGGCAGGAGGAGGTAATAACCAGTGAGCGATGTCCTCTGCAGTGAAGGAAAGTACTTACTGGTTATTGCAGGGCCCCTATAACTGGGGGCAGGAGGAGGTAATAACCAGTGAGCGCCGTCCTCTGCAGTGAAGGAAAGTGCTTACTGGTTATTGCAGGGCCCTATAACTGGGGGCAGGAGGAGGTAATAACCAGTGAGCGCCGTCCTCTGCAGTGAAGGAAAGTG
The DNA here is from genome assembly GCA_029168955.1 of Aplectana chamaeleonis. NCBI lineage: Eukaryota > Metazoa > Nematoda > Chromadorea > Rhabditida > Cosmocercidae > Aplectana > Aplectana chamaeleonis. The sequence continues at coordinate 40,999 of JAPDOI010002023.1, forward strand.
CTTACTGGTTATTGCAGGGCCCCTATAACTGGGGGCAGGAGGAGGTAATAACCAGTGAGCGCCGTCCTCTGCAGTGAAGGAAAGTGCTTACTGGTTATTGCAGGGCCCCTATAACTGGGGGCAGGAGGAGGTAATAACCAGTGAGCGCTGTCCTCTGCAGTGAAGGAAAGTGCTTACTGGTTATTGCAGGGCCCCTATAACTGGGGGCAGGAGGAGGTAATAACCAGTGAGCGCCGTCCTCTGCAGTGAAGGAAAGCGCTTACTGGTTATTGCAGGGCCCCTATAACTGGGGGCAGGAGGAGGTAATAACCAGTGAGCGCCGACCTCTGCAGTGAAGGAAAGTGCTTACTGGTTATTGCAGGGCCCCTATAACTGGGGGCAGGAGGAGGTAATAACCATTGAGCAACATCCTCTGCAGTGAAGGAAAGTGCTTACTGGTTATTGCAGGGCCCCTATAACTGGGGGCAGGAGGAGGTAATAACCAGTGAGCTCCGTCCTCTGCAGTGAAGGAAAGTACTTACTGGTTATTGCAGGGCCCCTATAACTGGGGCAGGATGAGGTAATAACCAGTGAGCTCCGTCCTCTGCAGGGAAGGAAAACGCTGATTTATGAATAGGAGGCAGGATGGAAGGAAATGTCTGATTTTTAACCAGTTTCTGTAGCATGGTCCCAAAAGGTTCATACTTACCTGCTCCCCCGCCGCTCCTGTCTTCTGCGCTGCCTCCATCTTCTGGTCCCCGTACTGTTCACACCTGGCAGTGCATGGCCATGGTCACATACACCGCTTCAGCCAATGACTGGCTTCAGAAGTGACACGCTGCTTGTGGCCACATCACTGCTGCAGCCAGTGATTGGCTGGAGAGGTGCATGTGACCATGGCCATGCACTGCCAGGTGTAAGCAGCGCAGGGACCAGAAGATGGGGGCAGTGCAGAGGACCACAGAGGTGGGGAGCAGGTAAGTATAACTCTTTGGTTTCAGGGGCCATGCTGCAGAACGATATTCGGGACAATTACTGGGAAAAAGTGTTCATAGCAGCGCTCATGTCTTATATCTGCCCAGTATAATCGTGCCGCTGATTAGTCGATAAACAAGGAATCGTTCGTTTTTTGGCTGATTTGCATATTTTATCAGGATGAAAGGTTTACGATTATCGGCAGCACATCTCACTGTGTAATCAGGGATGGGCCACCAATAATCAATATAACTAAATGAAGGCGGAATGACTATGGTAGTGATCATTCCTCCCCAATCACTTTGCATTTGCTTGTGTAATATGCTGATGCAAACGAGCGCCGATCAACATGTTTTTTATTTGCGGCCCCTTGAAACAGAGCGATGTGACAATGCGGCCCTCAGACCAAAAAAGGTTGTGCACCCCTGCTCTAGAGGCATCCTGTGCAGGAGAAGGAACTGTCCGCTGCAAAATCTGGAGGAGACCAAAGAGGAGGGTTGAGCCGGGTGAGTACAGCTCAGGCAGCGCTTCTCTCCCCCTCCTCCTGCAGGCTAGTGAGCGCTTCCAATATGGAAGTGTTCACTAGTACTCGCTTTATAAGATGCACTGCATCTTATAAAACGAAAATAGTTAATTAGCAGCACACATCTGGCAAGGGATGGCCCTCTGGGCCCCCCTGGCTTAGGGGCCCGGTCGCAGCTGCGACCTCTGCGACCCCTATAGCTACGCCAGTGTCCAGATGGTACCCTACAGCAGTGAGCAGTGGCGACTCTAGGATCAATATACAGGGGGCACAGAAGACACACAGTCAAAAATGGGGGGGAAGGTCACTAAAAATTTTCACCAGTTAATCATACTACTGAAAAAAATGAAATAAGTATATATAAATAAGATAAAATACAAAAGTATTGCGGTATGCAGAGATACGTTTTTATTCATTTATTTTATTCATACACCATGCTGTTCAGTATATACAGGATTATAATATATGCTGTACAGCATGGTGTATGAACTATATTGAACGGCATGGTGTATGGATTATACTGTACATTGTACAGCATGGTGTATGCTGTACATTGTATAGCATGGTGTATGGTTATACTGTATATTGTACGGCATAGTGCAAGCATTATACTGTACATAAAATGTATGGAGGTTACACCATGCCGGACAATATAACCCCTGCGCCATGCTGTACAACAGGGACGTGCTTGAGCCCCTGCCCCTTTAATGCCTTTTTTTTTCAGTTGTATCTGAAGATATCCGTTTTAAGTAAACGTTTGTTTGGTTTACCTACCAAAGTCTACCTTCATTATTCCTACTGGCTAAGGATACTACACGGTGTGCCACCGTACAAAGGCACTGGCGTGGGTGTTTTTGCTGGAGACCCTGAGAGCGTTTGGGTTTGGACCTGTCTTTCTTCACTGGATACGGATATTGTACAGGAATCCCAGAGCCCAGATTCAAGTGAATGGTTACTACTCTACTACATTTTCCTTGAAAAGGGGTACGAGACAAGGGTGTCCTCTCTCCCCTTTTGTTTGCCGTCGCCATTGAACATCTGGCTATTAGACGGCAGGATGACGTATATGCCGGTGTGTGTGTAGGGGAGAGGGAGGACAGAATAGGCCTATATGCGGATGACCTTATATTATTTATGAGCTCGGTGGACCGTTCTCTACCCCGGGCGATTGAGTTAATTGAGTGCTTTGGACGGTACTCCGGTCTTCATATCAATTGGGCCAAATCAGCTATAATGCCCTTATGGCAGGCGGACTGGCCTGAGGTGTATTATAATCTCCGAGTTGTGGACAAGTTCAAATACCTTGGGATTATAATTACTAGGGACCCCCTAGCTGCCTTTGATCGGAATGTTGCCCCATTAGAGGGAATTTTTACCTCCAAGTTCAGAATATGGAAGTCCCTTCCGATTTCTATTATGGGTAGAATAAATCTCATTAAAATGTTTTTATTGCCGAAAGGCTTGTACGTGTTGGAACACGCATGCACCCCGATACCTAGACGTTTTTTTGATCGTATATTCCATGATGGTTTCTTTTGTGTGGGGAGATGCCAGACACAAGCTGTCCCTTACCACGCTGCAGAGGGCCAAACTGCAAGGCGGGGTGGCTTTGCCAAATTTTCATCTTTGTTTTCTGGCCGGACAGTTAAGGTTTTTGACATCTTGGGTGACGGGAACTGCTCATCCCAATGCGGAATATTTGCTACAGCACCATTTGGGTCTCTCCACTCTATGGCCTGTCTTGTGAATCTGTGTCTGTGACAGGGGCGTCGCTAGGTTAAAACATTCAGGCCTGGGCCCCGGATGTTTTGTCCCAGGCCCCGAATGTATTGCCTGCCTGATAGATCCATCTGTATTGCTGTCCTCAGGACGGCAATACAAATGAATCTGTAATTGTCTTTGGCTATTGCCAAGAACCTGTTTCCTTTATGGGATGTACAGCTTTCAGTTTCCCAGTCTATATCTGGGTAGTTGAAGTCCCCCATAATAACCACCTCATTATGGTTTGCCGCCTTATTTATCTCGTTTAGTAATATATTTTCTGAGGACTCTGGTATATTAGGTGGTTTATAGTAAACTCCTATTAGTAATTTATTATTGTTTTTGGCTCCATTTATCTCCACCCACAGTGACTCCACATTTTCGTGTCCCTCACAGATGTCTTCCCGGAGTATGGGCTTTAGACAGGACTTTACATATAGGCAGACCCCTCCCCCTCTCCGGTTTTGACGATCCTTTCTAAACAGATTATAACCTTTTATATTAACAGCCCAGTCATAGCTATCATCCAGCCATGTCTCCGTTATTCCCACTATGTCATAATCCTCCTCACACATCACTAATTCCAGTTCCCCAGTTTTATTAGTCAGGCTTCTGGCATTAGTATACATACATTTGAGAGGTTTATGCATATTTTTTGCCCTACACCTTTCCTTCTGAACTTTTCTAGTCCCTCTTTCCATTCCTCCCCCAGTCCCACTACCTCGTTTATTTAAACTGATGATCTATCCTCTGGATAGATCATCAGCATCTGATCGGCGGGGATCCGACACCCGGGACCCCCGCCGATCAGCTGCGCTGGCAGTAGCGCCTCGGCCTTCTCGCTGTTTACCGCAGGCCCAGTGACGTCACGACTAGTATCACTGGCCTGGGCGGGGCTAAGCTCTGTTCACTTGAATGAAGCTTAGCCCCGCCCAGGCCAGTGATACTAGTCGTGACGTCACTGGGCCTGCGGTAAACAGCGAGAAGGCCGAGGCGCTACTGCCAGCGCCGCTGCCTTCTCAAACAGCTGATCGGCGGATGACCTATCCAGAAGATTGATCATCAGTTTAAACAAAGTGCAGAACTGCTTTAATTGTATACATGGGTTGACACTGCCTGTTTACTTTCAGATGGAGAATGTTTCCAGATTCCTTTACTTCATGGATGCGGAGAAGATCAGCCTGGACTTTCTGCAAAATACCGATAAGATGAAAGAGTTTGTCAGCACTCTGTTAAGTTTAAATGTATCCCACGGATCAGTAAAAAACTACATCTCTAATATAGGTAACTTTGCCAAGTACGTGGTGTCCGCAGACTTCCCAGATGACATCGAGGAGAAGAACAGAGAGGCTTCCGAGGATGAAGAAGCTGACGATCGAGATCAATGAAAAGTCTGTGAAAAGATGGAAGCGGGTGTAGGTCCTATTGAGTTTAGTAGCATTCAGTTCGGTATATGTGTTCATGTCTTAACATAACCCTTGTTTTTAATCAAACACAGGCTTCAGCCTTCTCCAGAGGAGTGCTGCAGCATGTTGCAAGTGGCAAGAAGTCAGGTGTGCAAACTCTTTTCACAGGCAAACGCAGGCCAAGCGCTGGACGAAAAGGAAAAGATGCTGGCCGGTTATTACCTGGAGGCGCTGATCATGATCGAGCACCTGAGAAAATCGTCTGCTGTCCAAAACCTGACGGTAAGGCTCTTGTTACAATTCTGACTAACCGACTTGCCATTGCAATCACGGTCTACTGACAGACAACCCGAGATACGACAACCCGAGATGCCTCCCACACAGGTGGAAAGATCACACTGGGAGTTGTAGTTGCACAGCAGTGCCAAAGGTTGCTGATCCTTGCTGTAGGAGTAGTGGCCATAACAGGCCCAGTTAGTCGCAGAGGACCATTCACCTGTAATAAAACATATTTTTCACAGAAACTGAGGTATATTAAGTCAGCCATACTAAATAGCCATGTACCCCATGGCAGAAGTGCCGTATCCCAGGGGCGATAGCAAACGAGGAGTAGTGTTTGGGACGACAGTGCAGTTATTCCTCCACTCACCTGGGACAGGACAGGTTCTTTGGGAAGGTTCGGTTCTGGAACAGGTAACAAATAGAGTTCGTGACGCCAGTGCCTTTGTACGGTGGCACACCGTGTAGTATCCTTAGCCAGTAGGAATAATGAAGGTAGACTTTGGTAGGTAAACCAAACAATTAAACTTTTACTTAAAACAGATGTCTTCAGATACAACAGTTCTGTTACTTGTAGTTCCACAGGCTTTAGGTTATCTAGTCTCAACACAGCAGGGTGATGCATACAATGGAATTCTTTACAGACAATAGGTAAGCTTCCTTATCATGGATCCAGGTAACCTCTAACTTTGGCTCAGTCAAACTGGACTCTATCTCTCTGGTCTCTTGTTCCTGGCTCTATATACGTCTCAAGGCTATTATTCACTTTTGGCTTGATCACTTGAGCAACACGGTTCCCTTCTGGCCCTGGACTACTTAGTGTTACCTCTGCAGACTGTAGCATTAAGGTCCCTGGGTGTAAACTGGTTGAAGACCGGCTTATTCTTATGTAGTACCTCAGGAGCTTGACTAGGTCCTGGTCTTGAGTTCTGGGGCAGGAATCTCTCCTCTTTAGATGCTCCTTGAGGGCCAAGTTATCCCCAGGGCTTCCCTCTGACTCCAGTGCTTAGACTTGCACTTTACAATACACTTTTCTTAATACACCTTACACTTTACACAACTGCCTAGGCCTGAACTAACCTTATATAGTGTGCAGTCTAGCTCCCTCTAGCGGTGAATACTGGGACTGCTAGCTACCGGCCTAACTTAAAGTGGCAGTACAATGAATACAGAAACTGGTTGTATACGGGTTACCTGCCTGTATACTACAGAAGCCCTTACAGAGCCTTTGCATGTAGCAGAACCGTAAGTGCACATGTAGCAGAGCTGTACAAATCTTTAGATTAAAAAAAAAAAAAAAAAGAATAAATAAAGGCATGTAACAGGGATCATCAACCTCCAGCATTCAAAATGTTGGAAAACTACATCTCCCAGCATACACACTGTTATAGTAATTTTCTTATATCTCCTCTGTGTAAAGACCTTGTTCCTAGTTGTTCAAAGTACGAGCTCATCAGACACACATCTTGTTTCCTTGGTGGACCAGCCGAGACTGCCCACCCAGCTGTTTTCTTTATTAACACCAGAAAAGGGGATTACAATGGGAGTGGGCGGAGCACAACACTTCGACCACTCCCCTCAGGTACACAATCATTACAGGAAATGAAAACACACATAGAAAGACCACACCATGTCATGTCATCAAATCACCACTAGAGGGAGTCATGTTTGGCATCGATTAGATCAAATGTCAAACAAACTCCCCAGGATCTCATGTGGATCTATATATATATATATATATATATATATATATATATATATATATATATATATATATATATATATATATGAATGGAATTATTATCTCCAATGGCTGATCAGACCAACTGAAAATAACAAGTAACCATTCCTTTTGTATATAGTTTTCTTAACAAATGCATACACGCCAAGCCAATATATCCGCATTTTGGCGGGGGCCCCAGCCGGCATCTATCCATTTCACAAGAAAACACTGCTTGCTACGTCTATATACAATAGCAAGCTATCCCCTTCTAGTGGCTTATACACTGAGAGACATGATGACAATACATGACATATCAGAAAACACATCCTATAAAAATTTCCACAACAACACTTGCTTGACGCTCTCTAAACTCCCACACAGGTGGAAAGAGCACACTGGGAGTTGTAGTTGCACAAGAGCTGGAGTGCCAAAGGTTGCTGATCCATGCTGTGGGAGTAGTGGCAATAACAGGCCCAGTTGGTCACAGAGGACCGTTTGCCTGTAAGGTCCCTTTCACATGGGCGAGAATTCCGCGCAGGTGCAATGCGTGATGTGACCCATTCATTTCTATGGGGCAGTGCACATGAGCGGCGATTTTCCCGCATCACTTTTGCTTTGTGTGAAAATCGCAGCATGTTCTATATTCTGCGGTTTTCACATAACGCAGGCCCCATAGAAGTGAATGGGGATGCAGGAAAATTTTTCCGCAGGTTGCTAGGCTACGATCGGGATGGGGACCCAATCTGTATTATTTTCCATTATAACATTGCCTTCTCCCCCTATTTATTTATTTATTTATTTAAAAAGGCCCGGAATGTGTTTAAAATAATAAACATTTAATTACTTACCTTTTCCATTTGATCGCGCCGCCCGTCCTCCTCTCCTGCCTGCGAGTGTATCTGCTAGGACCTGTGTGACGTCACAGCATTCATGGGGCAATCACATGCTCCATCACTATGGTGATGGAGCATATGATTGGTCCATGTGACCCTGTGACGTCACGAAAGGTCCTTTAGCTCTCTCAACATGCTGTTGAGAGAGCTAAAGGACCTTTCGTGATCAAATGGAAAAGGTAAGTAATTAAATGTTTATTATTTTAAACACATTCCGGAACATTTTATTTATTTTTTTTTTTAAAAGGGGGAGAAGGCTATTATTGACCATTATAACAATGTTATAATGGAAAATAATACAATCTCTAGAACAGTGTTTCCCAACCAGTGTGCCTCCAGCTGTTGCAAAACTACAACTCCCAGCATGCCTGCACAGCCAAAGGCTGTCCGGGCATGCTGGAAGTTGTAGTTTTGCAACAGCTGGAGGCACGCTGGTTGGAAAACACTGCTCTAGAATACCCGACCCAAACCTGCACTTCTATGAAGAAGTGCAGGTTCGGGTCTGGGTACCAAACTTAGCGATTTTTCTCCCGCACGTGCAAAACGCATGACAACGCTTTGCACTCGCAGGGAAAAATCGCTGCGATTCCCGCAACGCACCCGGTTTGCATCCGGGCGTCAAACATGACGCCCATGTGAAACCAGCCTAAGTCAGCCAAACTAAATAACCATGTACCCTGACCTATAACAATGTTCTTAGCCAGACCTGACAGAAATGCTTATCTTACGGCCCTCCAGCTGTTTCAAAACTACAACTCCCACCATGCTCTGCTGTAGGCTGACAGCAAAAGGCTCTCCAGGAATGCTGGGAGTTGTAGTTTTGTAACAGCTGTAGGGCCGCAGGTTGAGCGTCACTGCAAGCAAGGAAAATGTGTGTACTCTTACCTTTCAGACGGTAGATCTGTAAGCACGCAACCATGACGCTTCAAAAATTCCGCAAAGAAGTCCTGTGGGTCTTCAAATTTGCTGTTCCGAGGATTTAGAGCTTTGTAGGAAACAATGCTCAAGTTATCAGCCATCTTCATGAAATTCTCCTTTGCCTCCATCACAGCTCGGTTGATGTCTTCTTCACTTTGTTTTTTCATGCACACTCAGCGGAGATGGACCGACAGCTTGTCCTGACGTTTCATGCAGTGCTTTCAGACGAGGCAGGTGCGCATTTCCACTTTGTGAGAAGCCATCTACTTCTTTGCCGAAAATGGTGGCTCAGCTAGCAAAGACAGGAGAACACAGATAACAGCTCTTCCAACAGCTTGGCAAAAGTGGTCTGAGGGCCAAATAGATGGATACTTTGTATATGCATTTAAAATGACCAATGATATGCCTCCATGCCTCCTGGAATATTATTGGTTCACAGCATTCAGACATTCAGAAAAACAATACAAGTTTATCACCTAAGTAACCTACACCTTGGCACCTGACCGTCTGGAAAGAAGTTTAATCTTATTTTAACTCCCTATGGTAATGGAGGGATCCTTCATGAAGCGAGTCTGCTTTGTGCCTTGCAATTACAATGACAAAGATATATCTATCTATCCATCTTACTCACTCACTCTCTCTCTCCATCTGTGTGTTTGTGTGTATATATATATATATATATATATATATACACATACATATTAGCAGAAGGACCCGGCTTCGCACTGTTTTTGTGTGTGTGTGTATATATATACTGTGTGTGTATACTGTTTGTATATATACTATGTGTGTGTATATATATATACTGTGTGTATATATACCGTGTCTGTATATATACTGCATGTGTATATATACTGCGTGTGTATATACTGTTGGGGAGATTTAACAAAACTGGTGCAAAGGAAAACTGGCTTAGTTGCCCATAGCAACCAATCAGATTTCACCTTTCATTTTTCAAAGGAGCTCTGAAAAATGAAAGGTGAAATCTGATTGGTTGCTATGGGCAAATAAGCCAGTTTTCCTTTGTGCCAGTTGTGATAAATCTTCCTCTGTGTATATATACTGTGTGTGTATATACTGTGTGTGTGTGTATATATATACTGTGTGTATATATACTGTGTGTGTATGTGTGCATATACTGTGTGTGTATATAAGTATATACTGTGGGGGGCGTGGCCTGGCTGTTCATGGCGCCGGACGCATAATCTGCTAGCTCCGCTCTTCACCACCTAAGCGGCTCACATATATCATCCCGAAGCCATACTACTCTCCCCACGGTCGTTCCCCACGCTATCTGAAGATGGGAAAACTCAGAAAAAGGCAAGCCCCGAAAAAACTGACGGAATTCTTTGCTAAAACTCCTCCGGTGGTGTCGGGCGCGCCGGACTCTCCCCGCACGCAAGCTGTGATCCCGGCCTCTCAGGCCTCTTCTCCAGCATCGTCCAGAGAATCGGTAGACCCTTTCCCTGCCAGCGAGATGCCAGGCCCGCTGACAGCGGACTCCATGAGGGCTATGTTTGAATCTTTCCGCACCTCGCTTAAGGCAGATTGGGCCGGCATGTTCAAAGAACTTAAGAGGGAAATACAAGGCCTGGGTGACCGGGCGTCCCACATGGAGGGTAAAATGGCGGAATTCGCGGCCTCCCACAACACACTTATAGATGCGCACGAGGCGCTTGAGGAAGAAGTGACCGCCATAAGGAACAAGTTGCAAGACTTAGAAGACCGCAATCGGCGGAATAACATTCGCCTGCGAGGAATACCGGAGTCGGTTGAACCGGCAGAGCTGGAAACTTACCTGCAAACCATGCTGAAGGAAGTCCTCCCGAATGTCACAATTCTGGACGTTACTGTGGACCGCATACATAGAGTTCCCAAGCCTAAGGGCTTGGATCCTTCAGTGCCGTGTGACGTAGTTGCGAGGATCCATTTCTACCATGTCAAGGAGATGTTCCTACGGGTTCTCCGGCAGGGCCCTGCGCTACCCCCCGAGTACAAGGAGATTTCAGTGTTTCCTGACCTATCTGCTGCCACTCTGGCGAAGAGGAGAGAGTACGTTCATCTGACAAAGATCCTGCGGGAACATAGTCTAGGTGCAGCTCTGTCCCATCTGAGTGACTGGGGCTGAGCTGCAATACCAAGCACACAGTGGTATCAAATGGACAGCACTGTGCTTGGTAAGGAGCAAAGAGGCTGCGGCGCTCACTGGAACATTGCAGTCTCCTCAAACAGCTGATTGGTGGGGGTGCCAGGAGTCGGACCCCCACCATCTAATAACTCTGAGTACAGATGTAATAGATGTTACCTGCAGTCCTATGTAACACCCCACATAACACAGTGAATTATTGTGTTATGTGGGCTGTTACATAGGACTACAGAGAACATCTACTACATTATCTGTGCACAGAAAGTTATCACTGTTATCTAGACTGTTACATAGGACTGCAGTTGACAAATTAAATTTTATGTGCAAAACTTAAAATGCATATGATTATGATAAAAAAAACTTGGAGGAGAAGATGAGACGCAGGTCACAGTAGTGAGCCAGTACTACATATAGGGGAATACAGCACAACATACCTGTTACATCCAGTAACATCTCCTGTCATGTAGATCTTCTCTTTCCTCTTCTCCTCCGTTTGACCCAGACCTCCATGATTAATTCTTTCAGCCGCATCTTGTCTCTACAGAGTTTGTTACACAGACATGTTAGATTTCTCATAATTGGGGTCATTTATCTACGTCCGGTCCTGAAATGAGGACATCCTGATGCATCCTGAACGGATTGCTCTCCATTCAGAATGCATGGGGATGATCCTGATCAGGATTTTTCCGGCATAGAGCCCCGAGGACGGAACTCTATGCCGGAAAACAAAAACGCTAGTGTGAAAGGACCCTAATCAGGCTACAATAAACAGGCAGGGGGTAATATAATAATATATTCTGTAATTTAGAGGAATAACATATGATTAGCCCAGTAAACATTCCAGATCCCAGCTCCACAAGCTGCTGCTGGAGCTGGACACAGTCACTTGGGGCAGTGGGAACTCTGCTGAAGCCCTGCTTGACAGACTCACTTTATCACAGACCAGGGGCATTGCTAGGGTCTAAAAAGATCCGGGGCCCGAGCCCCAATGAATATGGCTCAGTTCTCTAAGTCCCCCCCTCCTCCCCTCACATTTTACTGTACTTGCTATACAGCAGCACTTACTTCTCACATCCAGGGCCTCCAGATCTTCTCCATTCTGTCCGGACAACTTCTCACAGCCGCCTCATCTCTGCAGAGTGACACCGAGACATCTTAGCTTAATCACCTTTCTATCATCATCCCCCATGACATCACCCCTGACATTCAGCCCCATGTAAATAACATCACTTCCTGCCTCGGACCCCTATAACATTCGGTCCCATACATAATATCACTCTCTCCCACACCCACCATTAACATACAGTATATGAAGGAGGTCTGTGACGTCACTGGTCACACGCTGCTCCACTCTAACATCTACCCCTCTCCCAGCACACAGGTCGCCATCTATGCCACCTCCAAACAAGTCGACCATCTGTACCCGCTGCCCATAGCTCTCCCCAGAATACACCACATGCCCCCCTCACAGATTTACACCCCATAAAGCCCCCCTCCCCAGATATATCTCATGTCCCCAGAATACACCACATGTCCCCCTCATAGATTTACACCCCATAAAGTCCCCCCTCCCCAGATCTACCCCATGTCCCAAGAGTACACCATATGTCCCCCTCACAGATTTACACCCCATAAAGCCCCCCTCCCCAGATCTACCCCTCATGTCCCCAGAATACACCACATGCTGCCCTCATAGATTTACAGCCCATAAAGCCTCCCCTCCCCAGATCTACCCCATGTCCCAAGAATACACCACTTGCCCCCCTCACAGATTTACAGCCCATAAAGCCTCCCCTCCCCAGATCTACCCCATGTCCCCACAGTAGCCCCCCCATCATGCATAGATCTGTATGCACACACTAATTCCACTCCACCTGCCCCGATATATCAGCTCCATATGCTCCACCTTACCTGTTTCCCATGAAGCTCTATGGATTCCAGCACATCCTCCATCCCTGGCTGGCAGGGAGGGCCCCTCCTCCTTCCACAAGCTCTTGCAGTCGGGGATTCCCGGGCTTGTCAGCATGTGACCAAGAAGAAGCATGTGACCAGTGATGTCATAGACCTCCTTCTAGCAGGTACAATCTACCTACCATGTACCTTAGATTCATTTGTATTGCCGTCCTGAGGACAGCAATACAGATGGATCTATCAGGCAAGCAATACATTCGGGGCCTGGGACAAAACATCCGGGGCCCAGGCCCCGAATGTTTTAACCTAGCGACGCCCCTGTCACAGACACAGATTCACCTCAGGCAGCAGCTCAGGGGAGGCAGGCTCTTCTCTTCCTCTGTGCTGCACAGACAGGACCTCTCCCTCCCTGACTTCCTCCTGCACGTCTTCTCACTGGGTACTCACAAGAGCAGGGCTCTGCTCTGCCTCCTCTCCGGTCTGGCTCCGCCCCCTTCCCTATCATGTATGCCTGTGAAGTGAACCGAGGCGCTGGGCAGTGAGAGCATGTACTGGCTTAAAGAATAGTGCAGCTTGCTACTAGCTAGTGCAGGAAGGCAGGGTTATATGGGAGGTGGAACTAAGTATATTCTTGGATTCTCGGGGTCGGGGGCAATTGCCCCGTTGCCCCCCCTAGATCCGCCAATGGTGCTGCTGGGCACATTTTCTCCCCCCCTTGGTACGTTTTTCCCACCACCACCTGCATGATGACACTGGCAGTGCCTGAAGACAGTGACAGACCCTGAGGCACTAGTTTACTTTATAATAGGCTCAGCCACTCACCGTACTGACAGGCGGTGCGGTGCAGTGCAGGTCGCTGTGCACACTGACGGACTGGACAACTGGTCGGTCTTCTGGTATTACCCGGCGGTGATATTTGAGGTAGACTCTGGTGATGACGCAGCAGCAGGGGGCTCTGATACTGCAGATGAGCATCTAATCACTGAGAAATATCTGCCTTGCAGTGTACGAAAAAAATAAAGTATTGGATCAAATTTTCTATTTATATAGAGTTATCCGTGAATTGTTCCCACAAAGTATACAATCAGATTGCAGGACTTTGGCGGTAACCTGAGATTTCACCATCATCATTGTCATGTATGGAGTTTAGCCTGCTCACAGTGTAATGTCTATTCCCCATACACCAGACGGACCTTTTCTATGTGTTATATACAGAGAGGTTTTCCTGCTGGTGAGGTCCTCTTCATGTATGGAGTTTAGCCTGCTCACAGTGTAAAGGACAAGGGAGGTGTCGCTCCTCAATATCCGAAGCGCCTCAACCTCCGCTGTGGTGAGGTTTGGGTGCTGGAATTCAACATCTGTAGTGACATTTTTTAAGGAATTTATATCAGCAGTAACATTTCTGATAAATGCATCAATACTAGGTTCATTCACAACCGGATTGAACCTGCTTTTTTGTTGCAGGGACAGTCCTTCCATTGTGAATTCACTAATGATGGATTCTTTAACAAATATTTTATCTCTAAACCAAACTTTTAGCTTAATTGAGCGAAAAAAATTGGACAAATCACAATCAATCATAGGCCAATCCACCTGTGAATTGGGACAAAATGAAAAACCTTTGGATAATAAACTCACTTGAGAAGATGTAAGGTCCTTAGAAGAAAGATTGACCACATTTATTTCCTTAGAGTCCTCTGTCCCTTGGATGTATGCTTCTTGGAGCTTTGAGGCTTTGTGGGTTCGTCGGTGCCGCTGGCCACCTCATCTGGTTCTCCACTTTTTGTGGGCGGTGCATTGGAGGTGTTCCCTAAAAAAAACTTCTGATGGCTGTGTCGTAGGTGATACAGGTGGTCTCCTCCTTTTCTTATTGTTATTATTACTTTCCTTTATATTACGCCTGAGTCGAATCTCCTTATGCCAGATATAGATTGCTCCTCTTCTATAGTCCTCCGTATCTCTATTCCATTTTGATCTTTTTACTTCCTCAGACTCCATTTGGAATTTAGAAAGATGGACATTTAACCCCTCCATATATTGCTCAAATGCATCCTTCTCCATCAGAGAGCTGATTTTTTGTGCAATATCCGTTATTTCACAGGTAATAGTACATACTTCCTTTTGCAAATGTTCGATATTTAGTAAAATAAAATCCAGAGAATACTTGTTGGAAAGTAATTCAAACATTTTACAGAACTCATCATTGTCCATAAAAAGATTGGGCTGAAGGTGCGACCTCATGCCTCTTGGTATTTTGTGATTTCTATAGTATTCACCCAGCGTCATCATGTGCAGTTTGAGTGCAATGGATCTCTTTGAAAGTACCTCATGTTTCCTTTTGAGTTCTTTTGAGGAGGGCGTGCTGAGAAAAGATGCATCTCCCTGGATACCACGTAAGATTCGTTCAGCCGTCTCATGTCAGTAAGAAATTTCATCAGGTGAAAGCATAATTAGATAATCAGGTCAAATGGGATCCCAAACAGAAAAAAAACGAAAAAATGGTGTGCTAAGCCTCTAGTCTAGCGTATAAAAATACAAAAAGTGAGGCAGCACCACCTGAATAGCCTGTGATCAGGTGCAAGCTCAAGGCATCGGTAGACTCACCAATAGCAATTTAAAAAAACGGAAAAATGAGCAGCACTCCAAAATTCTGTAGAAAACACTTCTTTTATTCACCCAATGGCAACGTTTCAGCTCATACAAGAGCCTTTCTCAAGCAATTTGTGCAGAAAATGGTCAAACATTAAATAGTGAACAGGCAGTGACATCATGATGACGTGACAGGTGCATGCATTAACCCATTACTTTCTGAATAGGATTTAATATATTATACATGTGTAAAACATTCAATATATAGCTCATGAATAGAGATGAGCGAACTGTTCTTGCAAAGTTCTGGTCCGTACCGGATTTTGGGGTGTCCGTGACACGGACCCGAACCCGGACATTTTTTAAAAGTCCGTGGTTCGAGTTCGTAGTTCGCCATTTTAATGGCGCGCTTTGAATTGCTGCAGAGCAGCCAATCAACTTTCCTCATACTTCTTTGACCCAAGAGGCGGTCACAGCCCTGCCTAAAAGCAGGGCTGTGATTGGCCAAGCGCAGCATGTGACCCAGCCGCTATTTAAGCTGGAGTCACGTCGCGACGTGCGCAGTCAGCTCTGGATCAGCATAGGGATAGGATGCAGCTGCTCGGTTAGGGCGAGATAGGCAGGGAAAACTGATTGAAAACTTCAACAAAAGTGTTCAAGCTACAGCTGTGACTCGTTCACCCACTGCTCCAGGCTTGCTCACTCTTTTTTTGGCTGGGCAGACCTTTTTTTCCTGGCACTTTGGCTGTGGTGATCGGCGGCGGCCATTTTGGGACTTGTGGTGCGCCAGCACATGCAGCCACAAAGTCCATCAATCCTCAAATCTAATTATTTTTTTCATACATATCCTCCATCAGGGGTTTGGCTGTGATTATTTAGTCACCCCTAGTGACAAAGCAACGATTTTTTCTTCATTTTTTTTACTGGGGAAACTGAAAGTAATTCAGTTCAAAAGCCATGAAAGTGGCATTTCAGCTAGGCTAGGATTTTTCCCTCAAAAGTGTATATTACTCAAATAGTTAGCATTGAATAGGTAAAACTAGCTATTTCATCCATCTGTTATACCGCCGTGTGAGGGCCTACTCCGCCTCTGTCCGTAAAAGGCTCTAGTTCACTATCTGGCCTAATTGCCCAGCAGAAAGCACGCATTTTATAGGTCCGGTTTCTCTCCAGTTAGCCGCAAAAAATTCTTTTTTTCACATTGAGTGTATTTTTCACTATTTTGTTAAATTTTCTACCAAAAACCAGCTAGTCCATATACCTGTTATAACTGCAGGAGCAGGAATATTTCTTTTTTCCTAAAAAGTGTATAGTACTCAAATTGTTAGCATTGAGTAGGTAAAACCAGCTATTTCATCAATCTGATATACCGCTGTGTGAGGGCCTACTCCGCCTCTGTCCGTAAAAGGCTCTAGTTCACTATCTGGCATAATTGCCCAGCAGAAAGCACGCATTTTATAGGTCCGGTTTCTCTCCAGTTAGCCGCAAAAAATTCTTTTTTTCAAATTGAGTGTATTTTTCACTATTTTGTTAAATTTTCTACCAAAAACCAGCTAGTCCATATAGCTGTTGTAACTGCAGGAGCAGGAAAAATTTGTTTTTTCATACAAAGGGTATAGTACTCAAATTGTTAGCATTGAGTAGGTAAAACCAGCTATTTCATCAATCTGATATACCGCTGTGTGAGGGCCTACTCCGCCTCTGTCCGTAAAAGGCTCTAGTTCACTATCTGGCCTAATTGCCCAGCAGAAAGCACGCATTTTATAGGTCCGGTTTCTCTCCAGTTAGCCGCAAAAAATTCTTTTTTTCACATTGAGTGTATTTTTCACTATTTTGTTAAATTTTCTACCAAAAACCAGCTAGTCCATATACCTGTTATAACTGCAGGAGCAGGAATATTTCTTTTTTCCTAAAAAGTGTATAGTACTCAAATTGTTAGCATTGAGTAGGTAAAACCAGCTATTTCACCAATCTGATATACCGCTGTGTGAGGGCCTACTCCGCCTCTGTCCGTAAAAGGCTCTAGTTCACTATCTGGCATAATTGCCCAGCAGAAAGCACGCATTTTATACGTGCGGTTTCTCTCCAGTTAGCCGCCAAAAATTCTTTTTTTCAAATTGAGTGTATTTTTCACTATTTTGTTAAATTTTCTACCAAAAACCAGCTAGTCCATATACCTGTTATAACTGCAGGAGCAGGAAAAAATTGTTTTTTCATACAAAGGGTATAGTACTCAAATTGTTAGCATTGAGTAGGTAAAACCAGCTATTTCATCAATCTGATATACCGCTGTGTGAGGGCCTACTCCGCCTGTGTCCGTAAAAGGCTCTAGTTCACTATCTGGCCTAATTGCCCAGCAGAAAGCACGCATTTTATAGGTCCGGTTTCTCTCCAGTTAGCCGCCAAAAATTCTTTTTTTCACATTGAGTGTATTTTTCACTATTTTGTTAAATTTTCTACCAAAAACCAGCTAGTCCATATACCTGTTATAACTGCAGGAGCAGGAAAAAATTGTTTTTTCATACAAAGGGTATAGTACTCAAATTGTTAGCATTGAGTAGGTAAAACCAGCTATTTCATCAATCTGATATACCGCTGTGTGAGGGCCTACTCCGCCTCTGTCCGTAAAAGGCTCTAGTTCACTATCTGGCCTAATTGCCCAGCAGAAAGCACGCATTTTATAGGTCCGGTTTCTCTCCAGTTAGCCGCAAAAAATTCTTTTTTTCACATTGAGTGTATTTTTCACTATTTTGTTAAATTTTCTACCAAAAACCAGCTAGTCCATATACCTGTTATAACTGCAGGAGCAGGAAAAAATTGTTTTTTCATACAAAGGGTATAGTACTCAAATTGTTAGCATTGAGTAGGTAAAACCAGCTATTTCATCAATCTGATATACCGCTGTGTGAGGGCCTACTCCGCCTCTGTCCGTAAAAGGCTCTAGTTCACTATCTGGCCTAATTGCCCAGCAGAAAGCACGCATTTTATAGGTCCGGTTTCTCTCCAGTTAGCCGCCAAAAATTCTTTTTTTCACATTGAGTGTATTTTTCACTATTTTGTTAAATTTTCTACCAAAAACCAGCTAGTCCATATAGCTGTTATAACTGCAGGAGCAGGAAAAAATTGTTTTTTCATACAAAGGGTATAGTACTCAAATTGTTAGCATTGAGTAGGTAAAACCAGCTATTTCATCAATCTGATATACCGCTGTGTGAGGGCCTACTCCGCCTGTGTCCGTAAAAGGCTCTAGTTCACTATCTGGCCTAATTGCCCAGCATAAAGCACGCATTTCATAGGTCCGGTTTCTCTCCAGTTAGCCGCCAAAAATTCTTTTTTTCAAATTGAGTGTATTTTTCACTATTTTGTTAAATTTTCTACCAAAAACCAGCTAGTCCATATAGCTGTTGTAACTGCAGGAGCAGGAAAAATTTGTTTTTTCATACAAAGTGTATAGTACTCAAATTGTTAGCATTGAGAAGGTAAAACCAGCTCTTTCATACATATACATATTTATACTTATTGTGCCAAATATACTTTTTATTAGTGTTCTGGTTGGTGAGTCGCAACAATGAGGAAACAATCTAGTAGGGGACGTGGACGCGGTCGTGGTGGTGTCAGTGGACCCTCTGGTGCAGGGAGAGGACGTGGCCACCGCCACAGCAAGTAGTGAACCAAGTACCTCAGGTCCCGGTAGCCGCCAGAATTTAAATCGATATTTGGTGGGGCCCAATGCCGTTTTGAGGATGGTAAGGCCCGAGCAGGTACAGGCATTAGTCGATTGGGTGGCCGACAGTGCATCCAGCACGTTCACAACATTATCTCACACCCAGTCTTCAGCAGAAAGCGCCCAGATGGCTCCCGAAAACCAAGCCCATCAGTCTGTCAGATCACCCCCATGCATATCAGGGAAACAGCCTGAGCCAGAAGTTATGCAGCAGTCTCTGATACTGTTTGAAGACTCTGCTGGCAGGGTTTCCCAAGCGCATCCACCTAGCCCTTCCGCAGCGGTGGAAGACATACCATGCACTGACGCACAACCACTTATGTTTCCAGATGATGAGGACATGGGAATACCACCTCAGCAGAGTCATCCAGTATCTGATGATGACGAAACGCAGTTGCCTACTGTGGCGTCTTACTGCAGTGTGCAGGATGAACAGGAGGAGGTCAGGAAGGAAGACTGGGTGGAAGACGATGCAGAGGACGATGAGGTCCTCGACCCCACATGGACTGAAGGTCGTGCCGCTGACTTGGATAGTTCACAGGAAGAGGCAGTGGTGAGGCCGAGAAAACAGCGAAGCCAAAGAGAGAGCAGGGGGCAAAGCAGACCAGCCGCCGCCCCGAGAGTTCGCCTGCTACTGGCCAGCGCCAACAGGGACTCAGCACCCCAAAGGCAACTTCAAGGAGTTCCATGGCATGGCACTTCTTCAAACAATGTGCTGACGACAAGGCCCGAGTGATTTGCACGCTGTGCCATCAGAGCCTGAGGCGGGGCGTTAACGTTCTGAACCTCAGCACAACTTGCATGACCAGGCATCTACATGCAAAGCATGAACTGCAGTGGAGTAAACACCTCAAAAACAAGGAACTCTCTCAGGCTACCCCTGCCCACTCTACTGCTGCTGCCTCGGCCCCTGCCCCCGCCACGGGAGGAATGTTGCCACCTGCCGACCCACACACAGAGGATGTGCCACCGACACCACCACCACCGCCAACTGCGTCCCCAAGCAACTCTACCCTGTCACCCATCAGCAGCGTTCAGCTCTCCATCTCACAAACCTTTGAGAGAAAGCGTAAATTCTCACCAAGCCACCCTCGAGCCCTGGGCCTGAATGCAAGCATTTCTAAACTACTGGCCTTTGAAATGCTGTCATTCAGGCTGGTGGACACAGACGGCTTCAAACAGCTGATGGCCATGGCTGTCCCACAGTATGTTGTTCCCAGCCGCCACTACTTCTCCAAGACAGCCGTGCCTTCCCTGCACAAGCAAGTATCTGATCAAATCAAGTGTGCACTGCGCAACGCCATTTGTGGCAAGGTCCACCTAACCACAGATACGTGGACCAGTAAGCACGGCCAGGGACGCTATATCTCCCTAACTGCACACTGGGTAAATGTAGTGGCGGCTGGGCCCCAGACGGAGAGTTCCTTTGCGCACGTCCTTCCTCCGCCAAGGATCGCAGGGCATCATTCTTTGCCTCCTGTAGCCTCCTCCTCCTACTCGGCCTCCTCCTCCACTGCTTCCACCAGCTCATCCAGTCAGCCACACACTGTCACCACCAACTTCAGCACAGCCCGGGGGAAACGTCAGCAGGCCGTTCTGAAACTCATATGTTTGGGGGACAGGCCCCACACCGCGCAGGAGTTGTGGCGGGGTATTGAGCAACAGACCGACGAGTGGTTGCTGCCGGTGGGCCTCAAGCCCGGCCTGGTGGTGTGCGATAATGGGCGAAATCTCGTGGCAGCTCTGGGACTAGCCGGTTTGACGCACATCCCGTGCCTGGCGCATGTGCTGAATTTGGTGGTGCAGAAGTTCCTCCACAACTACCCAGACATGTCAGAGCTGCTGCATAAGGTGCGGGCCGTCTGTGCGCGCTTTCGCCGTTCACATCCTGCAGCTGCTCGCCTGTCTGCTCCGGCTCACCGACTAATATGTGACGTGCCCACCCGTTGGAACTCCACCTTGCACATGCTGGAGAGACTGTGCGAGCAGCAGCAGGCCATAGTGGAGTTTCAGCTGCAGCACGCACGGGTCAGTCGCACTGCCGAACAGCACCACTTTACCACCAGTGATTGGGCCTCCATGCGAGACTTGTGTGCCCTGTTGCGCTGTTTCGAGTACTCCACCAACATGGCCAGTGGCGATGACAGCGTTATCAGTCTTACAATACCACTTTTATGTCTCCTGGAGAAAACGCTTAGGGCTATGATGGAAGAGGAGGTGGCCCGGGAAGAGGAGGAGGAGGAGGAGGAGGAGGGTTCGTTTTTAGCACTGTCAGGCCAGTCTGTTAGAAGTGGCTCAGAGGGAGGTCTTTTCCAACAGCAGAGAGCAGGTACAAATGCGGCCAGCCAGGGCCCACTACCGGAGGACGAGGAGGATGAGGAGGAGGTGGAGGAGGATGAGGAGGAAGCAGGTTCACAGCGGGGTGTCACCCAACACAGCTCAGGCACCTCACTGGTGCGTGGCTGGGGGGATATACAGGACGATGGCGATACGCCCCCCACAGAGGACAGCTTGTCCTTAACTCTGGGGAGCCTGGCACACATGAGCGACTACATGCTGCAGTGCCTGCGCAACGACAGCAGAGTTGCCCACATTTTAACGTGTGCAGACTACTGGGTGGCCACCCTGCTTGATCCCGGTACAAAGACAATGTGCCTACTTTACTTCCTGCACTGGAGCGTGATAGGAAGATGCGCGAGTACAAGCGCACGCTGGTAGACGCGCTCCTGAGAGCATTCCCAAATGTCACAGGGGAACAGGTGGAAGGCCAAGGCAGAGGAGGCGCTAGGGGTCGCCAACGCAGCTTTCTCACGGCCAGCTCCTCTGAGGGCAGGGTTAGCATGGCAGAAATGTGGAAAAGTTTTGTCTCCACGCCACAGATAAATGCACCACCTGATGCGGAACGTGTTAGCAGGAGGCAACATTTCACTAACATGGTTGAACAGTACGTCTGCACATCCCTCCACGTACTGACGGATGGTTCGGCCCCATTCAACTTCTGGGTTTCAAAATTGTCCACGTGGCCAGAGTTAGCATGTTATGCCTTGGAGGTACTGTCCTGCCCGGCGGCCAGCGTTTTATCGGAACGTGTATTCAGCACGGCAGGGGGCGTCATTACTGACAAACGCAGCCGCCTGTCAACAGCCAACGTGGACAAGCTGACGTTCATAAAAATGAACCAGGCATGGATCCCACAGGACCTGGCCCTCCCTGCTGCAGAGTAGTCCTTAAGAATTGCCTTCGCCTAAACCATGTTGTCTCGTACTCCGTGCCACTTCTTTATCCAAATTTTATTTATTTTTTTTAAATTAACCAGGATCTTGGGGTGCAACCCAAAGTTGAATGAACCTCTCCTCTGTCTGCTGGCCGGGGCCTAAATAGATGAAAGTGGCCGGTTAAACTGGTGGGTGAAAAGTAACTATATGGCGCTTTCTTCAGTGATGGCTGATAGAAAGCTAATGCTTGTGCCATCTGACATGTGTGACTTGTCTGGGTGCTAAGGCCGAAGTCAAGGCAAGTGGCCTTCATCTCTGCTGATTGATCTAACATTTTATGCGGCGGGCCTGAATCAGCGAGTTTGGCCTGCGGCATCGCTGGGTGGAATCAATGGGGTCTTGTCTTGGTGTGATTTTTACTGGACTTCTCCTGTGCTGGGTGATACAAAGCTTATGTTTTTGCCATCTGCCATGTGTGAATTGTCTGGGTGCTAAGGCCCAAGTCAAGTCAAGTGGCGTTCCCCTCTGCTTGGTGAAAGGATGCAATGATTCTCCGGTGTGGTACCTCTCTCCTCCGTCTGGGTGCAGGGGTCAAAGTAACTATATGGCGCTTTGTTCAGTGATGGCTGATAGAAAGCTAATGCTTGAGCCATCTGACAGGTGTGACTTGTCTGGGTGCTAAGGCCCAAGTCAAGTCAAGTGGCGTTCCCCTCTGCTTGGTGAAAGGATGCAATGATTCTCCGGTGTGGTACCTCTCTCCTCCGTCTGGGTGCAGGGGTCAAAGTAACTATATGGCGCTTTGTTCAGTGATGGCTGATAGAAAGCTAATGCTTGAGCCATCTGACAGGTGTGACTTGTCTGGGTGCTAAGGCCCAAGTCAAGTCAAGTGGCGTTCCCTCTGCTTGGTGAAAGGATGCAATGATTCTCCGGTGTGGTACCTCTCTCCTCCGTCTGGGTGCAGGGGTCAAAGTAACTATATGGCGCTTTGTTCAGTGATGGCTGATAGAAAGCTAATGCTTGAGCCATCTGACAGGTGTGACTTGTCTGGGTGCTAAGGCCCAAGTCAAGTCAAGTGGCGTTCCCCTCTGCTTGGTGAAAGGATGCAATGATTCTCCGGTGTGGTACCTCTCTCCTCCGTCTGGGTGCAGGGGTCAAAGTAACTATATGGCGCTTTCTTCAGTGATGGCTGATAGAAAGCTAATGCTTGAGCCATCTGACAGGTGTGACTTGTCTGGGTGCTAAGGCCCAAGTCAAGTCAAGTGGCGTTCCCCTCTGCTTGGTGAAAGGATGCAATGATTCTCCGGTGTGGTACCTCTCTCCTCCGTCTGGGTGCAGGGGTCAAAGTAACTATATGGCGCTTTGTTCAGTGATGGCTGATAGAAAGCTAATGCTTGAGCCATCTGACAGGTGTGACTTGTCTGGGTGCTAAGGCCCAAGTCAAGTCAAGTGGCCTTCCCTCTGCTTGGTGAAAGGATGCAATGATTCTCCGGTGTGGTACCTCTCTCCTCCGTCTGGGTGCAGGGGTCAAAGTAACTATATGGCGCTTTGTTCAGTGATGGCTGATAGAAAGCTAATGCTTGAGCCATCTGACAGGTGTGACTTGTCTGGGTGCTAAGGCCCAAGTCAAGTCAAGTGGCGTTCCCCTCTGCTTGGTGAAAGGATGCAATGATTCTCCGGTGTGGTACCTCTCTCCTCCGTCTGGGTGCAGGGGTCAAAGTAACTATATGGCGCTTTGTTCAGTGATGGCTGATAGAAAGCTAATGCTTGAGCCATCTGACAGGTGTGACTTGTCTGGGTGCTAAGGCCCAAGTCAAGTCAAGTGGCCTTCCCCTCTGCTTGGTGAAATGATGCAATGATTCTCCGGTGTGGTACCTCTCTCCTCCGTCTGGGTGCAGGGGTCAAAGTAACTATATGGCGCTTTGTTCAGTGATGGCTGATAGAAAGCTAATGCTTGAGCCATCTGACAGGTGTGACTTGTCTGGGTGCTAAGGCCCAAGTCAAGTCAAGTGGCCTTCCCCTCTGCTTGGTGAAATGATGCAATGATTCTCCGGTGTGGTACCTCTCTCCTCCGTCTGGGTGCAGGGGTCAAAGTAACTATATGGCGCTTTGTTCAGTGATGGCTGATAGAAAGCTAATGCTTGAGCCATCTGACAGGTGTGACTTGTCTGGGTGCTAAGGCCCAAGTCAAGTCAAGTGGCGTTCCCCTCTGCTTGGTGAAAGGATGCAATGATTCTCCGGTGTGGTACCTCTCTCCTCCGTCTGGGTGCAGGGGTCAAAGTAACTATATGGCGCTTTCTTCAGTGATGGCTGATAGAAAGCTAATGCTTGAGCCATCTGACAGGTGTGACTTGTCTGGGTGCTAAGGCCCAAGTCAAGTCAAGTGGCGTTCCCTCTGCTTGGTGAAAGGATGCAATGATTCTCCGGTGTGGTACCTCTCTCCTCCGTCTGGGTGCAGGGGTCAAAGTAACTATATGGCGCTTTCTTCAGTGATGGCTGATAGAAAGCTAATGCTTGAGCCATCTGACAGGTGTGACTTGTCTGGGTGCTAAGGCCCAAGTCAAGTCAAGTGGCCTTCCCCTCTGCTTGGTGAAAGGATGCAATGATTCTCCGGTGTGGTACCTCTCTCCTCCGTCTGGGTGCAGGGGTCAAAGTAACTATATGGCGCTTTGTTCAGTGCTGGCTGATAGAAAGCTAATGCTTGAGCCATCTGACATGTGTGACTTGTCTGGGTGCTAAGGCCCAAGTCAAGTCAAGTGGCGTTCCCCTCTGCTTGGTGAAAGGATGCAATGATTCTCCGGTGTGGTACCTCTCTCCTCCGTCTGGGTGCAGGGGTCAAAGTAACTATATGGCGCTTTGTTCAGTGATGGCTGATAGAAAGCTAATGCTTGAGCCATCTGACAGGTGTGACTTGTCTGGGTGCTAAGGCCCAAGTCAAGTCAAGTGGCCTTCCCCTCTGCTTGGTGAAAGGATGCAATGATTCTCCGGTGTGGTACCTCTCTCCTCCGTCTGGGTGCAGGGGTCAAAGTAACTATATGGCGCTTTCTTCAGTGATGGCTGATAGAAAGCTAATGCTTGAGCCATCTGACAGGTGTGACTTGTCTGGGTGCTAAGGCCCAAGTCAAGTCAAGTGGCCTTCCCCTCTGCTTGGTGAAAGGATGCAATGATTCTCCGGTGTGGTACCTCTCTCCTCCGTCTGGGTGCAGGGGTCAAAGTAACTATATGGCGCTTTCTTCAGTGATGGCTGATAGAAAGCTAATGCTTGTGCCATCTGACATGTGTGACTTGTCTGGGTGCTAAGGCCCAAGTCAAGTCAAGTGGCGTTCCCCTCTGCTTGGTGAAAGGATGCAATGATTCTCCGGTGTGGTACCTCTCTCCTCCATCTGGGTGCAGGGGTCAAAGTAACTATATGGAGCTTTCTCCTGTGGTGTGTGACTTGAAGCCTGATTCTCTGCTATGGGACCTCACTCCAATCAATCTTGGTTAATTTTTATTTATTTTATGTTAACTCATTATTTCCCTATCTACATTTGTTTGCAGGGGGTTTACCTACATTTTGCTGCCTTTTGCAGCCCTCTAGCCCTTTCCGGGTGTCTTTTACAGCCTTTTTAGTGCCCAAAAGTTCGGGTCCCCATTGACTTCTATGGGGTTCGGGTTCGGGAAAAGGTTCGGTATGAGTTCGGATCCAGAACCCGGACATTTTTTCGATGTTCGGTCGAACATCTCGAACCCGAACTTCAAGGTGTTCGCTCATCTCTACTCATGAACATATCCAAAAAAAGTGTCATATTCACATTACATAACATCAGTTTCTATGATAAAGCCCCAGAGAAACATTCAGACAGGGCTGTTCACCCATGCTCTGTGATCTCCTGGCCCCCTTCCTCGCAACAGTATTCAATACCGCGGGTCTTGGTACGGCATTCCTTAAACAATCTCTGGAAGCCCACATCAGCGTAGTACCCAAACCTGGTAAGGATCACTCTTTATCGTACAACTTTAGACCAATATCCTTGATAAATATATATCTTAAGTTATTCTCCAAAATCCTTGCAGAGCGGTTAGCTCCTTTGCTGCCGGGTGTCATCCACAGCGACCAGGTGGGCTTTGTCAGGGGACGCGAGGCACGAGATAATATCATCAAGACCCTGATCCTTTCTATGGTAGCTAAGAGTACGAATACGCCTCTATGCCTGCTATCTGTAGATGCCGAGAAGGCATTTGATAGGGTCCACTGGTCGTTTTTGGATGCCACCCTGCGGCAAATCAGCCTTGGCCCCGTCTTTTTCAATAGAATTCGTGCTTTATATTCTGAACCTACAGCTAAGGTCCGGGTTAATGGCCTGTTATCTACTCCATTTCCAATACGTAATGGGACTCGTCAGGGGTGCCCTCTATCTCCTATTCTATACGTACTGGTCATGGAACATTTAGCAGTAGCGCTTCGGAATAATCCATCCGTACATGGCTTGTCGGTTCAGGACTCCCAATTTAAAACTGCGCTTTACGCAGATGACCTGCTTCTCTATGTCACACAACCCCAGATATCGTGTCCCTCAATCATGGCTGAATTTGAGAGGTTTGGACATTTAAGTAATTTTAAAGTAAACTACTCGAAATCTGAAATGCTTAATATTACCATCCCACATGCAGAGTTCTCTAGGCTTCTCTCCTCCTTCCCCTTTAGACATCAACAAACTGCTCTATCCTACTTAGGGATTCAAATACCAGCGAATAGTGATGCTCTATATAAGCTGAACTATCTACCCCTTCTTGAACGAACACTGAAAGAGTTAACTGCTTTTAATAAAAAGAATCTATCGTGGTTTGGGAGAATAAATGTACTAAAAATGGACGTGTTACCAAAATTCCTCTATATCTTTCAGGCAGTGCCGGTGTCACTCCCCTCCTGTTTTTTTAAGAAATTGAAAACGGCCTTCACGAGGTTTGTCTGGGGACGCTTGCACCCCCGTATTAGTCTTTCCACTTTGACTAGACCCAAACAGTCTGGTGGAGCTGGACTTCCTGATCTCAGAATGTACCACTGGGCGGAATCCCTGGTTCGGCTTCTAGACTGGCGATACCACGGGGAAACCAAGCAATGGGTTTCTTTGGAGCAATCTCTATATTCTATGTCCCTGAAATTGGTACCCTGGGTAGCTTCTGAGCTCCGTCCTCATTTTACTAGCCAGAATTATCTTACCCATCAAACGATTAAGATATGGGACCTTTTAATAGGGGGCAATATATGCTCTAGGAGACTTAGCCCGTTGACACCGATTTTTAACAATCCAGCATTCCTAGCAAGTGCAGGAAAAGTTTCTTTTTTAGGCCTCAGAGCTGATGGAGATCCTCGCATGTTCCATCTTCTCTCAGGTGCCCCGCTCCCTACCTTTGAGGATATAAAGGCTACAAGCCCTACGGCAAGGCTGTCATGGTTGGAGTACATCTCAAGGGCGGGACATACGGGGTCTTTTAGTGCCTCTCTGACTGACACGGAGAAGTTGTTTTTGCAGGATTCTTCCCCCGCGCACTTAATTTCTCAACTATATAAGATTCTTTTGGATGATCATTTTCAAAATCCCCCAGATTATGTTAAGGGTTGGGAACGGGAACTGGGAGTTAGTTTAGATTCTTCAGAGCTTCAGAAATCATTCCTCTTTTCTCATAAACTAACGATAGCGTGCTCCGCTCAGGAGAAGAATTACAAAATTATCTCACGGTGGTACCGATACCCTACGAAATTGCATAAGATATTCCCTAATGTATCACATTTATGCTGGAGATGCGGCCGAACCCAAGGGTCAATGATACACATATGGTGGGAATGCGACATGCTCAAGCCATTTTGGTAAAAAGTATTTAAGATCTTTCACTTTGTGTCTGGGAAGTCAGTAGTGGGATCCCCTAAGGTGGCGCTACTCTCCATCCTACCGGGTACAATTGCGTCCCAGAAGAAAAGTCTCTTGCGTTTCTTCGTGACTGCAGCTAGATCGGTTATTCCTAGGCATTGGCGCTCGGCACGTGTCCCCTCTATGGGGGAATGGTTTCAGGAGATGCAGTGTATTGCACGGATGGAGGACCTACTGGCAGAAGCCTCCAACTCTTCTGTCAAATGTCACAACCTATGGTCGTGCTGGTCTGAGTCATTGAACTCGCCGGAATTCCTTGCTCTGCTGACCTCTCCTTAGAGGTTCTTAATTAGCATCCAATCATTGGTGTATATTGCCAGGGTTGGACGTAGTATTTGCTGTCCTAGTGCCCTCCTACCCTACCCCTTCTTCTCTCCCCTCTATCTTTTCTTTCCTTCCTTCTTTCTTCTCTCTTTCTACTCTCTCCTCTTCACCGAGTATTCTTTCATCTGCTATTTTTTGTAACGCTACTGCTCATGTGATACATTGGTTGACGTCAGACCATTATATCTCCTTATGCACAGTACTTGGTACTGAATCACATCTCTTGGATCTGAATGATTTTTTGTCAACTGTCTTAATACTATGGGAGAACCTGCGTGTTCCCTTTGAATTGTTATGCTCATTTATAATCATTTATTATGTGAATTACCTTGTTCTAAACATGTAAAACTTCAATAAACATGGTTTAAACATAAATGAATATTTCAGTAGCTGTGACCTGCTGAAACCTATGATCAGTTGTTATGGGAACCTGGAGGACCTGCGATCTTCTATTGGCTGATAAGGGACATGTGACCATGTGGATGGCAGTGTGGATATGAATGGAAAGCCTTGCAGTGCTAAAACCTATGATCAGTTGTTATGGCAACCTGGAGGACCTGCGATCTTCTATTGGCTGATAAGGGACATGTGACCATGTGGATGGCAGTGTGGATATGAAGGAGAGGGGAGGCGTGGCCTAACTGGAGGGGGCGTGTCCTTTTGAACAGCTCACTCTAAGACAGCAACACTGTGTAGTGTAATATGTGTAGTGTATTTAATTTTTTTTTAATTTTTATTCAGTGATATGTTTTTCGGTTTTTCTTTCATTTTTTCACATTTTTTTTGACCCAGATCCACTTGGTTCTTGTAGATCCAGTGGATCTGGGTCTATAAAATACAGTAACTTTGAAAAGTCTGAATAAACCTGCCTATAGCAGGTCTATTCAGGCTTCAGTACCATGGAGAGAGCAGGAGCTTCTGTAAGCGTCCAATCTCCATGGCAACCATCACTCGCTGCCAGAACTGAGCAGCGGGTGATGGGGCGATCCCACCCGTCAGGGGGCTGCAAAGGCACAGCAGCCCCCCGATGGGAGAGGGAGGGAGCTCCCTCCCTGTTAACCCCTTCCATACAGCGGTCCGTACGAACCCGCGGTATGGAAGGGGTTAAACTGCCTCCCGCAGCATCTCCGCCCGCAATTCCCTCCCGCCCTGCACCACTCGGGGGCACACTAATATGGCGGGGGGCAGGGGGGAGGTACAATTTACACATTTGGGTCATGTTTAGGTCTCTGATCCCCGTGGTCACAGACCGCAGGGATCAGAGACCGCAGAAAGCGCAGCAAACCGCAGGTCTGAATTGACCTGCGGTTTGCTGATCGCCTGATATGGGGGTATTGATTAGGAGGCGCGAGACAGTCAGATGTGCGAACTGTGTCAGCCGCCTGGTCGCCACTGCAGCGAACCTAAGTACTTGAATTATCTATGTAAAAGAAGCATGAATTTACTAACTATTGCAGCGCAGTCTCCCTCAGTTCCTCCATGCTCCTCCTGCATCCTTCATTCATAAAGTGGGCGGAGCAGGAGGCGGGACAGGAGGCGGGACAGGGGGCGCATGGAGGGACTGAGCGCTCAAGCTAATAGAGACTGCGTTGCAATAGTTAGTAAATTCGGGCTACTTTTACATAGATTAGGTTGACTGTAAAGCGTTTCCATAAATACTGAGGGTCCGGAACTTCCAGTATCGGCAGCGACATGGCCCCGCCGCAGTTGCCGGCCCCCAGCTCCTCCTTCCAGTCCCTCTCCGCTGATACATCGCAGCATGCGATGCTCCAGCATTGCAGGCTGCGATGTCAAAGTGTCAGCAAAAATAGGTGGCGGAACGCCGTTCCAGTGCGTTCCGCCAGAAAAAAAGCCCTATATATATATATATATATATATATATATATATATATATATATATTGTGACAGGACCATAGGGAAAGTGATAGGAGTCTACATTTCACCTAGGTTCCTGTCTTATACATTTTAAAAGCAGCCAGGGAATTGACAGCAAGGAAAACTAGGTTTTCCCATTGCAAGGGTTTTGTTAAAAACCTGGCTAGAAGGGCCTGGCTGCTTGGAGCAGGGAGAGTTGGGTGGGTCCCTGCTCCAATTAGCCACTCCAGGTATTCAGGGTAACTGTGGCTAATCACCTGGGAACCTGGGTGAGTTAAAAGTGCAGACAGCTCACTAGCTGGTGTCTCTGCTCCTGGGAAACAACTCTGGATGTGAGTAAAACAAACTGTGTTTTGTTGATGGAGCTGGGCACAAGGCTCAGCCCCATTTAGTTAGGAAATACTTCTTGTTTAGATGTAGCGGCCAGACGGCCAGGTATTTCATTTGGTTTTGAACTGTTTTTGTTTAATACTTTTTCTGCAAACCTGAATAAAACTGGCTGAGGCCAGTTGCATCAAACTTGCCTGGACTGGATTGTGATTTATGTGCCTATAGCGCCCGTCTATCCCAGGAGACGGCGATCCCAGCTTTATATATATGTATATACTGTGTATGTGTATATATGTATACTGTGTGTTGTATATACAGTATGTGTTTTATATTTTATTATTATATACTGTGTGTGTATATATACTGTGTGTATACTATATATAGTGTGTATGTACATGTACTGTGTGTGTGTGTATATGTATATATACTGTGTGTGTATATATATACTGTGTGTGTATATATACTGTGTGTCTGTATATAATGTGTATATATACTGTGTGTATATACTGTGTGTGTGTATATATATATATATATATATATAGTGTGTGTGTGTATATATATTGTGTGTGTATATATTGTGTGTGTATATTGTGTGTGTATATATACTGTGTGTGTCTGTATATACTGTGTGTATATACTGTGTGTATATATACTGTGTGTATATACTGTGTGTATATATACTGTGTGTATATACTGTGTGTGTATATATACTGTGTGTGTATATATACTGTGTAAGTATATATTGTGTGTGTGTGTGTATATAGAGCAGTGAACATGGCTGGTGCAGTGGTCACTTGGTGCCTGTGGAGCTGGGAAAGCAAGGTAAATGACAGTTTGGATTTGAATTGAGAGCCATCTGCGCCTTGGTTATGATGCATGTTGTTTTTGGGAATATCTAGGAAACAGTTGAGTCCTAGAGAGCTGAGACCTGGTCTAAAAACCTTCCCAGGACACTAGTCATGTACCCCATACTGCCAAATTGGTGAAAGATCAGGGTCCAGTCAGCGATTTAGTGGTTAGAGAACGTCTAGACAGAAATTCATTTTTATATATATATAAGACTAGCAGAAGGACCTGGCTTCACACGGGTATATTTCATTTTGTTGTAGCATTGGCCCCATAAAAATCACCCATCCCATTCTACCTCTGGAGGGGGAAGGGGGAAGGTGTCCTAACTGGGAGGGGGCAGTGTGTCCTTTTGAACAGCTCACTCTAAGACAGCAGCACTGTTCTGTCTGAATGTGAGCTGCAGGGAGAAAGTCACCGTCCCTCCCACCTCTGGAGGGGAGGGGCGTGGCCTAACCAAATCAGAGGCGTGGCCTTTTAACAGCTCACCCTAAGACAGCAGCACTGTCCTCTCTGAGTGTGAGCTGCAGAGAGAAAGTCACTGTCCCTCCCACCTCTGCAGCTGACAGTAGTGGATTTTTAACTTCATTTTTCACTGATTGCTTAGTGGGAGGGGGGTGGCCTAACAGGATCGGGGGCGTGTCCTTGGGGTAAACTGATTCACTGTAAAGATAGCAGCACTGTTCTGTCTGAATGTGAGCTGCAGGGGAGAAAAAATCACTGTCCCACATCTGGAGGGGTGTGGCCCTAACCAAATCAGAGGTGTGGCTTAGCTGGACTTGGTGGCAGGGTTTTAAGGGGGAGACTTGAATGGCCACCCTACCTGCCCCCTGAACTGACCTCCACAGCACTCCACTCCCTGTGTATATACTGTGTGTGTGTGTGTATATATACTGTGTGTGTGTATATATACTGTGTGTGTGTATATATACTGTGTGTGTGTGTATATATACTGTGTGTGTGTGTATATATACTGTGTGTGTATATATACTGTGTGTATATACTGTGTGTGTGTATATACTGTGTGTGTATATACTGTGTGTGTGTATATACTGTGTGTATGTATATACTGTGTGTGTGTATATACTGTGTGTGTGTATATATGTATATACTGTGTGTGTATATAATGTGCATGTGTATATATACTGTGTGTGTATATACTGTGTGTGTATATATACTGTGTGTATATACTGTGTGTGTGTATATACTGTGTGTATATATATGTGTGTGTGTGTGTATATATACTGTGTGTGTATATATACTGTGTGTATATACTGTGTGTGTGTGTTTCTGTGTATATATATATATATATATATATATATATATAGTGTGTATATATTGTGTGTGTATATATATTGTGTGTGTATATATACTGTGTGTATATATACTGTGTGTGTGTATATATACTGTGTGTGTATATACTGTGTGTGTATATAGAGCAGTGAACATGGCTGGTAGTTGTCATGGTTACCTGTGGAGCTAGGGAGCAGTAAATGACAGTTTGGATTTGAATTGAAAGCCTGCTGCCTTGTATTGGTTATGATGCAGGTCGTTTTTTGGGAATATCTCCCTAGGAACGGGTAAGTCCTAGAAGAGCTGGAGACCTGGCTCTAAAAACTCTTTCCGACACCTGATGATGCTTACCCGTCAGTGCCAAATTTGGTGAAGATCGGTCCAGTCGTTTGGTCGTGCATAAAGAACGTCTAGACAGACAGATAGACAGACAGACAGACAGACAGAAATTCATTTTTATATATATATATATATATATATATATATATATATATATATATATATATACACACACACACAGTATATACACACAAAGTACACACATACAGAATATACACACAGTATATACACACAGTATATATATAGAGATGAGCGAACACCTTGAAGTTCGGGTTCGAGAGGTTCGGCCGAACATCCGGAAAATGTCTGGGTTCTGGATCCGAACTCATCCCGAACTTTTTTCCGAACCCGAACCCCATAGAAGTCAATGGGGACCCGAACTTTGGGCACTAAAAAGGCTGTAAAAGACACCCGGAAAGGGCTAGAGGGCTGCAAAAGGCAGCAAAATGTAGGTAAATCCCCTGCAAACAAATGTAGATAGGGAAATAATGAGTTAACATAAAATAAATAAAAATTAACCAATATTGATTGGAGTGAGGTCCCATAGCAGAGAATCAGGCTTCAAGTCACCCACCACAGGAGAAGGCCACATTTAGTTACTTTGACCCCTGCACCCAGACAGAGGAGAGAGGTCCCACAGCAGAGAATCAGGCATCATATCACCCACCACAGGAGAAGGCCACTTTGAGTAATTCAGGTCCCAGCACCCAGACAGAGGAGACATGTCAGATAGCACAAGCATTACATTTATATCACCCACCACAGGAGAAGGCCACTTTTAGTTACTTTGACCCCTGCACCCAGACAAAGGAGAGAGGTCCCACAGCAGAGAATCAGGCATCATATCACCCACCACAGGAGAAGGCCACTTTTAGTTATTTAGGCCCCAGCACCCAGACAGAGGAGAGAGGTCCCACAGCAGAGAATCAGGCATCATATCACCCACCACAGGAGAAGGCCACTTTTAGTGATTTAGGCCCCAGCACCCAGACAGAGGAGAGGTCCTACAGCAGAGAATCAGGCATCATATCACCCACCACAGGAGAAGGCCACTTTTAGTTACTTTGACCCCTGCACCCAGACAGAGGAGAGAGGTCCCACAGCAGAGAATCAGGCATCATATCACCCACCACAGAAGAAAGCCCCATATAGTTACTTTGACCCCTGCACCCAGATAAAAGACCCCAATTATGATAAATCTAACATATCTGTGTAACCAACTCTGTAGAGACGAGATGCGGCTGGAGGAATCTGTCATGGCGGTCTGGGTCAGACGGAGGAGAAGAGGAAAGAGAAGATCTACATGACGGGAGAAGTCACTGGATGTAACAGGTATGTGGTGCTGTATTCTCCTATATGTAGTGGGATCACTACTGTCACCTGCGTCTCATCTTCTCCTCCAAGTTTTTTTTATCATAATCATATGCATTTTAAGTTTTGCACATAAAATTTAATTTGTCAACTGCAGTCCTATGTAACAGTCTAGATAACAGTGATAACTTTCTGTGCACAGATAATGTAGTAGATGTTCTCTGTAGTCCTATGTAACAGCCCACATAACACAATAATTCACTGTGTTATGTGGGGTGTTACATAGGACTATAGGTGACATCTTTGACATCTGTACTCAGAGAGTTATGAGATGGTGGGGGTCCGACTCCTGAAACCCCGCCAATCAGCTGTTTGAGGAGACCGTGATGTTCCAGTGAGCACTGCATTCTCTTTGCTCCTTACCAAGCGCAGTGCTGTCCATTTGATACCACTGTGTGCTTGGTATTGCAGCTCAGCCCCAGTCACTCAGATGGGACAGAGCTGCACCTAGACTATGTGAATGATGTCATATGGTCTAGAAAGAGCAGCCTCTTCATACAGAAAAAAAAAACTGAAAATGGAGGTTGGGGGGCCCGAGTTGGGTAGACAGCCCCGGGCCTATCATGCACTTAATCCGCCCCTGTACAGTCTCACATTTTGGAGGGAAAAATCAAGTTTCTTCCCTCCAAACTATATTCTGCTTTAGGCCCTTGCATTTACAATGCAAATCAACACGATATATCCATAGAGTGTGTGTGTGTGTGATATATATATATATATATATATATATATATATATATATATATATATATATATATATATAGTTTTTTTTTCTATATAAAAATATACGGCCTCAGTATACGGTCTCATGCACACAAACCGATTTTATTTCCGTGTCTGTTCCGTTTTTTCTTTTTTTTGTCATTCAGGCAATGTATGCTATTATATGCAGCGAGCGTGGAGAGGAGAGCTCATCACGCTATCATTCATCCCCATAAAGAAGCAACGTGATGGTACAGTGCCTCTCTGGGATACTGTAATCCAGTGTTTCCCAACCAGTGTGCCTCCAGCTGTTGCAAAACTCCCAGCATGCCCGGACAGCCTTTGGCGGTGCAGGAATGCTGGGAGTTGTAGTTTTGCAACAACTGTAGGCACACTGGTTGGAAAACACGTTTTCCACAGCATACAACATTCATTTACATACCAATGAACACTATTCGGCCTCACGCACACAAACAAATTTTCTTTTCTTTTCTTGTCCATTCCTTTTTTTTTTACGGACCTTACACAGAACTTTTTATGTCATTGGGTCCTGAAAAAAAATAAATCCAAAAGTTTCTCTGTTTGCATTCAATTTCCGTATGTCCATTCTGCCAAAAGATCGAACATGTCCTATTATTGTGCGCAGTTCAGACAAGGATAGTATTGTTCTATTAGGAGCCAGCTGTTCCATTCCACAAAATACCGAATGCAGATGGAGTCTGCAATATCTGTACTATTTGCAGATCCATATTTTTGGCAGACCACAAAATACACGCCACCTATGCTATTACATGCAGTGATCATGGATGGGAGCGATCAACATGCCATCACTCGTCCTGATACAGGACAGCAAGGTGTCGGCGGAAGATCTCTGTTGGACACCATGTGTTTTTTTGGCTAAGGCCTATTGCCCACATCTGTATGGTTTTGTGGTCCTAAAAAACATGGATCCGCAAAAAAAAAAACAGACAGCATCTGTTTGCCTTCCGAAACATTCATAGTGTCACAGTTTGGAGAAAAAAAAATCTAGATTCTTCCCTCCTAAACATATTCTGTTTTAGGCCCTTACATTTAGGCTGGGTTCAGACCTGCGCGTTTTACAGCGCGTTCCTACGCGCTGTAAAACGCACAACAGGTGAAGAACCATGTTCCCCTATGGGCATGGTTCTCACCTTAGCGTTTTACAGCGCGTACGAACGCGCTGTAAAACGGAAAAGTGTATTGTAAAGTGCAAGTCTAAGCACTGGAGTCAGAGGGAAGCCCTGAGGATAACTTGGCCCTCAAGGGATTCCTGCCCCAGAACTCAAGACCAGGACCTAGTCAAGCTCCTGAGGTACTACATAAGAATAAGCCGGTCTTCAACCAGTTTACACCCAGGGACCTTCATGCTACAGTCTGCAGAGGTAACGCAAAGTATTCCAGGGCCAGAAGGGAACCGTGTTGCTCAAGTGATCAAGCCAAAAGTGAATAATAGCCTTGAGACGTATATAGAGCCAGGAACAAGAGACCAGAGAGATAGAGTCCAGTTTGCCTGAGCCAAAGTTAGGTAAGCTTCCTTATCATGGATCCGGGTAACCTCTATTGTCTGTAAAGAATTCCATTGTATGCATCACCCTGCTGTGTTGAGACTAGATAACCTAAAGCCTGTGGAACTACAAGTAACAGAACATTTGTATCTGAAGATATCCGTTTTAAGTAAACGTTTGTTTGGTTTACCTACCAAAGTCTACCTTCATTATTCCTACTGGCTAAGGATACTACACGGTGTGCCACCGTACAAAGGCACTGGCGTCACGAACTTTATTTGTTACCTGTTCCAGAACCGAACCTTCCCAAAGAACCCGTCCTGTCCCAGGTGAGTGGAGGAATAACTGCACTGTCGTCCCAAACACTACTCCTCGCTTGCTATCGCCCCTGGGATACGGCACTTTTGCCATAAGGTACATGGCTATTTAGTATGGCTGACTGAATATACCTCAGTTTCTGTGAAAAATATGTTTTATTACAGGCGAATGGTCCTCTGCGACTAACTGGGCCTGTTATGGCCACTACTCCTACAGCAAGGATCAGCAACCTTTGGCACTGCTGTGCAACTACAACTCCCAGTGTGATCTTTCCACCTGTGTGGGAGTTAAGAGAGCAGCCAAGCAAGAGTGCGTGCTGGGAGATGTAGTTTCCCAACACCCGGAGTTCCATGCTTATAATTACAGATGAGCGAATTTCATGTTATGCGATTCGTTCACGCACTGTTCGGTGGTAAAAGCAGAACTGCGTTATGGATTCCTTTACCACGGACCACAAGGCAATTGCCTTTAGAGGCGTTCCATCATAATAAAAGTCTGGGGGACCCAAAACCGTTTCCGTTATGCAGGAGAGGACTCCCCCGCGTAATGGAAACGGGACGGATCTGTTTTGCGGCCCATAGACTTCTATCATTTGATTCTCTCTACTTATCCTCATGGTAACAACCAACTTTTCAGTGCAGCTATGGCTTTGCAATTGCAGCCCCCTGACAGGATGGGATCGCAGAGGGAGGGAGCTCCCCTCCCTCCCCATCACCCGCTGCTCTGTACTGGCAGCGAGTGATGGTCACCATGGAGATAAGGACGCTTTCAGAAGCTCCTGCTCTCCATGGTCCTGAAAGCCTCAATAGGCTTTTGCTAAAGGCAAAAACCTATTCTGACTTTGTAAGTAAAAAATACAGTAAGTACACTATATAGTGTACTTACTGTATTATATAGACACCAGATCCACTGGATCTACAAGAACCAAGTGGGTCTGGGTCAAAAAAAAAATGCAAAAAAGGTAAAAAAAGGAAAAATAATAAAAACACATATCACTGAATAAAAATAAAAAAAAATAAAATACACTACACATATTAGGTATCGCCGCCTTTGTAAAAACCTACTCTATAAAAATATCACATGACCTGACCCCTCAGGTGAACGCCATAAAAAAAAAAAAAGGTGTACAAAAAGCCATTTTTTGTCACCTTACATTACAAAAATTGTAATACCAAGTGATCAAAAAGGCCTATGCCTCCCAAAATAGTATCAATCAAACCTCCATCTCATCCCGCAGAAAATGAGCCCCTACATAGGACAATCGCCCAAAAAATAAAAAAAATATGGCTCTCAGACTATACAGACATTAAAACATGATTTTTTTTTCCTAAAATGCTGTTATTGTGTAAATATAAAATAAATAAAAAAACGTATACATATTAGGTATCGCCGCGTCCATAAAAACCTGCTCTATGAAAATATTTCATGATCTAACCCCTCGGGTAAATACCGTAAAAAAACTTAAATAAAAACAGTGTAAAAAAATTTTTATGTCACCTCACATCACAAAAAGTGTAATGGCAAGCGATGTATAATTTATATGAACCTCAAAATAGTGCCAATCAATCCGTCATCTCATCCTGCAAAATAATGATACCCTACAAAGGACAATAGCCCCAAAAAATATGGCTTTCAGACTATGGAGACATTAAAGAAATTGTCCAGCTTGTAACACCAACTCGTTCTTTATTATATGAAAGCGATAAAAACAGCGAGTTTTATCGCTTTGATATAATAAAGAACGAGTTGGTGTTAGAAGCTGGACAACTTCTTCATTCCTCTACAAGAGTCTTTGGTGCGTCCTGGATCCGGACGCTGTCCGTGCTGCACCATTCTCCACGGTGAGCGCACCACACTTGCTGACATGGAGACATTAAAATATATGTTTTTTGTTTTTTTTTTTCAAAAATGATATTCTTATGTAAAACTTAAAAAAATAAAACATTTTTATACATATTATGTATCGCCGCGTCCGTAACAACCCGATCTATAAAAATAACACATGAACTAACCCCTCAGGTGAACACAGCAAAAAAAATATATAAATACGGTGTCAAAAGCCATTTTTGTCACCTTTCATCACAAAAAGTGTAACAGCAAGCGAAAAAATTGAAGTATGCACCCCAATATATTGCCAATCAAACCGCCATCTCATCCCGCCAAAAAATGAGCCCCTACATAAGACTGTCGCCTAAAAAATAAAAAAATATATAGCTTTCAGAATGGGGAGACATTAAAAATATTTTTTTTCACAAATGCTTTATTATGAAAAACTGAACAAAAATTCCAAAAAAGTAGTCATATTTGGTATTTTCGCATCCGTAATAACCTGCTCTATAGAAATAGCACATGATCTAACCTGTCAGATCAACTATGTAAATAACAAAAAATAAAAACGGTCCCAAAACAGCTTTTTTTTTTTTCAAATTTTCCATTTGAATACATTTTTCCAGTAACAAAGCAAGGGTTAACAGCCAAACAAAACTCAATATTTATTGCCCTGATTCTGTAGTTTGCAGAAACACCCCGTCAACTACTGTACGGGCACACAGAAGGGCGTAGAAGGAAGGGAATGCCACATGGTTTTTGGAAGGCGGATTTTTCTGGACTGGTTTTTTGACACCATGTCCCATTTGAAGCCCTTCGATGCACCCCTAGAGTAGAAACTGCATAAAAGCTGGGGCTCCGATCGGTTACCATGGCAGCCAGGATGCTACTGAAGTCCTGGCTGCCATGGTAAGTACTCAGCAGCAGTGTACTTACCTGCACTGCGGCCCCCGGGCGCTCCTTCTTGACGTCACAGGTCCGTGCGGCGCATTGATCTATGTGCTGCGGGGAGACCTGTGACATCATGAAGGAGCGCCCGGCGGCTGCAGCACAGGTAAGTACACTGCTGCGGAGTACCATGGCAGCCAGGACTTCAGTAGCGTCCTGGCTGCCAAGGAAACCTGAAAGCATTTCAAAGACTGATCAGGATTCTGATCAGTCTTCAAATGCTTTCAGGCGACTTGCGTTCTGACGGATCCGGCGGGCCTGAAGTGCAAGTGTGAAAGCACCCAGACCAGAACCCCTAAATACTGTGAGTTAGACCTAAGCTATTAAAATACTGGGTAGATAAAAAAAAATAGGGACATAAGGATTGATTCACATATATCCACACTGTAGCGTGTTCTGTCTATTGTATTGGTTATCTGAGAAAACGCATCCGTCCTCAGTGACTTGCACTGTGGGTCACGCTGGCTCCATTTTGCTCTGCGTCCCATGACGGAAAGGAAACCGCAGATTGCTGCGGTTTCCTCTCTGGTCCGCAACACAATTTTCACACAGCTGTTAGATACAAGCAGAATGCAAAGAGATCATTACAGTTTCCAGAGCAGTTCTATTAATTCCTATTCACTGAGCTTCCCCAAAGGCTACTACAGGACTCCCTCCCAGTTCTCTGGGTCAGACAAAAAAAACAGTATGTGCGTTTTGCCTTTGCCCGATTATTATGGAAGTGTTCAGGGTGCCTGCCCATCCTGCATCTCCATGACTAAAATATATTTATATCTATCTCTCTATATTTTATTTATCATATTTGTTCGAGAGCTGTGTATGGCCCATTGAGTAACCAGCATATGTATAAATAAGTGTATGTGTATATTATATATATATATAATCTCATAATAATAGTTTAATTCTGTCCCTATGCTACTTTCAGATGAAGAGGAGCTTCATGAGGGTGAAACCAGTCATGCAGTACCGTAAGTGTAAACTACTGATAATACTACCAAAGATTCTGTAGGCATAACAAAAATAGGTTCAGACTGACAGTGCACTTTGTTATTGCCATAGGGGGAGCCACGCACCAAAGCTGCGGAAGAAACTGTCGGAAGAACGACCTGGAATGCCCATTGTTTGCCAACTACCAACTTTACCTGAAGGATCATTTCAGCGATCCTACCATTAGGCAGATGGTAATTTATCCCCCTTCTTCTTTCTTTTATTAATTGGTTAAAGCGGTTCTAACATAGTAACATGGTATATAAGGCCGAAAAAAGACATATGTCCATCAGTTAGACCTGTTTCCTGCAAGTTGATCCAGAGGAAGGCAAAAAACCCCTGTGAGGTAAATTCCTTCCCGATTTCAATCAGGCAATCAGAATAACTCCCTGGATCAACGACCTATCTCTAGTAGCTATAGTCTGATGGAGTGTTTCTGCAAACTACAGAATCGGGGCAATAAATATTGAGTTTTGTTTGGCTGTTAACCCTTGCTTTGTTACTGTAAAAAATGGATTAAAATGGAAAGTTTTCCAAAAAATCAAAATTCTGAAATTTTATCTCCATTTGCCATTAACTCTTGTGGAAAACCTAAAGGGTTAATGACATTTGTAAAATCAGTTTTGAATACATTAAGGGGTGTAGTTTCTAGAAAGAGAAGATCTACATGACAGGAGATGTTACTGGATGTAACAGGTATGTTGTGCTGTATTCCCCTATATGTAGAACTGGCTCACTACTGTGACCTGCGTCTCATCTTCTCTCCTCCAAGTTTTTTTATCATAATCATATGCATTTTTAAGTTTTGCACATAAAATTTAATTCTGCCACCTGCAGTCCTATGTAACACCACAGATAACACAGTGATAACTCTCTGAGTACAGATAATGTAGTAGATGTCACCTGCAGTCCTATGTAACACCACAGATAACATGTTCTATGTGGGGTGTTACATAAGACTGCAGGTAACATCTATGACATCTGTATGTAGAGTTATGAGATGGTGGGGGGTCCGACTCCTGGCACCCCCAAGATCAGCTGTTTGAGGGAGACTGAGAAACCAGCAGGGGCGCTGCAGCCTCTTTTTGTTCTCATACTGCCGCAGTGCTGTCCATTTGATAGTGGCTGTGCTTGGTATTGCAGCTCAGCCCCATTCACTTGAATGGGACTGAGCTGCAAATTAGACTATGTGAATGATGTCATATGGTCTAGAAAGAGCAGCCTCTTCACACAGAAAAAACTCTGAAAATGGAGGCGTTGGGGGCCCGAAAGGTAGACAGCCCCGGGCCTTTCCATTTATGCACTTAATCCGCCCCTGTACAGTCTGACATTTTGGAGGGAAAAATCAAGTTTCTTCCCTCCAAACTATATTCTGCTTTAGGCCCTTGCACTTACAATGCAAATCAACACGAGTCTATCCATAGAGTGTGTGTGTGTGTGTGCGCTATCATTCATCCCCCATAAAGAAGCAACATGATGGTACAGTGCCTCTTCCTGGGATACTGTAATCCAGTAAGCTTTCCCAATAGTGTGCCTCCAGCTGTTACAGAAACTCCTGAAGCATGCCCTGACAGCCTTCAGCTGTACAGGAATGCTAGGAGTTGTAGTTTTGCAATAAACCTGTAGGCAAAACTTGCTGGAAAACACGTTTTCTACAGCATACAACATCTTGACATTTATATACCAAATGACCACTATTCGGCCCCACGACACAAACAAATTTTCTTTTCTTTTCTATTCCTTTTTTACGGTCTTTACACAGAACTTTTTATGTCATTGGGTCCTGAAAAAATAAATCCCAAGTGTTTCCTCCTGTTTGCATTCAACTTCAGTATGTCCATTCTGCAAAAAAATTTAACATGTCCTATTATTACAGACAAGGATAGTACTGTTCTATTAGGAGCCAGCTGTTCCATTCCACAAAATACCGAATGCAGATGGAGTCTGCAATATCTGTACTATTTGCAGATCCATATTTTTGGCAGACCACAAAATACACGCCACCTATGCTATTACATGCAGTGATCATGGATGGGAGCGATCAACATGCCATCACTCGTCCTGATACAGGACAGCAAGGTGTCGGCGGAAGATCTTTGTTGGACACCATGTGTTTTTTTGGCTAAGGCCTATTGCCCACATCTGTATGGTTTTATGGTCAGACAGCATCTGTTTGCCTTCCGAAACATTCATAGTGTCACAGTTTGGAGAAAAAAAATCTAGATTCTTCCCTCCTAAACATATTCTGTTTTAGGCCCTTACATTTAGGCTGGGTTCAGACCTGCACATTTTACAGTGCTGCTCACGTGCTGTAAAAATGGCCATAGCTACAACAGGTGAAGAACCAACCATGTTCCCCCTGTGGGGCTGTGGTTCTTACCTTAGCGTGGGCAATCTTTCTACCTGTGTTGGGGAGTTTGAAGAGAGCTGCCAAGCAAGTGTGTATGCTGGGAGATGTAGTTTTCCAACATTTTGAATGCTGGAGGTTGATGATCCCTGTTACATGCCTTTATTTATTTATTTATTTTTTAATCTAAAGATTTGTACAGCTCTGCTACATGTGCACTTTGTTATAGTAATTTTCTTCTATTTCCTTTGTGTAAAGACCTTGTTCCCAGTAAGAGCTCGTCAGACACACATCTTGTTTCCTTGGTGGACCAGGAGACACTTCCTGCCTTCCTCACCCAGATGTTTTCTTTATTCACACCAGAAAAGGGGATTACAATGGGAGTGGGCGGAGCACAACACTTCGACCACTCCCCTCAGGTACACAATCATTACAGGAAATGAAAACACACATAGAAAGACCACACCATGTCATGTCATCAAATCACCACTAGAGGGAGTCATGGTTGGCATCGATTAGATCAAATGTCAAACAAGACTCCCCAGGATCTCATGTATATTCCTTTATATATATATGAATGGTATTATCATCTCCAATGGCTGATCAGACCAACTGAAAATAACAAGTAACCATTCCTTTTGTATATCGTTCTCTTAACAAATGCATACACGCCAAGCCAATAAATCCGCTCTTTGGGCAGGGGCCCCAGCCGGCATCTATCCATTTCACAAGAAAACACTGCTTGCTACGTCTATATACAATAGCAAGCT
This sequence comes from Aplectana chamaeleonis, assembly GCA_029168955.1. Lineage (NCBI taxonomy): Eukaryota > Metazoa > Nematoda > Chromadorea > Rhabditida > Cosmocercidae > Aplectana > Aplectana chamaeleonis. Next base: position 84,753 of record JAPDOI010002023.1, read on the forward strand.
ATCCCCTTCTAGTGGCTTATACACTGAGAGACATGATGACAATACACAACATATTAGAAAACACATCCTATAAAAATTTCCACAACAACTTACGGTTCTGCTACATGCAAAGGCTCTGTAAGGGCTTCTGTAGTATACGGGCAGGTAACCCGTATACAACCAGTTTCTGTATTCATTGTACTGTCACTTTAAGTTAGGCCGGTAGCTAGCAGTCCCAGTATTCACCGCTAGAGGGAGCTAGACTGCACACTATATAAGGTTAGTTCAGGCCTAGGCAGTTGTGTAAAGTGTAAGGTGTATTAAGAAAAGTGTATTGTAAAGTGCAAGTCTAAGCACTGGAGTCAGAGGGAAGCCCTGAGGATAACTTGGCCCTCAAGGAGCATCTAAAGAGGAGAGATTCCTGCCCCAGAACTCAAGACCAGGACCTAGTCAAGCTCCTGAGGTACTACATAAGAATAAGCCGGTCTTCAACCAGATTACACCCAGGGACCTTCATGCTACAGTCTGCAGAGGTAAAGCAAAGTATTCCAGGGACAGAAGGGAACCGAGTTGCTCAAGTGATCAAGCCAAGAGTGCACAATAGCCTTGAGAAGTATAGAGAGCCAGGAACAAGAGACCAGAGAGATAGAGTCCAGTTTGCCTGAGCCAAAGTTAGAGGTTACCCGGATCCATGATAAGGAAGCTTACCTATTGTCTGTAAAGAATTCCATTGTATGCATCACCCTGCTGTGTTGAGACTAGATAACCTAATGCCTGTGGAACTACAAGTAACAGAACTGTTGTATCTGAAGATATCCGTTTTAAGTAAATGTTTGTTTGGTTTACCTACCAAAGTCTACCTTCATTATTCCTACTGGCTAAGGATACTACACGGTGTGCCACCGTACAAAGGCACTGGCGTGGGTGTTTTTGCTGGAGACCCTGAGAGCGTTTGGGTTTGGACCTTTCTTTCTTCATTGGATACGGATATTGTACAGGAATCCCAGAGCCCAGATTCAAGTGAATGGTTACTCCTCTACTACATTTTCCTTGAAAAGGGGTACGAGACAAGGGTGTCCTCTCTCCCCTTTTGTTTGCCGTCGCCATTGAACATCTGGCTATTAGACGGCAGGATGACGTATATGCCGGTGTGTGTGTAGGGGAGAGGGAGGACAGAATAGGCCTATATGCGGATGACCTTATATTATTTATGAGCTCGGTGGACCGTTCTCTACCCCGGGCGATTGAGTTAATTGAGTGCTTTGGACGGTACTCCGGTCTTCATATCAATTGGGCCAAATCAGCTATAATGCCCTTATGGCAGGCGGACTGGCCTGAGGTGTATTATAATCTCCGAGTTGTGGACCAGTTCAAATACCTTGGGATTATAATTACTAGGGACCCCCTAGCTGCCTTTGATCGGAATGTTGCCCCATTAGAGGGAATTGTTACCTCCAAGTTCAGAATATGGAAGTCCCTTCCGATTTCTATTATGGGTAGAATAAATCTCATTAAAATGTTTTTATTGCCGAAAGGCTTGTACGTGTTGAAACATGCATGCACCCCGATACCTAGACGTTTTTTTTTTTAAATCAAAATCTTTTTTATTGTCAAGCATAAAACCATAACAATACAATCAGTAATGATCCATCAAATGTACAGTAAGGTACAGCAGTGATACATTAAGAATGCAAATCCCATCCCATCCCACCCCCCTCCCCCTCCCAAACCCCTAACAAAAGGCGCATTGTATTGTCCAAGGATTACTCACATAGCACAAGAAGTATTGCAGTGATATGTAACATAAATAATAAAAGGAAAAAAAGAAAAAAGGAGTATTTTTGTAAGTTTTGTAAAGTGCGACGAGACAACCATCCCAGGGAGCAAAAGAACCAGACCACTCCCAGCAGAACATGGCCCACTGGTACCTCCGGTCCGATACCCCTCCTCACATTGCCCAAACACCAAGACATCTGGAGCATGCAGCACATTGAACAGGCAAAGCTACCCTGCCACTCCCGAAACAGAGAATTGATCTCTAACCTGGGGTTCAGACCTAGTTGTGCAGCGGCATGTCTATGCCGCGTTTTGCCAACGTATTATAGCGCGTTGCACAAAATAGCAAACGCGCGTTTAACGCGCGTTCCTATTAAAGACATTAATGGGGACGCGCGACAAACGCCCAAAAAATAGCTCATGCACTTGATTATGCGTATGGCGTTTTACAGCGCGTTCAAACGCGCTGTAAAACGCTCAAATGTGAACCAGTCCCATAGAAAAGCATGGGATTGCATCGGTTGTGCGTTTTACAGCGCGTTTGAACGCGCTGTAAAACGCCAAAGTGTGAACTGAGGGTAAAGCATTCAGCAGCCAGAGCTCTGGAAGCCAAACCCGGGTCAGATATCCAGCCCTCCCACACGGACATGAACTTATTTGGACACTTCCTCTTCAAGTATATGCCTCTCTCATATCGAAGAATCGTATTCAGCCTATTAATAAATTCTCGTCTCGTGGGGGGGCTAGGCGCAATCCAGTGCCTAGCCACCAAGACACGAGCCTGAAAGAGCATTCTTTGTATACAGAGAAAAACATTATTATCCTGATCGTCCCCCTCCAATAGACCCAAGAGACAGACTCTAGGATTACATGGAACGACCACCTTAGTGACCCTCTTAACAAGTTGCACAACATCTCTCCAAAACTTGTCAAGCGCAGAGCAGGTCCAGAACATATGTAACAGAGAAGCTCCCTCCGTCGCACACCGAGGGCAGCAAGAGTCAGACCTAAGGCCTATCTTATGCATAAATGCCGGTGTCCTATACACCCTATGTATAAGGTATAATTGGGAGAGACGTTGTGCCTCGCCGAGGGTCAAGGAGGGCGTCATAGAAAGCAAGTCTTTCCATTGCTCCAATGTAATAGTCCCAACATCACCTTCCCATTTCTCCTTAGCTGGAAGAACCCCCGAAGCAGAGATGCAGTCAAGAACATATCCATATAACGAAGAGATCAATCCCCTCGTACTGCCCTTAGTCAGTAGTTGTTGCATAACTACAGGAGTGGAGAAAGTCTTCCCAGATCCCACAAACTGCGCTTGAAATGCATGTCTTAACTGCAAATATTGATAAAACGCAGAATGGGGGAGTGTAAATTCACTCTGTAGCTGTGCAAAGGACTTCATAGTTCCTGTGTCGACTTCACAAATGTGAGACAGACAAAGGACGCCCTTCTTTTCCCAGGGGGAAAATCCTTCCAGTCTAAATATTTCAGGCAGTTTTGGATTTCTCCACAAAGGCGTATGTCCATGGGGTCCCTCAAGACCAACAAGCTCCTTAAATTTGGACCAGATTTTACAGATCAAAGAGACCGTGGGCATATCCCCCGCAACCTGTATTTTACCCACTTCAGGTACCCCAATTGGAATATCTTGCCCACCTATAGAGGACACCATACGTGCCGCGGACCCTCCTTCTACACGCTGACCCCAGCCCTTCAGATGCTGCACTTGGGAGGCAACATAGTATCCCCAAGGATTAGGTATGGCCAGACCTCCCTCCTCCTTTCCACGCTGTAGAGTCTCTAACTTAATCCGGGGTTGCTTTTTCTTCCAGAGAAGTGACCGGAAAATACTCTGGATTCTATAAAACAGTCTTTGGGGGATCCAAACAGGGGCGTTGTGCAACAGGTATAATAACTGGGGCATAAGGATCATTTTAATTAAATTACCCCTCCCCACTACCGAGAGCTGAAGCTTAGACCAAACAGTGACCTTATCTATAAACCTATGTAGCATGGGCTCTAAATTAAGTTTAATATAGTCCGCAGTTCTCGCCGAAATCTGGACCCCTAAATATTTAAATTTATCAACTACCACTAGCGGGATTCGTAGCCAATCCACATGTAGCGGGAGCGTATCAAGTGGGAGTATCACCGATTTGTCCCAGTTAATACGGAGCCCAGATCGTAGGCCAAAATCAATAATATGTTGCATCACCGGGTGTATTGATCGTTCTAGATCCCCCACATACAGAAGCATGTCGTCAGCATATAGGGAGACCCGCTCCTCCCGGCCACCCAGAGGAAAGCCATACCAATCTGGTGTGGCACGCAGCAGGCACGCCAATGGCTCAATGGCCACCGCAAACAGGAGGGGGGAAAGCGGGCAACCCTGTCTGGTACCGCGATGCAGCGAGAACTGCGGACTAAGCAATCCATTTGTCCTAACTCTGGCCAGCGGGGAGTTATATAAAAGTCGTACCCAGGAAATGAATTCCTCACCAAAGCCCATGGCCTTCATAGTTTCCCATAAATATTCCCACTCGACGCTGTCAAAAGCTTTGGCAGCGTCGAGGGAAATTACTGCTCTGCACCCCCCCGTGACCACCCGCCGCTGTAGATTCAGGAAGAGCCTTCTCAAATTAATAGACGTGCTTCTATAAGGCATAAATCCTGACTGGTCCTCATGTATTAAGGTGCCAATAACTTTGTTCAAACGGATGGCCAGTATTTTTGCTAATATCTTCACGTCTACCGGGAGAAGAGAGATGGGTCTGTAAGATTCCGGAAGCGTCGGGTCTTTACCCGGCTTCGGAATAACTACCACCATAGCCTCTCTCATGGAGGCCGGCAAGAAGCCTACCTTAAAGGCATCATTGAACACTTCCAGAAGCTTAGGTAAAACCTCATCTTGATAACTTTTATAGAATTCACTAGGCAGCCCATCGAGCCCCGGGGTCTTCTCATTAGAAAAGGACCCAAGGGCCCCCCTGAGCTCCTCCAGTTCAATAGGTTCATCCAGATAACGTGCCGATTCCGGGGACAACAGACCTAATATTGTCCCTATCCACCGTAAGTTTAGAGGAATATAGGTCTCTATAAAAGGAGTGAAACTCACTGAGGATGACAGAGTCATCACGGGACAGGGTGTTCCCCACAGACCGAATAGCCAATACCCTCGGCGATCCAGACTGCGAACGAACTATCCTAGCCAACAGGCTGCCTGCGCTTTCCCCTGCCTCAAAGTATTTTCGAGACAGAAAAAAACGCTTGTGGTCTGCAATCTGCAATAAGTGGTCCTTCAGTTTATCCTGGGCCTCTTTCCAGGGCACCCCAGTAGCGGACGACGGGCATTTTACATATTCCGCCTCAAGTGTCTGAACCTCCCTTTGCAGGGCATCAGTTAACCCTTTAGTGGTACGTTTCTGTCTCTGGATCCTTTGAATATATAAACCCCGGACATACGCCTTCATGGCATCCCACACAGTCCCAACCGAAGCAGAGCCCTGATTGAGAAGGAAGAATTCCCTAAGTTGGTCCGTTAGGGGATCCCTTCTATCCAGGAGGTCAATCCAGAACGGATTAAGCCTCCACACACAGGGACCTCTGGTCCCACTAACAAATTGCATGTCTACCCTGATCGGAGAGTGGTCCGATAAGCTGCGAGGTAAATATTGAATATGTGATATAAAAAGGTAACAGACCCAGGGATCCCACTACCAGGTCAATCCTGGAAAGGGAGCCATGTGCCGGGGAGAAACAGGAGTACTCACGAGCAAACGGGTGTCGCACTCTCCAGAGATCATGGAGGTCGAGCTCCCTCAGAAGTTTGGCCAGTGACGTCTCCCGTGTCTCACCGGTGGGAGGGCCGTACTGGAATTTATCCAGTTCAGGGTCCAGATACTTGTTAAAATCCCCTAACAGAAGTACAGGAGCCTGCGGAGCCTTAGAGATAATAGACATAACCTGTTTTAGAACTTGACAAGAGTACGGTGGTGGAATATAAAGTGCAACAAGAAAAAGCGGTCTGTTATGTATAGAACAATGAAGGCAGACAAACCTACCCTCAGGGTCTATAACAGAGTTATAACAGTCAAACGGGATGTTCTTATGAACCATAACACTGACGCCCCTGGCATGAGTAGAAAACGTGGAATGGTAAGCGTGAGAGATCCATGGTTTATGTAGCAGAGTACGATCATGCGCAGATAAATGCGTCTCTAGGAGACACAATATAGCGGGTTGATTCCGTTGAACCGCCAAAAATATAGCTTGACGTTTGGTAGCATCTCTCACTCCCCTAACATTCCACACCAACACCTGCACATTATTTGACATCATAATGCATTATAAATATGTTAGACAGGATGTAGCTCAGAGCACAATGCACAGAATCAGGCCCGCGCATAGGAGTATAAAGGGAGGTCGTCTCGTCGCACCCAGCTTCCCAGCAAAAATAGACATGGTTGACACAATACAATGCCCAGAACAATAGAACAATCATAAACAAAGGAAAAGTAACATCCCCAGTAAGGAACGCCATGGGGTACAAAAAATTCCTGTAACCAGCGTACGCAAAGATAGACATGTAGACAAGTACAGCATTAGAGATAGTCCCAAGCCAAGCATCACAGATGGAACGATTAGGCCGGGACACCTCTATTAGGCCAGCCACCGGAGGAAGAACACTCGTCAAACCTCCAAATGCCAGGCCAGTGAATATGTTATCTCAATAAGCAAGTAAAGGGCAGTGTCCGCAAAAATAGCCCCAGCAACATATAAAGGAAGAAAAGAGAAAGAACCCCTCCAGACTTCAGGAGGCGACATGGGAACAACAAAACAGGGAGGGTACCCAATAGCTGGACTAGAGCAAAGAAGGGCCAGCAGGACAGATAGTGTTGCAGCCACCAGATCCCTCGACGATCAGCCCAGCTCCACATTGGAGGTCTTGCTCAAGTTCAGTTGATCAAGCCAAGCAGATGCATCCTCTGGGGACTCAAAGAAATGCGTCTTCCCTCCCGCAATCACCCGCAGCTTAGAGGGGTATAACATGGAGTAAGGAACATTCCGGGTCCGCAGGCGTCGTTTGACATCCAAGAATCTAGCTCTTCGACGCTGGACTTCCGCAGAGAAATCCGGGAAAATTGAGATTTTATTGCTGAGGATGGCAAGATCCGGTAAGTCACGAGCTTTACGGAGGATGACATCTCGGTCCCGGAAATGGAGAATTCTAAGCAGTATAGGCCGAGGTGGAGCCCCTGGCGGCGGTGGTCGGAATGGCACTCGGTGGGCTCGTTCTATGGCAAATAAAGGGGACAGCACACGGTCTCCAAAATGTTCTCTAAACCATGTTTCAAAAAACACTGGGGGATCGGCCCCTTTCGCGCCTTCCGGCACCCCCACCAGCCTGAGATTGTTGCGCCGAGACCGGTTTTCCAGGTCCTCGGCCTTATTAATGAGGAGAGTGATGTTGTGTATAACTTTAGCCATGTCCCGTTTCACAGGGTGGAGCTGGTCCTCCAGGTCACTCACACGGTGCTCCACTTCTGCCACTCTCTCGTTAACTTTTTTAAGGTCATGCCTGATAACGGCCACATTTTCCTGAAGGGACCCCATAGCAGTATTCAGGGATGATAGTGCAGTGCTGCACCCTTGCACTGCTGCATAAATGTCCTTAGCTGTAGGCTCAGAGTCACTGGGACAAATAGGGTGCATCTGATGCTGAGCAGAAGTTATCTGTCCAGAGTGGGAGACAGGAGGTGGGTTATCTGTGGCCACCAGACCAGGCATGTAGGCCTCATGCACCCCACCATCAATATCAGCGCTGCCCAGGATCGCAGGGCCAGGGAGAGTTGTCAGGGGCTCACCTGCGCCTGTGTCAGCTATAGGTCGGGATCGGTCAGGCCGCGGAGTCCTCTGGAACTGCTCCAGGCGGGCCGCTGCTTTGACCGCGGCGCCATCTTGCTTGCTCACCGCCGGAGTGCCTGCACCTTCTCTGCTCTCCTTCTCCTTCTTGCCTCCTCGAGTCATGGTCGGAGCTTGCTGCCAGGACAAGGGGATGTCTGGACTGCCTCTACCTTGCACCTTCGGTGTCTCCAGCCGCAGGATTCCACAGGATGGCCTTGATGCTGCTCAGGAGCTCAGCCACACGCGTCTCCCTACATCGCCAGTCAGGCCACGCCCCCCACCTAGACGTTTTTTGATCGTATATTCCATGATAGTTTCTTTTGTGTGGGGAGATGCCAGACACAAGCTGTCCCTTACCACGCTGCAGAGGGCCAAACTGCAAGGCGGGGCGGCTTTGCCAAATTTTCATCTTTATTTTCTGGCCGAACAGTTAAGGTTTTTGACATCTTGGGTGACGGGAACTGCTCATCCCAATGCGGAATATTTGCTACAGCACCATTTGGGTCTCTCCACTCTATGACCTGTCTTGTGAATCTGTGTCTGTGACAGGGGCGTCGCTAGGTTAAAACATTCGGGGCCTGGGCCCCGGATGTTTTGACCCAGGCCCCGAATGTATTGCCTGCCTGATAGATCCATCTGTATTGCTGTCCTCAGGACGGCAATACAAATGAATCTGTAATTGTCTTTGGCTATTGCCAAGAACCTGTTTCCTTTATGGGATGTACAGCTTTCAGTTTCCCAGTCAATATCTGGGTAGTTGAAGTCCCCCATAATAACCACCTCATTATGGTTTGCCGCCTTGTTTATCTTGATTATAACCTTTTATATTAACAGCCCAGTAATAGCTATCATCCAGCCATGTCTCCGTTATTCCCACTATGTCATAATCCTCCTCACACATCACTAATTCCAGTTCCCCAGTTTTATTAGTCAGGCTTCTGGCATTAGTATACATACATTTGAGAGGTTTATGCATATTTTTTGCCCTACACCTTTCCTTCTGAACTTTTCTAGTCCCTCCTTCCATTCCTCCCCCAGTCCCACTACCTTGTTTATTTAAACTGATGATCTGTTCTCTTGATAGAACATCAGCATCTGATTGGCGGGGATCCAACATCCGGGACCCCCGCCGATCACCGGCGCTGGCGATAGCGCCTCGGCCTTCCCGCTGTTTACAGCAGGCCCAGTGACATCACGACGTGTATCACTGGCCTGGGCGGGGCTAAGCGCTGTTCTCTTGAATGATGCTTAGCCCCGCCCAGGCCAGGGATACAGATCGTGACGTCACTGGGCCTGCGGTAAACAGCGAGAAGTCCGAGGCGCTACTGCCAGAGCCGCTGCCTTCTCAAAAAGCTGATGGGCAGATGACCTATCCAGAAGATTGATCATCAGTTTAAACAAAGTACAGAACCGCTTTAATTGTATACATGGGTTGACACTGCCTGTTTACTTTCAGATGGAGAATGTTTCCAGATTCCTTTACTTCATGGACGCGGAGAAGATCAGCCTGGACTTTCTGCAAAATACCGATAAGATGAAAGAGTTTGTCAGCACTCTGTTAAGTTTAAATGTATCCCACGGAACGGTAAAAAACTACATCTCTAATATAGGTAACTTTGCCAAGTACGTGGCGTCTGCGGACTTCCCAGATGACATCGAGGAGAAGAACAGAGAGGCTTCCGAGGATGAAGAAGCTGACGATCGAGATCAATGAAAAGTCTGAAAAGATGGAAGCGGGTGTAGGTCCTATTGAGTTTAGTAGCATTCAGTTCGGTATATGTGTTCATGCCTTAACATAACCCTTGTTTTTTATCAAACACAGGCTTCAGCCTTCTCCCGAGGAGTGCTGCAGGGTGTTGCAAGTGGCGAGAAGTCAGGTGTGCAAACTCTTTTCACAGGCAAACGCAGGCCAAGCGCTGGACGAAAAGGAAAAGATGCTGGCCGGTTATTACCTGGAGGCACTGATCATGATCGAGCACCTGAGAAAATCGTCTGCTGTCCAAAACTTGACGGTAAGGCTCTTGTTACAATTCTGACTAACCGACTTGCCATTTCAATCACGGTCTACTGACAGACAACCCTCCCGCACAGGTGGAAAGATCACACTGGGAGTTGTAGTTGCACAGCAGTGCCAAAGGTTGCTGATCCTTGCTGTAGGAGTAGTGGCCATAACAGGCCCAGTTAGTCGCAGAGGACCATTCGCCTGTAATAAAACATATTTTTCACAGAAACTGAGGTATATTAAGTCAGACATACTAAATATTCATGCACCCCATGGCAGAAGTGCCGTATCCCAGGGGCGATAGCAAGCGAGGAGTAGTGTTTGGGACGACAGTGCAGTTATTCCTCCACTCACCTGGGACAGGACGGGTTCTTTGGGTAGGTTCGGTTCTGGAACAGGTAACAATAGAGTTCGTGACGCCAGTGCCTTTGTACGGTGGCACACCGTGTAGTATCTTTAGCCAGTAGGAATAATGAAGGTAGACTTTGGTAGGTGAACCAAACAACTGAACGTTTACTTAAAACGGTTATTTTCAGATACAGCAGTTCTGTTACTTGTAGTTCCACAGGCTTTAGATCATCTAGTCTCAACACAGCAGGGTTATGCATACATTGGAATTCTTTACAGACATTTAGGTAAGCTTCCTTCTTATGGATCCGGGTAACCTCTAACTTTGGCTCAGGCAAACTGGACTCTATCTCTCTGGTCTCTTGTTCCTGGCTCTCTATACTTCTCAAGGCTATTGTGCACTCTTGGCTTGATCACTTGAGCAACTCGGTTCCCTTCTGTCCCTGGAATACTTTGCGTAAACTGGTTGAAGACCGGCTTATTCTTATGTAGTACCTCAGGAGCTTGACTAGGTCCTGGTCTTGAGTTCTGGGGCAGGAATGTCTCCTCTTTAGATGCTCCTTGAGGGCCAAGTTATCCTCAGGGCTTCCCTCTGACTCCAGTGCTTAGACTTGCACTTTACAATACACTTTTCTTAATACACCTTACACTTTACACAACTGCCTAGGCCTGAACTAACCTTATATAGTGTGCAGTCTAGCTCCCTCTAGCGGTGAATACTGGGACTGCTAGCTACCGGCCTAACTTAAAGCCCTTACAGAGCCTTTGCATGTAGCAGAACCGTAAGTGCACATGTAGCAGAGCTGTACAAATCTTTACATTAAAAAAAAAATAAAAAAAATGAATAAATAAATAAAGGCATGTAACAGGGATCATCAACCTCCAGCATTCAAAATGTTGGAAAACTACATCTCCCAGCATACACACTTGCTTGACGCTCTCTAAACTCCCACGCAGGTGGAAAGAGCCCACTGGGAGTTGTAGTTGCACAAGAGCTGGAGTGCCAAAGGTTGCTGATCCATGCTGTGGGAGTAGTGGCAATAACAGGCCCAGTCTGTCACAGAGGACCGTTTGCCTGTAAGGTCCCTTTCACACGGGCGAGAATTCCGCGCGGGTGCAATGCGTGAAGTGACCCATTCACTTCTATGGGGCTGTGCACATGAGCAGTGATTTTCACGCATCACTTTTGCGTTGCGTGAAAATCGCAGCATGCTCTATTTTATGCGTTTTGCACGCAACGCAGGCCCCATAGAAGTGAATGGGGCTGCGGGAAAATCGCAAGCATCCGCAAGCATGTGCGGATGCATTGCGATTTTCCCGCAGGTTGCTAGGCTACGATCGGGATGGGGACCCGATCTGTATTATTTTCCATTATAACATTGTTATAATGGAAAATAACAGCCTTCTCCCTTTTTTATGTTTTTAAATGTCCCTGAATGTGTTTAAAATAATAAACTTTTAATTACTCACCTCTTCCATTTGATCGCGCCGCCCCGCCTCCTCTCCTGCCTGTGAGTGTATCTTCAAGGACCTTTGTGACGTCAAAGCAGTCATGGAGCAATCACATGCTTCATCACTATGGTGATGGAGCATGATTGGTCCATGTGACCATGTGACGTCACGAAAGGTCCTTTACCTCTCTCAACATGCTGTTGAGAGAGGTAAAGGACCTTTCATTACGTCACAGAGGTGAGTAATTAACAGTTTATTATTTTTATCACATTTAGGGACATTTAAAAAATAACAAAAAGGGAGAAGGCTATTATTGACCATTATAACAATGTTATAATGGAAAATAATACAATCTCTAAATCAGTGTTTCCCAAACCAGTGTGCCTCCAGCTGTTGCAAAACTACAACTCCCAGCATGCCTGCACAGCCAAAGGCTGTCCGGGCATGCTGGGAGTTGTAGTTTTGCAACAGCTGGAGGCACGCTGGTTGGGAAACACTGCTCTAGAATACCCGACCCAAACCTGCACTTCTGTGAAGAAGTGCGGGTTCGGGTCTGGGTACCAAACTTTGCGATTTTTCTCCCGCGCGTGCAAAACGCATGACAACGCTTTGCACTCGCAGGGAAAAATCGCTGCGATTCCCGCAACGCACCCGGTTTGCATCCGGGCGTCAAACATGACGCCCGTGTGAAACCAGCCTAAGTGAGCCAAACTAAATAACCATGTACCCTGACCTATAACAATGTTCTTAGCCAGACCTGACAGGAATGCTTATCTTACGGCCCTCCAGCTGTTTCAAAACTACAACTCCCAGCATGCCTGGACAGCCTACAGCAGAGATGCCCACCTTTTGGATCTCCAGCTGTTGTAAAACTACAACTCCCACCATGCCCTGCTGTAGGCTGATAGCTGTAGGCTGTCCAGGCATGCTGGGAGTTGTAGTTTTGCAACAGCTGGAGGGCCACAGGTTGAGCATCCCTGCAAGCAAGGAAAATGTGTGTACTCTTACCTTTCAGACGGTAGATCTGTAAGCACGCAACCATGACGCTTCAAAAAATCCGCAAAGAAGTCCTGTGGGTCTTCAAATTCGCTGTTCGCTGTTAGAGCTTTGTAGGAAACAATGCTCAAGTTATCAGCCATCTACATGAAATTCTCCTTTTCCTCCATCACAGCTCGGTTGATGTCTTCTTCACTTTGTTTTTTCATGCACACTCAGCGGAGATGGACCGACAGCTTGTCCTGACGTTTCATGCAGTGCTTTCAGACGAGGCGGGTGCGCATTTCCACTTTGTGAGAAGCCATCTACTTCTTTGCCGAAAATGGTGGCTCAGCTAGCAAAGACAGGAGAACACAGATAACAGCTCTTCCAACAGCTTGGCAAAAGTGGTCTGAGGGCCAAATAGATGGATACTTTGTATATGCATTTAAACTGACCAATGATATGCCTCCTGGAATATTATTGGTTCACAGCATTCAGACATTCAGAAAAACAATACAAGTTTATCACCTAAGTAACCTACACCTTGGCACCTTACCATCTGGAAAGAAGTTTAATCTTATTTTAACTCCCTATGGTAATGGAGGGATCCTTCATGAAGCGAGTCTGCTTTGTGCCTTGCAATTACAATGACAAAGATATATCTATCTATCCATCCATCTTACTCACTCTCTCTCCATCTGTGTGTTTGTGTGTATGTATGTATATATATATATATATATATATATATATATATATATATATATACATACACACATATTAGCAGAAGGACCCGGCTTATATACTGTGTGTGTATATACCGTGTGTGTGTGTATATATATATATATATATATATATATATATATATATATATATATATATATATATATATATATACTGTGTGTGTAAATATATATGTATACTGTGTGTTATATATATATATATATATATACACTGTGTGTGTATATATACTGTGTGTGTATATACTGTGTGTATATATATATATGTATACTGTGTGTGTATATATACTGTGTGTATCAGGATCTGGTGTACACGTTCATTAGTGACCGGATCCAAGCTTTTTCTCAGCAACAGGCCTTTCTGCAGAAAGAACTGGTGGCGCTGTCTCCATAACTTAGCGAGTTCCGGGTCAGCCATCTTACGTTGGATCCTCTCTGGAGTTCTGCCACTGTAAATGAAATCTGTTAACTCACCGAGGACTCTGCTTTCAGACTGTAGTTTCACCCATTTTCCTTCCCTGGTCTCAGGTTTATCAGGAGGCGGTGAATTAGAGTCACTCTCTTTTTCAGCGTGAGTATGATCCTGTTGAGCAAACTTACGGTAGAACGCAGGCATCTCCACATCTTCCCACTGGTCCCGTACATCATCAGGAGCTGTCTCTGTGGGGAGTCTGGATAAAGCGTCAGCATTGTCATTAGTACGACCAGCTCGGTACTTTACTGTAAAGTCGTAATTAGCGAGGCGGGAGGCCCATCTTTGTTCTAGGGCTCCTAACTTGGCCGTGTTCAAGTGGGCCAGAGGGTTGTTGTCTGTAAATGCAACAAATGGCGTGGCAGCGAGGTAGTCCTTGAATTTTTCAGTTACTGCCCATACTAACGCCAAAAACTCCAATTTAAAGGAACTGTAATTTTGGTCATTTTTCTCGGTTCCTCTCAAAGACCGGCTTGCATAAGCTATGACCCTTTCTTTTCCCTACAGCTAATAAACCGCTCGCGGAAGAGAGCCAACCTGAAGCCAGTGGTGAAGTGCACGCAGGAAGGAAGAGTCCCAGCGATACTCTTCGAGGCTAGGAAAGATATTTCTCCGGGGACCGAGTGGGGAGACGCAGTTACGGCGAAGCAGCCGACTTGGAATGGCTGGACACTTGATGAGGAACGGTATCGTTCAATTGCCTTGCTGTACTCATGTTAAAAGGGGCTGTCTGTTTTCCTATAACGATATCCTATCCTCGCGATAGGTCAGAGATAGCAGACTGGCAGGGCGCGGACACCTAGTCGTTACTGAGCATTCAAGCGGCTGGGACGCGGAAGGAGCTGCAGTTGCCCCCGCCCACCTTCGCAATATCGGCGGCGAGCAGACCGACAGTGAATACAGCTCTTTCCGATCCTTGCCCTTATCCTGAAGATAGGCCGTTGATATAGGAAAGTGGGGTCCCACTCGAAGACGTTCTATTCATATGGCGTCCGTTTCTTGATTTTACAGGTTCTGTCAAAGCGTTATTTAAAAAAACAAAAACAAAACGTTAAAGAGTAACTAAACCTTTGAATTGAATTTGAAATTACATTTTAACACGATGTCCCTAAAGCCCTAATGTTGTTTATTTATTTATTTATTCATTCATTCCGATCTACTATCTTTACTAATTTTGTATTTTTCTTTAAAAGCCAGTTCTCTGTACACAGATGACTGCTCATCCGGCTACAGAGTGAGAAATTCATGAATGGGGCCGTAGCTGCGCTGTGATTATGGACAGGAGAGCATACTGCTGCTCCTGCCCATGCTCCCTGGAGGTTTACCGACGTCTGGCATAGTGCTTCGGTACCCTGTACCATGCCGGGATTAGCTGAGCAGACCGGCCTCCTGACTGCTCCACTAAACTAAGAGAACTGCATGTCAGCACTTTGCCTAGAGGAGCAGCCAGAAGCAGGAGCCCACTCCGCTCAGCTTGTTAGTAATGGGTACAGAGTTCCCATGTGCCATGCCAGGAGTTAGTAATCCTTCCAGGGAGCATGGGCAGGAGCAGAAATACGTGCTTCTGCCTGTACTCCTAGCGATCCTGTGTGTATGAACTATATTGAACGGCATGGTGTATGAATTATACTGTACATTGTACAGCATGGTGTATGGATTATACTGTACATTGTATAGAATGGTGTATGGTTATACTGTATATTGTACGGCATGGTGCAAGCATTATACTGTATACTGTACATAAAATGTATGGAGGTTACACCATGCCGGACAATATAACCCCTGTGCCATGCTGTACAAGGACAGGTGCTCAGAAAGTCAAAGTGCGGAAACTCACTTTTTTGCTCCATAGTTTGTAAACCCTATAACTTGTTCTCCAGTAAGACCGAGCGACTGGTCTTTTCTTTTGCAGGTCTTCCGCGACTTCTCCCTTTTCGCCTCCGACTGAGGTTTATTTGACCGGACTCACCTTTATGGTGGTTTTCCTCTGGTCGTTACTGCCATCGGCAGGTATCGCTGCCGGCGCTCTACTCGTACCTGGTGCCCATTCTTCTCCTGGGCTCGGTGATGTTCGCTCAGTCCCTTCCCTTTGCACGGGACGGCTGTACCTGGCGCTGGTTTTCTCCCTGGCGATCGGCAGCGCAATGTCGCTTATTGGAAGTCTCGCCACTACCTCCACAGGGTGGGAGATGCAGTGCTCTGGATGAGGGTGGCAGCTAGGTGTCCCCATAGGCTGGCGGGATAATAAACAGGAGTAGCAGTGTCATCCTCCTTCAACAGACACTAAGCAAAGACTGAAGTCCTCCTGCTGGAGCCTGGGGGTATAGCCCGAGGAGGAGGAGCCTTCTTTCTATTTGCATAGTGTCCCTCCTGGTAATACCTCTAGGCTATACCCATGGTCTGTGTCCCCCAATGGAATGACGAGAAATCTATTACTCAACGAGATAAACAAGGCGGCAAACCATAATGAGGTGGTTATTATGGGGGACTTCAACTACCCAGATATAGACTGGGAAACTGAAAGCTGTACATCCCATAAAGGAAACAGGTTCTTGGCAATAACCAAAGACAATTACCTTTCCCAAATGGTTCAAGACCCAACTCGAGGGACGGCCATACTGGACTTAGTATTAACCAATAGACCTGATAGAACAACAGACGTGCAGGTCGGGGGACACCTGGGAAATAGTGACCATAAAGTAATAACCTTCCAATTATCCTTCAAACGAGAGTTTCTACAGGGAGGAACAAAAATACCGGACTTCAAAAAAGCAAAAATTTAGCCAACTAAGAAAGGCCATAGGCCCAATTAACTGGGACAAAGTCCTTAAGGCTGGCTTCACACCTAGTCGTTTTTCAGCGCGTTCATATGCGCTGGAAAACGCACTACAGGTGAGAAACCATGTTTCCCTATGGGCATGGTTCTCACCTCCGCGTTTTACTGCGCATATGAACGCGCAGTAAAACGCAAAAAGCACACGCGCGTGCTTGAGCTTTTTCTCGGGCGTTTAACGCGCGTCCCCATTAAAGCCTTTAATAGGGACGCGCGATGTAATGCGCCCAACATACATCGCGCACATTACACACGCGGCACAAACGCCGAGGTGTGAAGCCAGCCTTAAAAATAAAAATACAACCACAAAGTGAGAGATTTTTAAAAGCATTGTAACATCTAATTGTGATCGATGCATACCTTATAGAAATAAAAGGCTAAGAAATAAGAAGAAACCAATGTGGATAAATAGAACCGTAAAAAAAGCAATAAATGACAAAAAGAAAGCATATAAATCACTAAAACAGGAGGGGAGCCAGGAAGCACTGATAAACTATAAGGAAAAAAATAGAATATGTAAAAAACTAATAAAAACTGCCAAACTAGAGACCGAGAGATTAATTGCCAAAGAGAGCAAAAATAACCCTATCCAACGAGGATAAAGCCAAGCTATTACATATTTTCTTCTCCACTGTTTTCACTGAGGAAAATAAACTGTCAGATGAAATGCAAAATTCCCCATTAAAAGTGCCCTGTCTGACCCAGGAAGAAGTACAGCAGCGACTTAAAAAGATTAAAATAGACAAATCGCCAGGACCGGATGGCATACACCCCCGTATCCTAAGGGAATTAAGTGATGTCCTAGCCAGACCCTTATTTTTGATATTCACGGACTCCATACTGACAGGGAATGTTCCACCAGATTGGCGCATTGCAAATGTGGTGCCAATATTCAAAAAGGGTCCAAAAACAGAGCCTGGAAATTATAGGCCGGTAAGTTTAACATCTGTTGTGGGTAAACTGTTTGAAGGTTTTGTAAGAGATGCTATCTTGGAGTATCTCAATGAAAATAAGCAAATTACACCATATCAGCATGAAGCCGTAGGTGAGGGATTGAAGCGGGCGTTGAAGAGCCGGGTCGGGTTAGGTGTCGCAAAATTGCGTGCGGATTACCCGAACCGAACCTTAGTATACCG
The DNA here is from genome assembly GCA_029168955.1 of Aplectana chamaeleonis. Classification (NCBI taxonomy): domain Eukaryota; kingdom Metazoa; phylum Nematoda; class Chromadorea; order Rhabditida; family Cosmocercidae; genus Aplectana; species Aplectana chamaeleonis. Next base: position 102,373 of record JAPDOI010002023.1, read on the forward strand.
CCGACTGGCATACAGAAGTTCGATATTTGCACTTACCGCTTTTTTTTTTTTCTTTCGACCCGTCACTTCGGTAGTGACGCCGCGGGCGGTTATCAGCCAGTTGGTCTGCGGGGTGGGATGACGCGGGGCGCGGGCAGATACCATATGCATGGTGGCCGGTCTGCATCGTCGACATTCGGAAGCGTGTAGCCGTCCTACCAGGAGTGGCGTCGTCGAAAAGAAAAAGCGGAAGTAGGAACTCTGCTAATGCCGGTCGGCGTCTGCCAGAACCGAGTTGGTGTCGGTGCATGGTGCAACCGGTGGGTAACGATTCGCTCAACCTCTTCATGAGGGATCGGTCATGTCAGACTAATTTAATCCGTTTCTATGAGGAGTTAAGTTCTAGACTTGACAGGGGTGAGTCAATGGATGTCATATATCTTAACTTCTCCAAAGCATTTGAGCACTGTACCACACAAAAGATTCAGTATATAAAAAAATGAGAGCAGCTTGGACTAGGAGAAAATATCTTTGTATGTGGGTAAGTAACTTTGGCTCAGTAATAGAAAGCAGAGAGTGGTTATTAACGGTACCACATCCAGATTGGGTCACTGTCACAAGTGGGGTACCTTAGGGGTCAGTATTGGGCCATATTCTCTTCAATATATTAATGACCTTGTAGAAGGCTTGTACAGTAAAATATCAATGTTTGCAGTTGAAACTGTGTAAAGTAACACTGAAGAGGACAGTTTTCTGCTACAGAGGGATCTGGATAGATTGTACGCTTGGGCAGATAAGTGGCAGATGAGGTTTAACACTGACAAATGTAAAATTATGCACATGGTAAGGAATAATGCAAGTCACCCATACATACTAAATGGTGAACACTGGATAACACTGATATGGAAAAGAATCTAGGATCTTGGACTGGAGAAAATATCTGTATGTGGGTAAATGTGGCTCAGTAATAGAAAACGAAGTGGTTATTAACGGTACACTCAGATTGGGTCACTGTCACTAGTGGTGTGCCTCAGGGGGTCAGTATTGGGCCTATTCTCTTCAATATATTAAATGATCTTGTAGGGAAACGCACAGTAAAAATATCACTTTGCAGATGACACTAAACTGTGTAATTAACACTGAAGAGGACAGTTTTCTGCTACAGAGGGATCTGGATAGATTGGGGCTTGGGCAGAGAGAAATGGCAGATGAGGGTTATGACCTGACAAATGTAAAATTGTATGCACGGAAGGAATAATGCAAAGTCACCCATACATACCTAAAATGGTAAAACACTCAGTAACACACTGACACATGGAAAAGGATCTCTAGGAATTTTAATAAATAACAAACTAAGCTGTAAAAAACAGCTGCTGCTAAGGCCAATAAGATAATGGGTTGCATCAAAAGGGGCATAGATGCCCATGATGAGAACATAGTCCTGCCACTTTACAAATCACTAGTCAGACCACACATGGAGTACTGTGTACAGTTCTGGGCTCCTGTGAACAAGGCAGACATAGCAGAGCTAGAGAGGGTTCAGAGGAGGGCAACTAAAGTAATAACTGGAATGGGGCAACTACAGTACCCTGAAAGATTATCAAAATTAGGGTTATTCACTTTAGAAAAAAAGACAACTGAGGGGAGATCTAATTACTATGTATAAATATATCAGGGGTCAGTACAAAGATCTCTCCCATCATCTATTCATCCCCAGGACTGTGACTGTGACAAGGGGACATCCTCTGCGTCTAGAGGAAAAAAGGTTTGCATACTACAAAGCATAGAAAAAGGATTCTTCACGGTAAGAGCAGTGAGACTATGGAACTCTCTGCCTGAGGAGGTGGTGATGGTGAGTACAACAGAGGAATTCAAGAGGGGCCTGGATGTATTTCTGGAGCGTAATAATATTTCAGGCTATAGCTACTAGAGATAGGTCGTTGATCCAGGGAGTTATTCTGATTGCCTGATTGAAATCGGGAAGGAATTTTTTCCCCTTAAGTGGGGAAAATTGGCTCTACCTCACAGGGGTTTTTTGCCTTCCTCTGGATCAACTTGCAGGAAACAGGTCTAACTGATGGACATATGTCTTTTCTTTCAAAGCCTTATATATACCTATGTTACTATGTTTAGAACACAGCTTTACCAATTAATAAAAAGAAAGAAGAAGGGGATAAATTACCATCTGCCTAATGGTAGGATCAGCTGAAATGATCCTTCAGGTAAAGTTGGTAGTTGGCAAACAATGGAGCATTCCAGGTACAGGTGCTTCTCGTGAAGGCCGGCTTCCGAGCAGTTTCTTCCGCCCAGCTTTGGTCGTGGCTCCCCCTAATGGCAACTTGTAAGAAAGTGCACTGTCAGTCTGAACCTATTTTTGTTATGACTACAGAATCTTTGGTAGTATTATCAGTAGTTTTTACACTTCACGGTACTGCATGACTGGTTTCACCCATCATGAAGCTCACTCTTCATCTGAAAGTAGCGCTAGGACCAGAAATTTAAACTATTATTATGAGATTATATATATAATATGC